>AP028433.1:20739591-21281709 GCA_036509395.1 Antheraea yamamai | reverse complement strand
ATCTTGCAAAGTCAAAAGCGTAGCCATTTCGAAAAAAAAAAAATTACAAAATTCGTTATTGCCATCTATAGTTTATTTAAGTATTTTGAGGACTTACTTGCGATAAGGCCAAACTATTTTGTGAAATTTCGACAGCAGCTGCACCCGGCTTTGCATGTCCACTAACAGGACG
This sequence comes from Antheraea yamamai, assembly GCA_036509395.1. Taxonomy (NCBI): domain Eukaryota; kingdom Metazoa; phylum Arthropoda; class Insecta; order Lepidoptera; family Saturniidae; genus Antheraea; species Antheraea yamamai. The sequence goes on along the minus strand of AP028433.1, from coordinate 21,281,537 downwards.
ATCGTTCTACAACCGGGCTTCATTAATCTGGTAACAAAATTACATAATGTACAACTATAAATACAAATTAGTATTTCGATTAGCTCTTCGCTATTGGATGTAAGCCAAACGTGTTTAGATAATGTCATATAACGCCATCTAACAAAATTTTAAGGTACCAAGAAATTACCCGATTAGAAACAATGCACGTACGAAAACTTACGAGATGATATTATGGAATGTTAATAATTGGTAGTAATATTTTTTTTTTGTGTTTAAAATCGCGTTTACGCTGCAACTTCTATCACAACTCATTTTTTTTAAATACTTTACTGTATAGGTTATGATGTTTGTCCACGATGAACTCCGAAACTGCTCAACCGATCTTCATGAAAGTTAGCATTTATGTATAATTTGGTTCAGCTTGAGAAATAGAGTAATTTATATTTCGATTAATGGCCACAACATGACAAATTAAATTGTTGTCAGTGCTGTTCATTGTTATTAATTGTATTTTACATCAGTCTCGAACAGATGGCGCTTTAAATTAGTTTGTTGACAGAAAACTATAGGACGGACTGTTATATATGGGTCATTCCATGTCAAATCGACAAATTTTTTACCTGACCCCCTTTGATTTCGCTGAAAATTTTCTATCTTTTTCTACCCCCCGAAAGTTATTTTTCAGAATTTTTTCAAATTTTTTTTCCCGACTCAAAAAAAGTTATGAATTTTTGAAAAAAAACCGCTCTTTTATTTTTAAATTGCCAGAACTTTTTCAAAAATTGACCGTTTGGGAACTTTTTTTTTCAAAATTTTTGTTTTTAAATGTAGTTTTCGAAAAAAAATATGAAAAAATTTTCAGAGTCCCAGATATATGAAATATTTTAGTTTTTTTGAAAAAACCGTAATTTTCTCAAAGTCCGACCGTTTTTTTTTGTTTTTTTTTTTGCTCTAAAAATACTTCAACTAATTCTGCAATGATCCCCGTTAATCAAAAGATGTGACGACAGTCGCTTCTAATTTTTTTTCTTGTTTATAAAAAAACTTTTGTTGAATTTTTGCTGATTTTATATAACTTTGTTATGAAATTTTTTTTTATTTCCTCGTGAAACCTCAAAAGTTGAAAAATAAAATTTTATTGGAGAATTTCAAGTGATTATCGTCCAAGAAATTGTTATTTTAAAAAAAAAAAAATTTTTTTCTCTCAGTGACGTTATTTTTTTACTCTTATGGACGTTTTTTTTTTGGTACTGAAATATGACAACTTCAAAAATACAATGGGTTTAAAAGTTACCTCCAGTTGATACAATGTGATAATTTAAGAGCTATCGATTGTCGGTAAAAAAGATATCATCTACATTTCATTTAAATAATATGGAGGTTATGTTTTCAGAATAATTACATTGTCGTTGTGTTCATCATGTCACGTAGACTTACTATTGCTAAATAAAGTACCTATTATTTATCATAAAGTGACTTTTAAACCCATTGTATTTTTGAAGTTGTCATATTTCAGTACCAAAAAAAAAACGTCCATAAGAGTAAAAAAATAACGTCAATGAGAGAAAAAAATTTTTTTTTTTTTAAAATAACAATTTCTTGGACGATAATCACTTGAAATTCTCCAATAAAATTTTATTTTTTAACTTTTGAGGTTTCACGAGGAAATAAAAAAAATTTCATAACAAAGTTATATAAAATCAGCAAAAATTAAACAAAAGTTTTTTTATAATCAAGAAAAAAAATTAGAAGCGACTGTCGTCACATCTTTTGATTAACGGGGATCATTGCAGAATTAGTTGAAGTATTTTTAGAGCAAAAAAAAAAACAAAAAAAAACGGTCGGACTTTGAGAAAATTACGGTTTTTTCAAAAAAACTAAAATATTTCATATATCTGGGACTCTGAAAATTTTTTCATATTTTTTTTCGAAAACTACATTTAAAAACAAAAATTTTGAAAAAAAAAAGTTCCCAAACGGTCAATTTTTGAAAAAGTTCTGGCAATTTAAAAATAAAAGAGCGGTTTTTTTCAAAAATTCATAACTTTTTTTGAGTCGGGAAAAAAAATTTGAAAAAATTCTGAAAAATAACTTTCGGGGGGTAGAAAAAGATAGAAAATTTTCAGCGAAATCAAAGGGGGTCAGGTAAAAAATTTGTCGATTTGACATGGAATGACCCATATATATCTCTTAGGTGGCGCCACGTTTAATTTTGAATTTACTTTTTCAACTCCAGTTCATTTTAATGGTGCATGTGTTCTGTTAATCTATTTATTAAATAACCTCGCTTTTTCCTTATCAAATTTTATTTCATTTTCACGTGTTGTTACGTACCCGCCGTAACAGTAAGAGTTCTTTTCTTTCTTATATATTTTATTATTGTTTTGATTTTACATTTGCCTCCGGTATATATTGTACTGTGGTAAACACCGGAGCATAATCTGTGCATAGTTCGTAAAAGGAATGTGGTTGGCGGACCTTGCTGCACGCCCATTGGTGCACGCGCACGAACACCCGCGCCACCACGTCGATTATTCAAAATCGAATAACAACAGTCCTGTGAGTGGTCTTACGCGAAAGTCACGATTTTTTCCTGGCGGTTTTACGAGCCCCAAAACTTAAATATTCGCGAAAAACCCTATCGTGCAATCGTGCTGTACACGGAAACAAACAACCAGCGCCTTGGACACTCAGTATCAAGAATATTGCGGCTCGACACCTCGACTAGAAAGCAGGTACGTCACCACACTATTCCTACGATACACGTGTTATCTATGTAATTTTAATTCAACATGTAATAACTGAGCCACAGCAACGCGCGGCTGTGTCAGCTAGTATATATATAGAATTACCTGACCAGCCCGTTGTATTTCTCAGCTCGGAGCTCGTGGAGTCGTAGTTCCGATTGAATTTCGTTGTTATTTCGCTTCGTGAAGCCGTTCTGATGTTTCTTTTCCTCCCTTTGACGCTGTACAGACTCTTCTTCAATACGGCTGTAATAGCAAAATCATATTAGAAGTAAAAATGTTAATTGGCTAACGTGTAAATACCGTCACAGTGTAGTTAGTATATTAGTTCTTCGAATTGATTAAAACACATACAATTAATTATTCTTTAGTTAATTATCTTTGCTAATTAGTTAATGTGAGAAGAATATTAATGGTTTATTTACATGAACATGTAGACTATTAATGACTCGTTATTCAATTAGTCTTTCCAATTAGCTAAGGTTAGTACCTTAGCTTATGCCATTGGTATTAGTCATTGGTAGTCCAATGGCTCATTAGTTAACTAGTCTTTTTATATAGAAAACAAACTCAAACACCAGATTTTCTGGTACAATGCGTATGTCACATGAATTGTTTTAGATTTTTGAAAATGTGATACAACTTTACGACATATTTGATAATTTGTAGGGGCTGTGCGAATATTTCAATTTACTAAAACTTTAATTAAGAAAGAAAGAATAAATGTAACTAAATTACAGATTTTTTTTTCATTATCGACTTTAATAACATTATACAGTTAACATTTTAAACTTTTTTTTTTTAATTAAAAAATTATGGTTGTGCACTATTTCAGTGTTTTGGATCATCGACAAATCATACGGTTAATGTAAGAAAGAAAAAAGCTATAATTAGGTAGGTACATGAGGTAAGCCATGAGGTATCCGGCGGCGAGCACGAGCGCGACCGTCGCGAGCACGGACAGCGCCGAGAGCGCGTGCTGCGAGCGCAGCGCGAGCGTCGCGCGCTCCCCCCACTCGCACAGCCGCGACACCGCGCGCCACACCGCGCCGCGCGCAGCCTCGTCCGCCAGCTCCTGCCCGACCACCCGTACCCATATACCCATATACCCATGCACAGTACTTGTGGAACATTGTCCTATATACTGCTTCAACAATGTTCTATATAATATGTTATATCTCTTTAGTATGGCCATCCGTGACGTGTTACGTGCGTCTGTGTTATTTGTTTGTTCGTTTCTAATTCTGTATTGACATTAACGTCTGTTTATCATCATATATAGGCTCCCATCGAAAATCAGCGCTGCAGTACTACTTACAGTATTGCAGATTTTTGCTGAATGGGTTCGCCAATTGTTGGACATCTATTTTTCATTTTTAAAATGTATTTTTTTTTTTCTGTCTAATTAGTGTGTAATCTAATTTAATTGTATGGTTGTTCCAACAATAAAGTATTTCTTTCTTTCTTTCTTTCTCTTTCTATAACGGTGGAACTTTGTCCCGTACACTGGTGAAACAATGTCCCATATAACAAAGGAACAATGTCCTATATATTGGTGAAACATTGTCCCATATATTGGTGGCACAGTGATCCATACAGCGGTGGAACACTGTCCTATATAATGATGGAACAGTGTCCCATACATTGTCCTATATAATGGTGGAGCATTGTCCCATATAGAGGTGGAACATTGTCCCGTTTGGAGGAGGAATGTCCCAAACTGTGATTAAATGTTATCTGATATAATAGTTAAACATTGACCCATATGGTAGTGGAACAAAATTTTAAAAGTTCACACACTTAGTACCTTTTGACACTACACCTTTCCAGTTTAATTTGGACCTGCCTCTGCATCTTGGGACCGGAAAGGGAATATAATAATATAGTGCATTTTCACTCTGATCGCGAACCCACCCTTTATGCATTACAATTATTATCTTGATAATTCCAATTTTTGGACTATAATGCTACCTTGAAAATTTACTCATATTCATGCAGAAGAAGTTTCAGTTCAAAGATTTACTAAGGATCAGTCTTTTATGCATTATAATTATTATCTTGATAATTCCAATTTTTAGACTATAATTCTAACTTGAAAATTTACTTATAACACGCCTAAAGAAGTTTCACTTCAAAGATTTTGTTTACTATTTTTTCATTTTAATAATCATTTATAGAGCCACAGATGATTACTAGTCTACATGAAGACAATTAGATATAATCACAGAAATTATTCAAAGACAAAGATTGAAACTATAAAAGGCTGAAAAAATTGTGATCTTATCGACGACTTACTTGAACATGGGTTTCGTAGGCCAACTCTTCGTTAGGCTTCAGCAGCCTCTTTATCATCTGGTCGAGGGCTCGCTTGGTTTCATTGAGCCTTTCCTCATACTTCAGGACCTCGTCCCTCCAGGTAGGGTCTGCTGAGTTATCCTCACCATTACACTGAGGGTGGTTGCATACCGGCCACGTTGCATTCAGCCACTCGTACTGGATCCTAGTTGCTTCCCGTCGCCATATTATCACTATGCGGTGTTCAATGTCCGATGTGTCCATTCCTGTCAATAATTAATCAATTTACTGAATTTCATATAGAGTTGGACGAATATTGGATATTCGTTGCTTTTAACACCGACAATTCTATTTGAAGGTGGTAGAGCCATGCTGAAGCTATTATTGACTTCAGGATGAATGGGTCGGCTCGTCCGGGTTAGTGCCAGCCGACCCACAGAAAACCGACGTGAAGTAACAGTGCAAGTAACACAGGCTGGCAACGCACTTGCAACAGCAACTTGCAACAAGCACTGTTAGTTCACGTCGGTGTTCTGCGGGTCGGGTGGTACTACCCCGGGCGAAACGACCCATTCATGCTGAAACCAGTAACAGCTTCAGCGTGGCTCTACAAACCTAGGGCGTTACCACCGAGGTACTAGGTACTCTCGCGTCTGTCCTCGTTACGTGCAATGAAGGTGTGACTAACCTGAGCCGTTGGCGAGCGCCTGCACGAACTCTGGCTGCGCGTGCGTGTAGAGGTACGCGTAGTGCGTGCGGTCGGGGGCGGCGCGCGCGAGCCGACGCACCTCCCGCCGCGCGCCCGCGCCCCCGCCCCCGCACACCAGCACGCAGCACAGCCGCCGCCGCGACGCGCGCCACTCCACCGGGCACACGCGCTCCAGCACGCTCTACCATTAACATCGAGCCACGCTGAACCTATTACTGGTTTCGGCGTGAATGTGTCGGCTCGCCCGCGGTACACCACACGCACAGACACACCCATGTCAACTAACAGTGTATGCATTATTGCGTTTCATTCGCTCAGTGAGAGTGCCGCATACCCATCTCCTCTCCTCCAAACACAAGCTGGCAACGCACTTGCGACTCCCCTGGTGTTGCTAGTGTCTATGGACGACGGTGATCAATTAACATCAGGTGGCCCGCTTGTTCGTTTGCCTCCTATGAGACTCTAATATATTAATAATATTATATATAATAATAATAATATTATAACACAAATAATAACTAATTCATTCACACAAATTAAATATCCAGAGTCTAGAATTAGCTACTAGGAGAATGGAACAAGTGTATCAACTACGTCAGAGCAAAGACTGCCTTAGTGGTTCTTTTTTTTTTTTCAAATGACTATGCTAGGCCCGATAAGCCTTTACAGCTTCACCAGACTAAATACTGTAGCTTAGGTCGATCTGTTCCTTTTATAGCGAAATAAGTCGAATATAGGGATAGTGTGTGATAGTGGATATAATAGGGAGAGTGACGTAATCGCACGACACGGAATTGCATGACACGCACTGTGCTGTGGGTGCATATGGCGGTGTAGGTTCGGACACACACACACACACATATATATATATATATATATATTAAAAAGATAAACCGCATCGAATTTCCCGCCGTATCTCTCGATGACTGGATTGTTTGTCTGAATCAGTGGTAGTTTTGACGTTCATAGGCCCTTTCTTAGGGCCTAAACTAAATAAAGTATTTTTGATTTGATTTACCTGTGATGAAAGCCTCGGAAGTGTCAGCATTTGCTCAGCCTCAATGAGCTGGTGAAGTGTCTGTGTGGGTATCTCCGTGGTGCTAACGGTAGCAGCTGGCTCCAAACTGTCCTCCTTCAGCAGCACCATCGTGTCCATATTCCGTTGCACCTTGTATCTCGACGTCACGTTTTGAGTGTCCCGGGATGATGTGTCAATAAATCTGATGGAAAATACAAAAAAAAACTTTCTAAGATAGCTATGCAGTATGCGTTTGTTAGTAGATTTATTGTGATTAATATAAATTATACTATTGCAATTACTGGCGTGTCCGCAGTGTGTACCTTTCATTCTCCTGTACATGTTCCAGGTGCTGCTAAAGCCTAATATAGATGAAACATAGAATAGAGCATCAGAGGTATGCCATTATGTTTTTTTTAGTTTTTTTTTTTATTGTAGTTCGGCAAAGTGACTGTACTGTGCCTGATGGTAAGCACAGTACAATCCAAAAACAATGGCAACCACCGAAAGACATACTATCCATCCATCGGCGGTCGCCGCTGTCATGCCGGCCTGAAAGCGACCCAGTCAGGGACAGCCCTGATCCCGGAACGCGACACGCCCAAACGTGCCACTGTGGCGGGTGTTCCACCTGGTGTACGGTGGTCGCGATCCAGTCGGGTACAGACACCCTACCACCCCGCAAAATTGGGAAAAGAACAACATAATATTTAGAATATTTTTAATTTGATAGATCATTTAAGTAGTTCCGATGCTTTTACTAAGTGTAGACTCAAGAGTGATGTGTGGATTATTAGACAGTGCCGCCTACCACGAAAGGCCGAAATATTACTATAATGAAAAAATGATAAACATACCCAAAAGCAACTCTATCTCTGTAGTGAAATGCAGTGATAAGGTACCGCAGACGGATCGTATGGCGTTCCTCGAAGATCAACGCTTTTACTTTGTTGTCTTCAAAGTCAGACACAAACGAATCAACGTTACCATCATTAATGGTCGCCACCATCTTGTAAGGGAATTTCCATCTCACGAAATCTGAAAAAAGAAAAAAGTATTGGAATGTCAAGTTATCAAAAGGCTAGCTGTGCCCGTGACTTCGCCGACGTCAAACCTGATGTACAATATAGTCATCTGAATGTATTAAATCTAATTACTATCTACTTTTCTCTCGTACATAATTCGCATCGTCCTTAAAATTATAATAACTTTCGATAGACCGAACAGATTTTAATGAAACAAAAACTAAACGTTACTCAAATATATACTTTATGATTTTGTTGAAAAGGTTTTATCGTGAATGCAGTACTTTAGCAGTGATGCGTGTTTAAACAAACAAACAGTCAGACAATTCTATAAATGACTGAAATATACATATTATATTACTTATTCCTAGAAACCTGTGACAGTTTTTTTTACAAAAATCTAAAAACTACAGACACATTAGATTTACATTGTTACCATATACTAGCTGTGTCCGCGACTCCGTCCGCGTAGCATCTAATGTAAAAAAAACAGTGACTAATAAAGTCATCTGAATGTATTAAGTCCATTTACTTGTCTACTTTTCTCTCGTACTTACGCCGCGTCATCATTAAATTACATTAACTTTTGATAGAGTGGACCGATTTTAATGAAACAAACACTACGTTACTCCCGAGAATTTGCTTTACGATTTTATCGCTGAGGGTTTATTGTGAACCCAGTACTTTAACAGGGATGCGTGTTCATACAAACAGATAGACAGACATTTCCAAAAATGATTGAAATGTATTCTATTACTTATTTCTAGACACCTGTAACAATTTTTTTTTTCACGAAAATCGAAAAAGTACAGACACATTAGATTTACATTCTTATTATATGTATAGAAGAAGAGGATATAGAAGTGTAATTCTGTGATATTTTTTGAAAGATATCATTTTATATAGTTAAATGTGTAGTGACTAAATGTAACTTATATAAAAAAGAAAATCAACAGAATTATACATTTCTCATATATTATCTTATTACAAAAAAAAACTTACCCAAAATCTTGGGTATAGACGAGAGACTCTCTTTATAAATGTAGATGTGCTTATCCAGCACAAATGTCAGACAAGGCACACCGTGGATCCCGACTCGTCTTGCTAAGTTAGCTTCATGACCGGCGTGGACTGTGGCCACCGTGACACCCAGCGGCTGCAGCGCTTCCACCAGCCTGCGCCATGCAGCCGCATTCCTCACACAGTCGAAACACCAGTCAGTGTAGAATAGAACTATCGCAGGCGTATGGACACTCTTCTCTACAATATTGTTCTCGAAATGCCTTGAAAGAAAATTATTATCAATATTAAACTTTAATAGAAACAATATTTATACTTCATATCTGATAGTTTTTAGTAGGATCTCAGTCTGCCTGTCTTAGTGTGGCGTATTATCAGTAGTGTGGCTTTACGTTATTTACCGCTGCCTTGTATAATATTGGTAGCATTTTATATAATACTAGCGGGCCCGGCAGACGTTGTCCCACCCTGATTATAAAAAAAAACCGGGACAAATTATATACCAAAACGTTCCTCGTGAATTACTTTATCCACTGGTGAAAACCGCAAGAAAATCCGTTCAGTAGTTTTTGAGTTTATCACGAACAGACAGACAGACAGACAGACGCGGTAGCGGACTTTGTTTTATACTATGTAATGATAGGTTATTAATTGTACACAAGTAAAATGGCTTAGAAATAATAACATGGAATAAACTTTTAAGTTGGAACTTTCGCTGAATGTAAACATAGTGATGAAATCATAGTATAGTAGGGCTTTTTTTAATTCCATCTGGCTAGTTGCTACCCTCACTTTGAAATTATGTATCCAAGCATCTGTTGGTGCATTTGGCAGCTGCACTTGAGAGCTAGTCCCTTACTAAATTTAGCATGTTTACTATCTTAGACCACATCGTGATTTTTCATCACATGAGATTGTCGTTAAAAGCTAAAACCTATACGGTGTTATTACAAAAAAGTTAAATATGTATTGAACCCTGGTTTTAAAAAGGCATCATATTAAATACACGGCGGTCGCTGATTGTTCGCCATCTTGTTCTTTTGTCTCGCTTTGGTTAATTTGATTAGACTTGTGAAAAAGGATAACGCGAACTTGCCTCGGGCGAGCGCGGTGCATTTATTAGGAAACTTTTTTAAACCAAGTATTTAATACGTATTTAACTGTTTTGTAATAACACGGATAAAGTAATAAAAACAAATGTTGATACTAAATGACTTCAAATGGGTCCACACACCTGAGCTAAGCCAATAATATGCTATTGACTGCAAGGATTGTGTTTGAACAACTTGTGTAAGTCAGTATTAAACTCACATCCTACAGATAGCAAGGTAGCAGTGCGAGCACTGCTCTTTGGTTATTCATTTAAATATAAAGACAAAACTCTTATTGCTAAATGGGTTAAGCATACATAGATTTATCTTGTACACATGCAAGGACCTAGGAATAGTGCTTAAAGTTTGCAACCGAAGTACAGGTTTATGAAGCTACAGACCATCTATGCAGCTCATCACTCATTTTCATTTCAGTCATCATTTGTCTTGCCTATCTAGTAAGTACCTACTAGGGCAGCTTTTTGCATGGTGATGTTAAACCAGCCGAAATACAATTCTATGAATAAATGAAGTGATATGCTATCTGTTTATATTCCAAAGCATACAGGCACTAAGTAATAAAATCAAATGTGCACATTTGCTATAAAACATTGAGAAATAATTATATTTTAAGTTATAATTAATTAAGTATAGTGAAATGACACTGACTGTCGAGAGATCCTGATCTAACTGGCACTGCCATTCCATCATTCCAACTTGCACACAAATCACAGTTGCAAGTTCATGAGACCTGTGTAGTCCTTGGATACAATACAATGGAGGCGAAACAGTGATAATTTTATTATATGCATACTATTGTTAAGAAACTAATATAATCTATGTATAGTTTTATCTGTATCTATGCAAATGCTCTATGTTGTCTGTGATTCCTCCTTTCCTTTTAATTACAAGATGGCCCGAATGAAGAAGTGTTTTATTTATGCGTAAACTAATTCAACTTCAATAACTATAGATACATAGTTAACTCACCTTGCAGTGACTGAAAGTTTATGGTACAATGTGATATCTTGGTCCTGAGATCTAAAGTGTGCACCAAAGAATTCTTCAAATGGGTCATTGCTGAAACAAATCACATTGTATTACTAAATATGCCTATTTATTTTTCATATTTTATTTTACTAAGTAAATTATAAGGCTCAATAGGCTGTACAATATAAATTAGTTTTTTTTTTCTTTTTTAATTTTGTCTTTGGCCTCTATGCAAAATTCCATAATTCCGCTAGTGTCCTGTATATTAAGAACAACTCCAACAATAATACAACAACAAAAGATTTGAAGTTGATTTTAACCACCACCATTTATGTCTAACATAGAACCAAAGAACAATACACCATTGGGATTAGTAAGTTCCTAAAGAACTAAGTTAGTAAATAAATACCATATACGTATACATATATATATCTAGTACAGGTAAGTAAAATGCAACAATTAATTAGAGCTTAATTTTATTCATATTAATATATTTACACATAAGGGTAATAAAAGGAGTGAAGGAAAGGGAGAGGAGGAATTGCATATGGGTGGGACGGGATATTTCCTGGGGGAGTATATCATATAGCGACATGCGCCGATTTGGACAATTAAAGAATATATGGTCCAGATTTCCTTCATCTAAACCACATTCACACAGCGAGTGATTCCGAACTCTAATTTTTGACAGACGGACAGGAGTGCAGGCATGGTTCAAACGAATACGGCAGATGACCGATATTGTACGCTTGTCTATGTTCCAAAACAAGAAAAATCAGGGTTTAGCAGGGTTGGTTGGCTGTATATTGCCATAGAATTTCGCCTTAACCTTGTGTGATGTCTGCCACTGAATATTCCTTGCTTTAAACATCTGGTGTTTCATGCTTGAACATAGATTCCCAAGAATGATCTGAAAATGTTCTAGGGAGCCTATGTTACCAGCTTGTTTAGCACAGGAATCTGCGGATTCATTTCCTGGAATGCCTGAGTGACCCGGAATCCAAGCCAAGACGATTTCTAAGTTTTGCCATTGGCAGATATAGAAGGCTTCTTTGATTTTGTATATTATTGGGGATCTGTATTTAGATTTGAAAGGGTTAGCCAGAATGGTTTGCATGCAGCTTTTTGAATCAGTTAAACTAATAGACTTTTTGATATTATGGGATAATACAAATTTTATAGACTCTAAAATTGCGATTGACCACCAGTAAACACTGTTGAAACTGGAGGGCATTTGAAACTTAAAATAATTTTGAAAAAGGGTATCCACAGGGCGCTCCCACGTTGTTATTGTTATTTGGGCCAGTTTGGATGCGGTGTAGATAGCTAGCGGTGTAGATAGCTAGCGGTGTAGATAGCTACTCAGTCCGGGAATTGAGAAGGTGGTAGAGACACGCTGTAGCTATTACTAGTTACAGCATGAATGGGTCGGCTCGTCGGGGTAGTACCACCCTCTCACAGAACACTGACGTGAAGTAACAGTGCTTGTATTGTTGCGTTTCGTTCGGTTAGTGAGAGGACGGAGGCCCACCTCTTTCCCCCTTTTCCTTCCCCTTTCTCCTTTCCCTAACCCTCCCCCATACACAGGCTGGCAACGCACTTGCGACTCCCCCGGTTTTGTTGCTAGTGTCTATGGACGGTGGTGATCACTTAACATCAGGTGACCCACATGTTCGTATGACGCCTTTGACATAAAAAAAAAGTTAAACGGGCATTTTGATATAACTACGGAGAAGACAGGGCAAATCGAATAAAGAGTTGTAACCCTCGTTTTCAACTATACACGCTAGATGCCTTGGCTTCTGTAGAAGAGGATGTTGGGAATTTTGGAAGAGTTTAAGGAGGAAATTGTCTGACAGAAATTGCCTGTGCAGATAAAGACGGGGGTCTACGAATTCCACTTGCAGAGCATTGATGGGCGAGGATTTCATGGCCCCTAAAATAATGCGACGGCTTTTGATTGGATTTTCGAGTTTCTCTGTGGCTCCTTTATTACTAGGATCCAAGAGAAATGCTCCGTAGTCTAGATGACTGGGATTTTTTGGGAAAAAGGGTGAGCTCCCCACCAAGCTCTAGATAAGGCCCCAGGATATTTATGTTCTTCTCACATTTACCAGAGACATAATCTATAAGTTTAAATCATGATATTAAGATTGTCACAATAACATTTTTAGTATTTAATAAGTTACAAATCAATCTATTTACTTTATTAAAATAGTTTTTAACCATTCATTTTCATTTCAACCAATTAAAGGTACCAACATAAGTACTACCAGTACTACCAGTACTTATGTTAGTAATAATATTATTAATGACAATATGACTTTGATCTAAACATAACTGTTACTTAACATGAGATATTTTATACATATATTTTAGATCCTAAACACAGAATTGAACCTTTAATTGGGACAAGTATGAATGGTTAAAACAATTGTAATAAAATAAATAAATTTTACGATAATTGATAAAATGTATATTGTTACAATAAAAGCACAAGAGAAATACACAAACAGTATTTTCTAATCAAAAATTATATGATAAGCTGCATAGTGCAGTAACAATAAGCCCTATTACTGAGGTGAGAGGTGGTGTATGTGATTCCTATATCTATACTAATATTATAAAGAGATAAATTTTGTGAGGTTGTAACGTTGTAAAGGGTAATCTCAAGAACTACTAAACCGATTTTGAAAATTCTTTTACCAATAGAAAGCCACGTTATTTGTGAGTGTCATAGGCTATATATCATCACGCTAAGACCAATAGGAGCGGAGCAACAATGAAAAATGTTTTAAAATCGGGGCTTTTTTTCTTTTTGAGAGATTCCGCTGTGTCTTAGCACAAAATAACTATTCCACGCGTACGAAGTCGCGGCCAGAAGCTATTAACTAATTATATTATCTATAAAAATTTTATAAAGAGGTAAAGTTTGTGAGGTTGTAGGGGGTAATATCTGGGGAGTCGGAGAAAAAATGGTCGAATGAAAACGTTTCTTACGAAGCTGCATTAACTATGAGAGATATACGATTGAGTTCTAGAGAAAAGTTGTAGCTTGATAATGCTTATACCGCCCAACGAAGTGGGCACGGGTCGGCTAGTACTACATACATTGACATTGGTATGATGTTCATAATTGTAAGTTCCAGTTATAATGTATATCAACTATTTAATGATCAACTAAGCTTATTACTTTGAAATTAAATGGCCCTATGTGAAATTCCATCCATTTACTTAATTATGAATTTTATTTATAGATTCAATTAATTATTGTACTTATAGCAATAGGCAGGATAATTTATATACTTTATACGATAATTTATGTAGTCATATACCAATAGCTACATTGTTGTTTCCCCATACGCTAAAATATTTCTATGACTACACCTAATAATGTGGTGGTACTATAGAATTATCTATATGGTAAAATAACTTCTTCCAGGTGTAAGGTACAATTCCATTAAATTGTATGTTATTTTAAGCCAATCCCGGATTCCAGAGCGGTTGCCAATAAATTTTGATCAGGAAATACAAACTGACTCATCAACAAAGACATATGTGGATATTGTTTAGTGTGTTACCTACTGTCATACCTAACTAACATACTCTACTACCTAGAACCAGATAACGCGGACTCAGATTACAGTGCAAGTTCCAGTGTGAATCATCGAAAAGAGCTGACGGTGTGAAATAGACACATGTGGGACAATAAAGCGATGACAAAAAAACTATTTTGCACAATCTCTTAAGCATAGAGGTTCACATCCTAATTTAAGTAAAATATTGTATTAATTAATTATATTATGAGTTTTTAGTAAATACAAAAAACGGCCTTTTTTTTTAAAAAAAATCCAACTGATGGCCACCTACTTAATTAGTGAATCATCAAAAACAAAAAACAAACTCATGAGTTGTTATTGTTAAAGAATACTTTTACAACTGGAATACAGGAGCAAATGTACAACTATTTCAAAGCAGAAATATGTGTGGTAGTTGTGATACAGCAGCCAAAACTTACACAAGTTCAGACACTCTTAAATCTTCAACATGAGAGTTATTAAGGTAAATTCCTATATATCATCATTATACTTTGTTCACATGGAATTAAGCTTTATCATTGAACAGTGGCCATTATATAAATTAGGAAATACTAATATCACAATACCTAATTTCAGCTGATTCTATTGTAGTTTCAGCTCAGTTGCATCTAGATGGGTGACATTACAGAGTAGAATTATGAATGTTAATGAAAAGGATAGTAAAGAACATTTTATCCAACATTTCATCTATGTTACATGATGTGCACATTATTGTGTCTGATACCAGACCATCATCAGCCTATAAGACACCCACTGCAGGGACATAAACCTCTACCCAAAGTAAGGTATGGGCATAATTACTTTTTGCCGACCCACAATGTATTGGAGATTTAAAACTCTGAGAAATCCGTAGTTCTATATTTTCCCACATACGGTGGTACTAGAAGAACATTTCTCAGGTTCAGGTTTCCACACTATGTTTTCCTTCACGGTCAGCAAATTAAAATGTTCTTGAATTCTAAAGAATTTGTTGGTACATCCTGGGATTTGAACCTGCAGACATCAAAACTATATTCCACCATTCAAACCACCAAACAATTATAATTTTTTCTTTTTTCTCTGATATGAGATAACTTATGATATTTTTACAGTCAGAATTAAAATAAAGAAAGAAGTTAAGCATTTATAAAAGTGACTAATGATAAGATGATATTTATTTGAAAATCACCTGAATCTAGCGTACTGACTGTAATCATGTCTTTGTTTGTAAAGGTGGTCATCTTCATTTGTAATGCCGTGTAAGTCATAAGCTTGTCTTCGCTCTGTGTCTGACAGCAATTCGTAAGCCTGTTTGATTTCAACAAAACGTGACTCTGCATTTGGATCCTCATTTTTATCTGGATGCCTATAAAAAATATAATTGTTTATTAAACTTCTGAATTCCTACATTCCTAATTATTCTCAGAAACACTCTTGACATTTGTTGCACAAGTTAGAAGGTTGTTATAAATGTACTTCACAAATGAGGATAGTTTGATAAGAAATTATCTATGTATTGAACACACTCTTATACACAAAAAGTTGTTATTTACAATTCCACATGTTACCTCATTATTGAATATTAAAAATAAATTAAAACATGCAATTTTGAATAAAAAACTATTGATATATTTTTCGTAAAAATGATATTGAATATTATTTATAAGTAGCAGTCATCAATTAGTCTGAGGATAAAACAAAGATCTAATTACTGTTTTATACAAAAATAGGTAAATAATTCTCATTTGATATATAACCCTTACTCACCACTCTTTTGCGAGTTGTCTGTAAGCTTTACGTATTTCTGGAAGTGCCGCTTTGCGGTGAACGCCGAGAATTTTATACGGGTCATCGATTT
Source organism: Antheraea yamamai (assembly GCA_036509395.1). Classification (NCBI taxonomy): domain Eukaryota; kingdom Metazoa; phylum Arthropoda; class Insecta; order Lepidoptera; family Saturniidae; genus Antheraea; species Antheraea yamamai. The sequence goes on along the minus strand of AP028433.1, from coordinate 21,265,224 downwards.
TCTGCGCGGAAGCTAACACGCCCAGTCCGATAAGCAGAACCACCCACAGCAATCCTGGTGACCAACACCTGCATTTCCATTGCATGTTATCATAAAAATGTATTTATTCAACCCACAGAAAAAAAACTTGGGAAAAATTCTTCACTGCAGTCTCATATCGACACACATTCACCCACGGTTAACATAATTATCCCGTGAGGGAAATTTTAACGCGAAGAATACGATAGATTGTTATCAGTCATTTGTACTAAAATAGATCCATTGAAAATCATATGAAATAAAAAAAAATCTTTATGAAATCGGGAAATGTCAATTGTACTGAACCATGGAGAAACTTATTTATTTTTACCCAGTGTTGCCGTTTAAGAAATAAAAAAGTCTCCAGACGTCAATTAAAATGTCGCTAGATTTTGAAAAATACATGATTAAAAAATCCGCTAGAAGTCGCTAAAAATCTCATAATATTTCATGGTAAAAATAACTATACTGCGTATATTTCACTGTGATGAAACGAGCAAAGGCTTTAGTTGGATCAGTTATAACAGGTTTTAGCCACATTATAACTCTTCTTGCTTTTTCCATTCTGGTCTATACTTTTATTTATTATTTTACTTATTTTGAGCATAAGCTTTTTTTTTTAAAGAGATTTCCATTTCCGCGTATAGATTTTGATATCAATGACGACAATTGAACAAATAAACTAAAAAGGCAGGTTTGTTTTGCAAAAACGTAACATATTAACTGATTTTGTCTATCTCTTGGCTGTGGTAGTAAATGAATGAAAGTGAAAAACAAAACGATATCTGATGTATCATTTGATACAGTGAGAGGCACTCAACCGATTAAGCCCCAAGATCAAATGTTATTCTGGTAGGAGAATTGCAAAAAGAACAACAGCAATCCATGTTTTTCCCAGTAATTATATTTAAATTAGTACCAAAATATTTATGTACTTTCAATATTCAATTAGTCGCTAGAATTCGTTAATTTTTTTTAAGTCGCTAGATTGAAAAAAAAAATGTGTGCGTGTACTAGTGTACACACGTAATAAGTGAAACTTGTTTAAGGCCTTATTTTTCGCAAAATGATCTATATGCAACTTAAAAAAAAAAAAAAAAAAAAACAAAAAAAAAAATCCCTTTCTTTCTTTATGGCAAACAATTTCATTAATATATTAAAAAATAAAGTTAAATTAGATAAAGTTTAAACAAAAGGATTTTATTATCATAGACATGAATACAAAAAAGATGGCGCGTAACGGAAAAATGTGACGGTAAATTTTTTCCAACGCCGATAAAGAAGTTTCACTTCAAAAAAGTCGTTAAACATACCCAAAATCCGCTAAATCTAGCGACAAAGTCGCTAAAACAGCAACAATGTTTTTACCGTAGACAGAGAAAGATTTATCTCTTTAGGACTTTTATGATAAATTGGCTTAAAAACATTGTGTATATTAGAGATATTTATGAATGTATTCATATTTTTAAGTTACATTTATTTTATGAGATATGAGTCTAATAAAAGTCATTAGTAAACATAATCACATGTTAACTAATCCATCAAATCCATAGTACTAATATAATATCGATAAAAAAAATTATACTTTTCAAGTAGATAGGTACATAATTTAAAATGGTTTTTGCCAAGTAGTAAACTGAATTTAATACAATTTAGGCTGTTTGAACCGTTAGAGTTGCAGATTATTATACAATTTACATTTTAAATTATATTGTAATGTCGAGTATTGGTTGCATAATACACAGATACAGATATATATTGTTTAGTAAAAATAAAGAGAAGTATTTGTAACTTTTGTTGCGTTTTCTTTATTGTACTGTGCTTGCCTCCACAAATATTACAGTCATATTCATATTGCTGCGTAAAACAGCTTGGTAACCACAGTTGGTAACCACGCGTCTTGACAAAGACGGAAATAGGTATAAACATTATTTATATTATATTCTATGTCTATATACTGTCAAAATCAGCTGGCTGTCATGTATACGTCAATGTATACCTACGTTGTCGTTATCGCGTTGCGGTTACGTAGGTACACGGTGTACGATTTTTTTTCAAAAGGAGTAATTAGTTTTCGTGCTGTTGTGTCATAGAAACTTTATTCACGTTCAGAAACTTCTCTTCCGTATCAGGTAAGATAAAGTGAGAAGTATTTTTTTATATTTTAGTTCTATAATATAATTTTATTGCAAATAAAAATATGTAAAGATAATTTGACACACTATATAATTTACATTTATTTGTTTGAAAATTTTTTTTTTTTATATTTAAATGAATGTATACATTCAATATCTATATGACATTGATTTTCTTCTTATTATTTACTATTAACGTTGGTTTACGTTATTTGAAATATAAAACTCAATAAAATATAACCTAAAATAATTTTTGATTGTAATATTATATCTGTGACAAAGTTATAGAATCGATTAAATAGTTTTACTTTGTATTCGTAACTTTTTACAATTTATTACTACTAAATGGTTAACAATAATTGTCCTATGTTGTACCTATTTATTTTTTGTACCTATGTATTACCTATTTCTGTGATTATATCATGATTTATTATGAGATTTATAGTGGGATTTCAAACTTTTGTATTTTTTATTCATAATATTGCAATATTTGAATCTATATTGTGCAATATTGGTGATGTTTTGCATAATACAGTTTAGCTAATGTGCAATTATTGTCAAGTGAAGTGTATTAAAAATAATAAAGAGAACACTTATTCTAAGATACTACAAAAACTTTCTGGAGAGTTCCAGCAAAGGGTGTCACAATCTTGTTAGAACACTGAGATTATCAGACAAGACTTTTTTCAATAGTTTTGGTTATCATTGTAGAAAAAAAATAGTTTAATGATTTGAACTAACTTCTATTATACATAAATTGAAAGATAAGACATTTAAAACTAAATTAGAATTAGGTCCGACATAGAAACACATGTACATTAAAATGTAAATGACATCATTAAATGTGTTAATTTGCATAATTTTATGACAAATAAGTCTATCTTGTGTTCTTTGGTGAATGTAATCTTATTATATTTTATAACAAATTTAATATTGTAACAGTATAGAGAAGGAATCCTAAATCCAAACATGCTCAGCATTTCAGGATTTTCTATGTACTTAGTAATGATTTTGAATATCATTACTATATCAGAAATGTTTGCATGTACTTTTAAGATTTTAATTGCCTTTAACTGGTGTCATTTTACACAATAAAAAAAATGGACCAGTGGTAAATAAAACTTTTTTCAGAGTTATAATGTAAGTATATTTCTTAGTCCAGTCGGACAAAATTCTGTTATAAAAATTATTATGTACATTATATGGAGCTTACATTTAAAAAATGTAATACTTCTAATGATTTACAATACTATAAAGAAATAAGGTTTTACTGTGGAGCTACACATCATTTAGTAATCATGTTCACATTTAATAAAATTAAATTAAAAGGCAATATAAGCAATCCTGAAATGTAAAAAATGTATATAAATGTAAAAAAACTTAATATACTTACAGTGTAAAGTCAAGAAACATTTGAATTATTTATTTTAATGTCCATTATATACAGTAGAACCTCATTAAGTCGAACCTCGATAAGTTGAAAACCTCCAAATCTTGGAAAATATTTCGTTCTCTTCCCCTCAAACACCAAAACCTCCATTACTCAAAATCTCAACCCTCTATTAGTCGAAATAATCAGTGAGTCCCTCCAAGCCTGTTTGATACTTATTTTCCCTCCATAACTCGACAACTTAAATTTTACCTCTGTATCTCGAACATAGCAATGTTTTATTTTACAACCTTTACAACTTGATTATTTGAGACTTATATTACCTCTATATTCATTTGAACTTTAACAAAGCAAGGCATTTGTTGTCAGAAGTAGTAGTAACTCAAAATTTATAAATATGAATCTCAACCTCTTTATGTCGAATCAAAATCCGCCTAAGTCGAAAACTTTATAACTCGAATTTTTGGCGTCCACCTTGATGCTCGACTTATAGAGGTTCTGCTGTAATTAATTATTTCCAGTTATTATATACACACTTATATTACCCATTGAAATATAGATAAATGAACTAAAATTGAATTGTAAAATAGTAATATAAGAAACTTCAATGCTTCTAACAATAGTCATTGACAAGAGTCCCCTATGTATGGTTAGATTATTTAATAATAATAATTTGCAGCGCATAGCTAGTAACTGTTTGAAGAACTGAAGAGTATAGTATAATTATTGTTGATGGATCCTGTTAGACATATTTTGTGTTGACTGAGTCTGTATTGAATCAGCAATGTCTCGTATTCATAATATCTGTCATTTACTATGATCAAATAAACTTATTCAACTTTAGAAATCTATGTAAAAATATGTCAAGTAATAGAATTCAGCTAAAAGTGACATATTTATCATTAACCTAATTAATTATTAATTACAATAGACAAATTTTAAATGATCAATACTTGAGTAAATCTGTGAAATGTGCAGTACACCCGAGTTTCGATTGCCCTCCTCAAGCAGTACAATGCCTAACTTTTGATTTGTCACGTCGCGAAGAAGACAGAGATAGTCGGCTGTGTTCGGTTTCGTATAGCGTTATCTTTCTATCACAGTCATTGCGCTGTGCGATAGAGAGAACGCTATATAAAACCGATACAAGCCGCACGTCTCATGCAGTTCGGTGAAGCTATAAAGGCCTGTCAGGTCAACAGGGAAGTCAGATCGAGAAAAAAAAATTCGAGGCAGTCATAAGAACTGCCGACAGAAGTGAAAACTCTAAACAATGGAATAACTGTTCTCTTTTGAATTCATAAGTTATTATAGTCTCAATTATTTAAATTTCATAATTTGTCTACCTATTGAAATGATTAACATTAGTCTGGTTTTCACATATATTGTCACTCGGAGCAATAATTATAGACATTTTTATACAGTTTATTAATTAGTTATCAAACATAATATGATGAGTTGCATAGTCTTAATACGAAATATCCATATTTGATGGACACAGACAAGCCGCGCAAGCGCAATACGGCTAGTCACGCTTACCAGCATGTCATGACGCGAAATCATAAGTTTATCTCCTGTCAATAAAATACCACTAAACGCGCCTAAAAAAGTTTTCACTTTAAAAAATCACGTCTCATTCTTCTCTCCACTTCGACGCGACTTGTCAAATCAAATGTTGACTATTGTACAACTTTGTCCCGCTTCTAAGGTCAAAAGAAACGGTTACATTAAAAAAAATCATGACGCAAGTGGAGTTGTGGGTGTGCGCGTGACGCAACTCAATGAAACCAATTGAAAGTCATTTGCGACAATCAAACAGAAGGATGTGATTGTTACTTGGAACAATTTGTGTAGCTTTATTTGAAGTGTTTTGTTATAGGTATGCTAGCTGTGCTCGCGACTTCGTTCCCGTGAAACCTTATATAAAAAACAGCGATTAATAAAGTCATCTGAATGTATTAAGACCATTTACTTATCTACTTTTCGATCGTACTTAAGTCGCATTGTCATTAAAATTACAATAAGTTTTGATATACCGAACCGATTGTAATGAAGCAAAGACAAAATGTTACTCGAAGATATGCTTTATGAATATATTAAAGAGGTTTTATCATGACCGAAGTACTTTAGCTGTGATGCGTGTCCAAACAAACAGACAGACATTTCTAAAAATGATTCAAACGTATTTTATTATTTATTCCTACAACAATTTTTTTCACGAATATCAAAAAAGTATAGACACGTTAGATTTACATTCTTATTATATGTATAGATGTTTTTATTATATGTCGTATCTACATTTTTTTATCAAATTATCGTGGTATTAACTAATGGATGAATAGACTTCCGCTATTATCTTGTACGCTGTTCGTACGATTGACCTTGATCAAAACTTCGCCGAATAACCGCCATTGGCTATAAGATATCAGTTTTCAGCTGTACAAAGTTCTCCAATTACGTAAACGTTAATTGTCTTGCAAATGAGTCAATTTTAGCTTACGTGTACCTATTTTTCTTGTGTATAAATACGTATTGTAACTCAACTTTTAAATACATTTTTTTAAAACCTATGTATAAAAGATTTTCGTTTATAAATACATCTATAAATTGATTTTATTTTAGTATTTGTTTGAAATTGTTATTTTTATTTAAGTAACTTAAACGTAGCACGATGGATATGTACATAGGTACTTATATTAGAAAAAATACTTGAAAGATAAAGTTTGTTTGTTTACAAATTGTCTACGGAACTACAGAGCTGTTCTGAATATCATTTTACTGTTTAAAACCCTACGTTCTCCCTGAGTGAACATAGGTTATCAGAATTGAAAATTTCTTAAGGCAGGCTCATTGGCAGGTGCCGCCGACTCTACATGGGAGTCGTGCGGGCGATGGCAGTCTACGGGGCACCAGTCTGGGCCGACGCCCTTGGTGCCGCCAACGTGCGCGCGCTCCGCCATGCGCAGCGCACGGTGGCACTGAGGGCGATCCGGGCGTACCGGACGGTGTCCTCAGCGGCGGCCTTCACGCTCGCCGGCTCCCTACCCTGGGAGCTGGAGGCAAGAGTTCTCGCCGCCGTGTACGAATTCACGGCGGCGAGGAAACGAAGGGGGGAGCCTCCGGCTCCCAGGGAGGTAGAGGCGGAGAGACGGCGTCTCAGGGGAGACGCCGTCGAAAGATGGAAGCAGGACCTGGCGGATGAGCGGTTCGGGCGGTTTACCGTAGACGCCGTCCGCCCGGTCCTGCGGGAGTGGATTGGGTAGGGAGTGGGGCTCCCTGACATTCCGACTGGTGCAGGTACTCACCGGACACGGTTGTTTCGGGTGGTACCTGCACCAGATTGCGCGCAGGGAGCCGACCGCCGCCTGCCACGAGTGCGGCGCTGACGAAGATACCGCGCAGCACACTCTGTCTGAGTGTGCTGCGTGGGGAGAGCAGCGCCGCATTCTGGCGGCGGCGGTAGGACCGGACTTATCGCTGCCGAGCGTGGTTTCGGCCATGCTCGGCAGCGAACAGGCTTGGTGAGCGATGGCCTCCTTCTGCGAGGAGGTCATCTCGCAGAAGGAGGCGGCGGAGAGGGCCCGCGAGGCAGACCCGCTAAGTGGCCGTCTCCGCCAACGGAGGATTGGCAGGAGGAGGCGGCGCTTTGCCCAACTCCTCCTGCCACCGTAGCCGGACCCGAGGGGATGGGTCGGGGGGCCCATCTCCTCATTGCACAGGTCCGGCGGACGAGGGGGGGCAGCCGGCGTGTACCCGGTCTGTCCCTCTATAGGTAGGAGCCCGGCGGTCACCTTCCGCCGGGCAGACCGTGGGGGCGGCTCTACAAGGTTGATTAGCTTGAACGATCCCTTGCCGCCCCCACAAAACGGTCTCTCGGTACACCGTGGGGTTTTAGTCCGTGCGAGTCGGACATAACCCACTCTCTCCCCCGGGAGGGTGGGTATCCTTAAGGAATTTCCCCACGTTAAAAAAAAAAAAAAAAGGCTCATTGGCAGGAAATAAACTTATGATTTCGCGTCATGACTTGCTAGAAAGTGCAATGATATTATAACTCTTAACTTATAATATAACTAGCGGGCCCGGCAGACTTTGTCCCGCCCTGATTATAAAAAAATCCTTGACAAATTATATACTAAAACGTTCCCCATGAATCACTTTATCCACTGGTGAAAACCGCTTGAAAATCCGTTCAATAGTTTTTGAGTTTATCGCGAACAGACAGACAGACAGACGCGGTAGGGGACTTTTTATCACGCTTTTATTAGCTTCACCTGTATGTATGTATGTAACCGACCCCTTTGAGCTCGATTTTGTCCTACTTTGAACGATCAGATTTCATTCAAACTTTGCACACCTGTCAAAGATCGATGACAATGCAATAATCCGAAAAAAAAAGTTAAAAAAAATTAACTAAAACATGAAAAATAAATAATAGTTTAAAAAAACTAAAAAAACACGCTTTCATAAAAAATCCAACTAAAAAACAGAAAATAAAATTTAATAAATTTGGATTAAGAATAGTGTAAATTAGAAATAAATGTATATTTTTGTAAAAAGTGACAAAAAAATGATAAAAATACTGATATCTGGAGGTGCTGATATTAACAGTGACGCATCGCATGTTAATATCAGCTAGATTTTTTATGAAAGCGTGTTTTTTTAGTTTTTTTAAACTATTATTTATCTTCTACACACTTCGCATTATTCTTAATCCAAATTTATTAAATTTTATTTTCTGTTTTTATCACGCGTCTATTTAGTTGGATTTTTTATGAAAGCGTGTTTTTTTAGTTTTTTTAAACTATTATTTATTTTTAATTTTTTAGTTAATTTTTTTTAACTTTTTTTTCCGATTATATACTATGTAATTATTGAGTAAGCGTGACCGACCGTATTGCGCTTGCGCGGATTTGCTGCGTCAGACTAGCAACGCGTAGTAAGCGTGACCGACCGTATTGCGCTTGCGAGGATTTGCTGCGTCAGACTAGCAACGCGTAGTAAGCGTGACCGACCGTATTGCGCTTGCGCAGATTTGCTGCGTCAGACTAGCAACGCGTAGTATAGCGGCCTGTGTACAAGTGATATTGATATTTGTATTGAGATTGTGCAGCCCATCACATGTTTAATTGATTAATGAATTTTATAACAATGTATATAATTATTGCTCCGAGTGCCAACAGATGTGAAAAACTAGACTAATATTAATAATTTTAACAAATTCTTAAATTTAAACATTGTAATTCACACTTTGATTAACTTTAAAAATCAAAAGAGAACACAGTTACTTCATTGTTTTGAGTTTTCACTTCTGTCGGCAGTCCTTATCACTGCCTCAGCTTTTTTTTATTGATATAGAGTTTAATGTTGTAACTACACGTCCGCTCCGGTTTCACAGGGGTGTAGTAACATATAAAATTAAACCAAATCTTCGAAACCAAAGTACAACCTGTACAGTGTGTATACAGAGGTAAGGAGAACCATCTGTATATAAAAAAGTTTCCGTCAACATGCGTTAAATTAGGGTGGTGCTACAGTAGCAACAGGGTTCATTATTGTTCAATTATTTCAACAAGTTTTATAAAAGTAGACACTCAGAAATTCCTACACGTATTATTTTAAGTTCATAAAAATTCTATCACCCTCCACGTTTTCTTACAGCAGTTACTTTAGTTTATATTTACAAGAATATTTCGGAATATCCATAACCTTTGGCTATGCTAGAGCCATTTTGGAGGGCTTTTGAACTATTGTTTAGTGCTTAGAGCTGGACACTTATCAATATCAAATAAAATCAAAAATACTTTATTCAGTTTAGGTCCTAATAAGGCGCTTAAGAACGTCAAAACCACCACCGGTTCGGAAAACAGCCCAGTCATCGAGAAGAACCGGCAAGAAACTCGATCGGGTACATCTTTTTAACATGTCTCCTTATCTGTGCCCTCATAGTACGACCATGTAATAAAATAAAATGGCTACTGAAAAGCTGACCGTTAAGCTGTCGATTCTGTCAAGATCTCCTTATTGTCTTTTGTAATCACTCACTCTTTATATGGACATTTTTAACTTAAAATTTTAATAATTCCTTACGATTTTTCATTTTTTTTAAAACAAACCTTGTCCTCACAATTATAAAGCCAAAAAATTGCGACCGTTCTGAAGTTTTGCGCTTACAAGGATATGGCAATTTTTGATAAATATAGATGTTACAGTTTGCAATCTCGTCTTAAATTAAACGAAGTTTGCCGAAGGATTTGTTTCAACCCATCGGCTGATTTCTTAAGACCCAAATCTCAAAATGGAGGATCATGCTTTTAAATATCTAACCATTTTTTTTACATTTTAAATTTACAATGACATTATATACGTTGTTACTATTCAATATTTTTTTAATTTGTAAAAATGCGGTATTTCTTAAAAAATTATGCTGTCAACAGTCTGTTGGTATCATAAGGTCTTTATATTCGTTTTATGTGGAAATTAAACTCATACGGTGTTATTACAAAAAAGTTAAATACGTATTGAACCCTGGCTATAAAAAGGTATCATATTAAATGCACCGCGGTCGCTGAATGTTCGCCATCTTGCTTTTTTGTCTCGCTTTGGTTACGTTAGGTTAGACTTGTGAGAAAGGATAACGCTAACTTGCCTCGGGCGAGCGCGGTGCAATTATTAGGAAACTTTTTTAAACCAAGTATTTAATACGTATTTAACTTTTTTGTAATAACACGGTTATGGTTCTGGTCAACTTCAGAATTGGCAGTATGGATTAAATCCTTCGCCTGTCCCAATCGACGCATATTATTATTACTAGTTACTGGTGTGGGTCAATTCGGGAATTAAAGTTCTATTTCATTATAGATTTGCAATATGGACGCACTCGCCGATATTCTGCAGCCATACAAAGAGCTGGTGGGCTCTTTGGCGGCGATTGTCACTATCGGACAGATGTTCTCCGGTAGCTTCATCTGCTGGGATATATACAAACAAGGCAACACGAGGGGTATCGGTATTATGCCATTCCTTGGAGGTATTGTCATGTAAGTATGTTTTATTCCACTGCTGGATGTCGCCGATTATTGGGGTTCGCATGTTCTATTCTAGGATTGGTTGACTTTTTTATGATGGAAGTAATTATTTGAATGAAAAGAATTCTTGATTTGGAACATATATTGTTTGGAAATTAATGGCCGTGTATGAAATTTTGTTATCATCTTCTATACATTTAATAAGAATCTAACGAGTCTGTACTTTTAGATTTTTGCGAAAAAAAAATTGTTGTAGGTGTCTAAGAATCTATACTATAATAAAACTGTAGCAAGGTCAAATCTGTACATTAAATATTTTTTGAAAATTTTGATCGGGGTAGACTTTGTTATCGATATAGAAGCCAAAAATAATCTTTTTACAATTTTTGTCTGTCTGTCTGTCTGTCTGTCTGTCTGTCTTTTTTTTTCCTTCCCCCCCCCCTTTTTTTTTGTTTTTTTTCCTTCTTTGTCTGTCTGTCTGTCTGTCTTTCTGTCCCTGTGAACACACATCACGCTGAAAGTACTGAACCGATTTTAACGAAACTTGATACAATAATAACTACTATTCCAAGGTTACATTTAGGATACTTTTTGTCCCATAAAACGCTAGGGGTTCTCCAGGATAACGAAAGACAAAAAATTGTAGTTAATGTAACTAGACTTTTTTGCGACACCTTAGTACAAGAGCCGGCAATGTTGGAAGAACAAGAATTTTAGAAAAGCTGGTTCTTTAAAATGAAGATATACTATGCCCTTCCAAACAGAATTCATGATACCTGGTAGCCGGTTAACGTTATGTTTTTTAATGCGCATCACACCTTTACAGGTTAAAATTTTGGGTTATAAATAATTTAAGGAACATTTTTTTTCAGTAACTTTTAAACGCTATTAAAACATGAATTCATCACTGCCAGATAATTTTGTTATTGATAATAATGTGCCCGATGATATTCTTTATAAATAAAATAATTCATTTCAAACCATTTTATTTTTTCCATTGCAAACAACATATTTTATTTTATTAACCATTATGATATTGAGATTTCACCGTGAACACTGAAAAACAATGATAAACGTAGACATACGACTTGTGACTGACGTTATCTTGAATACATGCGTCTATAACAGGCGCTTCCACAATTATCGCTATCTTTATCATACATAAAATTGGGTAAACATATCAATGCAGTTGCAGAATCTAGCTCTAAGTTTCTAAACGTTTTCAAAGCATTAGCCGGTTTTAATTGGGGTGTTCGTCCATAACATTTAGTTCGTTTATACTTCAATATTACACGCAGTCGAATTCACTATGCGAGCTTTCTTTATGATAGTAGTGCTCAGGTTAACCTCTGTAAACTTGAAAAAGTCCAAAACCAGGCCATGAGAATTATTGGGGGTTTCATTAAAAGTACTCCAATCCATGTCATGGAAAGCGAATTGAGCATATGTCCGTTACATCTTAGGAGACAATATTGAGCTGGCAAAATTATATTTAAATTTAAGTAATTCGAAATAATAGCAATTGCAGAGGCCTTATAATTTGCACAATCAACTGAGTCCATTAAGAGTGTTATTTTATCCGATTCAAAAAGTGTTCTTCAACACGTAGCGCGATGTACCTCGACTTTTCGAGGAATACCGATAGCCTACATACACTATTTTGAAGCAATTACTAGATTTCAAAGCAAAGAACAGAGTAATTATTTTACAATGGATCCCTTCTCATATAGGTATAACTGGGAATGAAAGAGCTAATCTTTTAGCTAGAGAAGAATCCTCCGAAGGGGCTCCTATTAATATTTTACCAACTTACTTGGATGTATGCTCAGTATTTAAAAATAGCTGTTACTCGCATTGGAAGGAATACTTTGGTGAGCGTTCTAAAACAAAACGAATATGGTACAGAACGATTCAGCCACGCCCCTTAAGGTCACCATGGATTGATGACAGTACGATTTGCCGTCGGGAAGCAATCACAGGAATAAGATTACGCTCAGAACACATCCCATGTAAAAAGTTCGCCTACCTGATGCGTAAAGTACTATCACCACTCTGCCAGAGTTAAGAGCTCATCGATGATGTGCACCACATCCTGGCAGAATGTGTTCGAAACAAAGATATTAGATCTAGGCTTAATGCTTCTGGTTCGTTCCACACTGGTTGGTACAATTCGTTATTGTCTGACCCCACTTCTAAAGATGCTAAACAATTATACAAAATTAATATAAGTTATTGTTAAGTTTATTGTCATTCTTATTGTTATATAGTTGTATGTCACTTAGGCGATATAGCCGAGAAGGCGACTAAGCCTTCATTAAAAAATAAATAATATTAAAATTACAGCTATCTTAACATGGTTTGGACATACTTTATTTTATTTACAAAAAAATAGCATCGGGCACATTATTGTTAATAACAAAAATGTCTGGCAATGATAATTTCATGTTTTACTAGCGTTTCTAAGTTAGTAAAAAACAAAACACTCAAAAATTATATAAAAATCAATATTTTTGCCTGTAAAGGTGCGATATGCACTAATAAACGCAACGTTTACCGGCAGCCAGGTAGCCCGCACTCTGTTCGGAAGAACATAAATATATATAAAAGCTGGCTTATTTTCTTTTTCGAAACCGTTCCTAGCTCTTAGACAAATAGTTACAGGCAAGTGACATTTGACGCGTCGTGCTCATATTTTTTTATATTTATATTTTTCTTCAATACAATGGAATATGAAAAAGTTTTAATACAAGTTGAAAATAGTTATGATATTATTCAGTGTTTCATTTATCATTATTTTATTTTATGAATACATTTTATCGTTTAATTTACAATTTAACTCTATCAACTTGATATTTTATAATGTAAACTCTACTGACTGTATAGTAAACGTCTACAAAACAGCGAAAGGAACTTCGTTAGAAACTGGGGGGTCCATAGACCTTTAAAGCTTTCTTTCACATTACCACCAATATATGTTGGTTGCTACGAACGGGTTGTAGGCTTATTTTAAAAGATTTCTCACATACCATCTGGGTATATGTTTGAGTGAGTCCCTTGATAGTTTGGATTCACAATTGGAAACCGATGGTGTGGCTGCAATAAGGTTTTAGTTACCTATATTAAAAATTTTCGCGTTTAAAAATACAATTGGCACCAGTGATAACCGATTTGGTGCAGACGAAGTTGCACGGGTCAGCTAGTAAATAATAAAATTAATTTCAAATATTTTTAGAAATGTCTGTATGTCTGTTTGAACATGCACCACTGTTAAAGTACTGCGTTCATGATAAAATCTTTTCAAGAAAATCATAAAGCATGTCTTCGAGTAACATTTAGTTTTTGTTTAATTAAAGTCGGTTCGGTCTACCAAAAGTTATTGCAATTTTAATGACGACACAAACACTGTTTTGTACATCAGGTTCCACGCGGACGACGTCGCGGGCACAGCTAGTATTAAATAAGATCAATACAAAAATTGTCGTAAAAACAATTGCTAAATGTGTGTATTGAATTGTCTAATAGCCTGGCGATGATGTCTGGAATTGACTCCTCTCTGTGCGTCCATTAAAAACGGGATTGTAACGTATAATGCATTCGAAATATATACATACTAGCTGTGCCCGCAGCTCTGCACGTGTTTTTTTTTAAATTGTATTAAAGAAATATAAAATTGTGAGACCATGTACAATTATAGAAATGCTCTTTGAAAACAATTGTAAGTACGACACGCAAGCCACCTACAGTGACATGTAACGTCTACATTAGAAATATAAATACTAACAGTGTGTCAAATGAGGTTTATCATAAGCAACATATTTGGAACCTTAAACCACCATGTAACTACCTCAGTACTCACTTGCACTGTATAAGGAACTAATGAAACAACGACTTAAAGATGTTATTATGATAATATAATATGCCCTTATTGTCAATAAGGAATACGTTTATGGTCTTTTTATCTTATCTTTTTAGAAAGACCCCTTCTGTCTTCAAATTTCCTATTAATAATTATAATGTTGAATTGTATACAATGAATGAGCTGACGTCTTGAAATCTTGCATAAATATAAATCAAGATATAAAACGTTATATCTGTTTAAGCAGTTTTTAATATTCGACAATTTAAATAGTGCTCATTGACTTGGATACAATATTCTTATATGTTACTATGATTGCTGAGTTATGTAGACGAAAGAGTGGTAAATAAAGCAAAATGACTGAAAAGACAATATAATTCAAATTACATACATAGAAACAGATATATGAATTTCAATTATATTTATTCTTGGAGTCCAGTACAACGCACATCTTAAGCACATGTTTACAGTGAACAACATATTTTTGCTAAATTTTATGCGCACGAAATCGCGGGTAATAGCTAGTTTAAAATAGAATAACTTAAATTACTTCCTATAAGATCAGCTATCTGCCAGTGAAAGTCCCGTGAAAATTGGTCAAACCGTTTCGGACATAGCACTGCGGGCGAAGCCATGGTTAACAGCTAGTCTAAATTAAAATAAACTAAACGACTTTTTCTAATAACCGCTATCTGCTGGTGAAAGTCCCGTAAAAAACGGTCGAACCGTTTTGGAGATAACGTTGCGGGCGAAGCCACTGTTAACAGCTAGTATAAATTAAAATTTCCTAAATTAATTTTTATAAGATCAGCTATCTAACAGTGAAAGTCTCGTGAAAATCAGTCAAACCGTTTCGGACAGCACTGCGGGCGAAGCCATGGTTAACAGCTAGTCTAAATTAAAATAAACTAAACGACTTTTTCTAATGACCGCTATCTGCCGGTGAAAGTCCCGTAAAAAACGGTCGAACCGTTTTGGAGATAACGTTGCGGGCGAAGCCACTGTTAACAGCTAGTATAAATTAAAATTTCCTAAATTAATTTTTATAAGATCAGATATCTAACAGTGAAAGTCTCGTGAAAATCAGTCAAACCGTTTTGGAGATAGCACTGCGGGCAAAGCCACGGTTAATAGATAGTATAAACTAAAATTGCTGGAATTACTTTTTATAGGGTCAGCTATATGCCAGTGAAAGTACCGTGGAAATCGGTCCAATCGTTTTGAAGATAGCATTGCAGACAAAGCCGCGGTTAACAGCTACTCTAATTTAAAGTAGCTTAAGTAACCCGCTGTAATTTTTTCTATCTGCCAGTGAAATTCCCGTTAAAATCGGTCCAGCCGTTGCGGAGATTACCCGGAACAAACAGACAGACAGACAGACCGACAAAAATTTTAAAAATTGCATTTTTGTTATCATAAACGTGTATACTTTCATACCCAATCGGTATTTTTTTTTTATTTTGATATTACATACAGACACTCCATTTTTATTATATGTATAGAAGATATGTTAAAAAGATGTACCCGATCGAGTTTCTTGCCGGTTCTTCTCGATGACTTGGTTGTTTTTCAAACCTGTGGTAGTTTTGACGTTCATAAGCGCCTTATTAGCGCCTAAACTGAATAAAAATTATTTTTGATTTCATCTGATTCGACACGTGTGACCTGTTCGGTTCTTGGCCTCGTTTACAGTGCCTGGTAAAAAAAAAGAAACCAAGAAACCAAGAAATTGTTACTTCGTCAAATAAAATTCGAAATTATCGGTGCGGAACTTAATTATATACCGTTTATAAATGTATTTTTTATTAATTTGTAAGATTTTGTATGCTAATAACGTTGTATTTTACATACAGTATTTTCATCTTTATTTTATTTTGGCAACCAATCTTCTAGTACATTATTACTAGAAGTCGAGTAGGTAATAATGATATTACAAGTTTCTTGCGATCATTCCAATGAACTAACAAGATGGTGGCCGTCTTGTTAGAACTTTCCAGGGAGTTTTTATGGCATGTCAGAATCCCTGCTCCGTGGTATTATTTCGCATCCACTTCACTTATGCACAATAACCAAACTATATTATGTAAAATACCATCAATATTACAAAATATACAGCCAAAGAACGCAAAAATATGAATAAATTTTAAAATCCACTATATGACATTCCAAGATCAGAAAAAATTCCTACACAGAGTATATTATTCAAATAGTGTTCACATCAAAATTAGTTTTTATTTATGGCACCAGCCGTGACTCTCAACAGCTTAAATTTTTGTTCTTAATAAATCGTTACTGTATTTCTTACTTCGCTGTAAAATTACCGTCGTCTACGATATTTCCGGTACTATTTTTAGTGTTTTATTTTGAAATTCTAAATGAAAAGAAATCTCAGTGTCCGAGTCGATGATGACCGTCATCATTTGATAATTACAATCGGAGTTATTTGTCTTCAACTTCATAGTAATTATAGGGGACAGTTGTTGGAACAATTGTAACGCTAATCCAGTTGGCCTTATACACTTATAGAAAAACAACCCAATCTCATAAAACATTACAGGAAATTTTGGTAGGTTTCAGAGAAACCTGGCGAAAAACAAACCACTACCTTAAATATCACACATCCAACAATAAACAAGTTCACAAATAAAAACAACAAAACGAAAAAAAAGTTGTGTGTACTTCACATACGGTAGACGTGAGACTTAATTTTTATGAGAATTAGATGAATATACTACGGAGGTGGTAAACAGTAGTTTAACTAAACACACGATAACATTTAAAAGTGCGCGATAGTAAATACGTTCCAACAGAAAATAATGTGCTTTAGATTTCAACGTTTTTCTCTCTTTCCCTCTGTTTGTATATATTCTGAGTACATTAAGAATATACTATCTCATTCTCTCACAGCCTAAAACCCATTATATACATTTATAGCTATGTCTTTTTCGTTATACATTTTCGTTTCATAAAATTCATTCGGCCGTCCCGCGTCCCAAACGAAGTTTTACATGAAAAAACAGAAAATCAAAAAAAAATACACTGAAAACATTTTTCGATATATCAAATTTGTGAACGACTTCCATATCCACAATTGAAGTCGTACTGATAAATATAGAGTTGTAACTTTTGACCTGTTATCACATAATTACTTATATAGTTATTATACAAACTGATAACGTTCTTTGTCGTACGAATTAAAAAGATATGGATATAATTTACACTTGAAATGTTTTGTCATAGGAAACGTAACAAAAGCGGTAATTAATTTGCACTTATTATTGATTCAATACCATTTTACAAATGTTACGAACGAAGTATATAGATTATCTTTTGTTACGCGGTGTTTTAATCGAATCAAAATACTCATTATTCAATTTAGGCCCTGAGAAGGCGCTTATGAACGTCAAAACTACCACCGGTTCGGAAAACAACCCAGTCATCGAGAAGAACCGGCAAGAAACTAGATCTGGTTTATCTTTTCATAATACATAATTTTTAATTATTACAATATAATAGACATATACAGTTACATTCGTTTTTGATGGATGCACAGAGAGAGGCGTCACTTCTAGACGTCACCATCGTTCATATATCGGCCCACCCAATAGCCTTTATATATTAAGACCCGCTTGACATAACATCTGAACTTATTATCTGGCAAATCGGTAATGTGTTTGGGACATTGTTATAAAATCTAACACTATTGCCTAAATACTATTACTGGTCTTAGTGAGCCTGAAACATGGAGTGACCAGTCTGTTATTGTTTCTAGTATTTACATTATGTCGGTCTTTTACTAAATCTAGATTATCTAAGTTTTTGTTGACATACATCAAATTCTCAATTATATATTGGGAGGACAAAATGAGTTATGAGATGAGTTAAAATACCGAATACCGAAATGTAATGATTCCCGAAGCCCCAAATTATAAATTGTTCCAACTGCCCATTTTTGTAGTAGAAATATGGTGTCCTATGTATGTACGTGTACTATGTGTAGATATGTGTACTAATAGTAGAATTATAATTTTGAGAACATTCCTTTTTATTCAATCTTGGAATATTTTTCTAACTCTTCTTTTTCTATACCATTTACATTCAGTGTTAGAGCTTTAGTTTACTTATTGCGAATATTATTTTACCTGGTTTAGTTATGAGCTATTTAGAGTCTAGTTTATGTAAATAGAACAGTCTTAGTTGCAGCTGTTTCTGTCACGCTGTAATCGATTATAAGGGTAGTGTGCGACAACGAAATTGTTTTTGAAACTATTCTTCAAGTGTCGTGCTGACCGCGGCTGTGGTTGTCTCTCTCGCGCTCTACTCGGTTATTCGGTCAGAGCGAGACAGTGATATACTTCTGGAACATAGGTTTCTTTTAAAACGATTGTTGATTCTAGTGTTTCGCTAATCACCTTTCCTCTTAATACTTCTATTTTGTTCTCTACAGGAGTATTCTCAACTTGAAATACGGCTACATACTACGAGATGATACGATGATCCAAGTGAATTTTTGCGGTCTCGCCCTGAACATATTGTACACATTGATCTATTACACTTATACCCTGGAAAAGGTGAAAGTTTGGGCGCAGATAGGGCTCGCGGGTGCCGTCAGCACCGCCATCATCGGCTATGCCCAAATGGAAGACCCTAAACTCATCGAGAACAGACTTGGAACTATAATCACAGTGTTTATGTTCTATCTGATTGCTTCTCCCCTCTTTGGATTGGTGAGTGACCTTCAGTTTTCATCGTGCTTATGGATTAAGGTGTCCGTTATTTACCAAGTTGGCTGCTTTGATTTGGGTATCGTTCAAGTCGTCAGTTTATTGCCTAAAAACATTTTGTAGGTGGTAGAGCACGCTGAAGCTATTACTGGTTTCAGCATGAATGTGTTGGCTCGCCCGGGGCACTACCACCCGACCCACAGAAACACTGACGTGAAGTAACAGTGCTTGCATTCTTGATTCGTTCGGTCAGTGAGAGCGCCGGAAGAACACCTCCCTTTCCCATATCCCCCCCCCCCCCCCTGGTGTTGCTAGTGTCTATGGATGGTAGTGATCACTTACCTTCAGGTGACCCGCCTGTTCGTATACCTCCTATAAGATAAAAAAAATAGGAAAAACAAAATACGATGCTATTTAACCGTGCATAAATGATGATACTTTTTTAGACATTGATTTCAAAATTTATTAGAAAGAAATGGTAACAATAGTTTTTGACCATATCAAAATATACAATATCAATATCAACATTTCTCCACCTCGAGGGATCGTAGTAGACGGAGAATTAATAGTACGAGTACTCGACCAGTGGTCGAATTTCGATCATAGAGAAAAAAAAACTTTACAATTTTTTTATTGAGAATATTAAAACTCGCAAATAGCTACAAAACTGTATAAAACATTTTTCAGTATAAAAAGGTTGATAAAAAATTGTTGGTCTGTGCCCAAACAAAAATCGGCTGAGTGCCTTAAGCGCTCGCCTTAGTAGTCCGGTGAAGCTGTTAAGACCTTGCTAGGTCAATAGCGTAGTCAGTTCGAAAAAAAAAAAAAAATTGTTGGTCTGTAAAGTCGGTTCACGGATTTTACGTGGTAACGTCACAACAAAACATTGATGAAAAATTGCATACTTTTATGAATTGAATTGAATTATTCTATATATAGATAGGTACATCAAAAGCCCAACGCTTAGGACAATCGCGCCTCTCTATCGCTTGTTCCGCGCTTTCGCTTGCACCGAGCGCTCAGCCAGAACGTGACTATGAGTCATGCTTTTTCGTGCGTGCAGCCGACGTTCATCGATTTATAAGACGTTATCACGTCAAAATTAATTTCTAAAAAGTGAAGATTCATATTAAATTTAAAAGATAAGTTGATCGACTAATCTCCGATGTACTGGCCTGTGTTATCAGCTATTAAAGGTAGTGAGAATGAAAGATTCAGTATGTAATGTTTTGTAACGAATAAATAATATTTACATTACAGAAGGAGATTATAAGGAATAAGAGCACAGAAGGCATGCCGTTCCCGATCATATTGTCGGGTACGGTCGTCACCTTTATGTGGTTACTCTACGGCATCATTCTTAGGAACAAATTTCTTATTGTAAGTTTTAATATTATATATTTATACATTATTTAAAATAGAGGAGACGGATTTGATAAAATCTTTCTATAGCTTACTTATAAGTGTTTTTTTATAGATATTTAAGTAGCCAGTTAATTAGAACATTACATATGACTTCACCGCGTGGTATTGCATCATAACGAAACTAGGCTTAGGATGAAATTTATAGAGCTCACTCAGCCTTATGCTATACTTAGCTCAGCTCATCTAACCCTCTATAGATTCGGCATCCAGGTTCACGGATCCGTTGTCTGAATATGATATTCATTCTGTTCTCATAACTTGAAATATTAAAATATCGATAGTGTTTGTAGAACGAAGCTTAGTAATTACCCTAATTTTCCTCGTCATGTAGTTGCTATCGAGAATTTTAATCACATATAATATCCAAATCGATTAATACTTAAGTACTATAATTTGATAACGTTAATACGTTCATATCATATTACTAGATTATACCCGCTACTTTGTTTGCGTTGTTTACTATAGTGTGACCGCAACCGCTATAACGCGCCATAGGTACGCGAGCGGGACGGGGGGAGAACGGACTGTCTGTGTTAGACGCACATGAGATAAAATATCTAAAGATGGGTCGTGCGGTATCTCGAGAATCTATGTCTGAATAGTCAATGAAATTTATTTACCTAATAATCACTTTTAATGTTTTCAACTAAGATACAAATAATTAATTAAAGCTATGACGGATCAATCGTTAGCATATTCGGATACCACGCTGATAAACGTAGGTTCGAATTTTTATGAATTAGCTGGAGCTTTGGGTGAAGGAAAACATCGTGATGAAGCCATAGCATGGTGTTAGGGCTTTCTTTAAGCCTACCTCGCTAGTTAACAGTCTAGAGTTGGAAAAGGTGTCGTCAAATACTTTTGGGGGTGTTCCAGCAGCTGCACTTGAGAGGCAGTTCCTGTAGGTTCAGCGTGTAGCGTGTACTATTTTAGATCACATCGACGTTTAACATCGAGCGAGATTATGGTCAAACGCTAAAATCTATGAAGTACAAAAAAAACATATATGTTTGCCATTTTTACAGATGCAAAACATAGTCGCTGTAGTTTTGTGCGCTTCTCAGTTATCTCTCTTCGTGATCTACCCGTCCAAACCGAAGGGTAAAGAGAAAACCAAGTCCAAAGTCAAGAAAGCAGACTGATTCGTCTCATTAGGATCACGCTGACTGAAAACATTTTTTTCTGCTGTTTGCGTGTTAACACGTTGCACGTGTATATTTGTGTTTAGTTTTATTGTACATTTCGTCATAAATGTATAACAATGTAATTCAACTTAATAATAAGGGTAATTGATCAAAGTTAAATAGCATTTTTTTCCTCGTTTAGTTGCTTATACATTTCATCTATACGTTGCGTGTTAATCACGCAGTGAGTGTGTCAGTCACTTTACGTGTGTCAATAACGTTGCGCGTGTCAATAACGTTGCGCGTGTCAATAACGTTGCGCGTGTCATTAACGTTGCGCGTGTCAATAACGTTGCGCGTGTCAATCACGCTCAGTGGAAAAACTATACTGTAACTTTCAGTTCAGGTGTTTAAAATTCATAGTGTTGCCTGGTCTTAAGTGAATTTTATTTTTTAATAATTATTGAAGTAATTAATATCCAGTGCAGTTACGGATGTTCCCATATTTTATTGACTCTGTTTTAATTTTGAACTGAGCCTAGATAAAGTTTATATAGAATATAATAGACTAATGTATTAAAATTTTTAATACTTAAGTCCGTGATAAATTCAAAATTATTTAACAATATATAGTAAATAATCGAATAGTAGAACAATATAATGAATCATGTGATATAGAAGTAATTTTCTAAGTACAAAAAAAGTTACTTAGCTATATACTGATGTTGATATTTATATATTTGCTATAATAAACACTTTTCCGAAGTATGTCTTTCATTCAAAAATCCTTAATAGTATAGCAAATATTTTCGCAAGTTACCTTTGAGACAATATTGAAACGATAACAGATTAGAAAATGTTTATTTCTACTACACTGTGTTATGACTTTGATGCTGATAATATGTAATGGAATTAGTAATAATATAAAACCAAATTAAACGAAGCATGCGCGCGCACAACCTATACCTACATACTTTGTGCTAAACCTGCCTAGCAGAATGCAAGCGTCGCCTTTGTTCTTCCAACTGTTTCCGTCATGCCTCCACCGTGTATTTGTGGAAACAAAGCGATAAACGTATGGAACAGCATCCACCAGTATTCCGACGTAGTTGACTTACTATACATATAATAAGAATAAAGTGTCTGTATTAGGGTGGGCCAAAAAAAACTTTTTTATTAAATTTTTCGAAACTAATGAATTATATTAAAATTTTCCGAAGAAAATGTTGAAAAATTAGTAAGAGTGATAAGTATTGAACTTTGATCATAAATATCTTTTAAACGCTTATTCTAATCGACTAAGCATAAGAGACCTTTTTTGTAGAGCATTTAATTTCCTGAAGAAATATGTATTGCGCATTTCATAACGTTCATTTGTCAACGACTTACAAAATTCAGAAGCAAAAAAGAAATGTACCTTAAAATCTTTAAATTTCAATCTTGAATATCTTTAAAATGGCGAGGCGTGCGAAAAAAATGAAGGAAACCTTTTTTGTAGAACGTTCAATTTTCTACAAAAAACTCTTGAAAAATTTTGCTGTACGAACAACGAATGGTGAGATATGATTTTTTTTGTATGGGACTAAAGAAAAAAAGAAAAACTCTAATGCGCCACCTCTTAATATTTAGAGCTGAAACTTTAACACAATTTTTTTTCCTCATCTCAGACGATATTTTCATGGTAATTAATAAAAAATAAATAAAACTTTTTTTGGCCCACCCTAGTCTGTATGTAACGTCAAAATAACAGCTTTTTAAAGAATCGATATAGAAGTATATTCTCTGTTTATCAAAAAATAAACAATTTTTAACATTTTCGTCTATTTGTTTGTTTAGGGTAAACACTGATTTTTTTTTTACCGATTTTGACGAGAAATTCACTGGTAGATAACTGAAGCTATAAGGACTATCTTAGTTTAGGATAGCTGTTATTTAAGACCTATTGACAGATATAGATTGAACTTTTCTTAAGAAGTTTCCTATATAGTGTAGGTGAGTACTGCAGGACTTATATAGTGGGTCTAAGTTCCATATATGTTGATGACAAATCTCACCCGGCACACCGTTATTATTTACATAATTAAATATATAAAGATCAACGTTTGTTTATTCGCATCTTCTAAGCTGCTATGCCGTTGTTCTAGCTATAAGCCTTAGTCAAATCATTACTTACACTTACTTGCATGAACATTATAGGCGTTGTTTGAGACAAAACTAACTTCTACATTAGATTTAATCATACATGATTTAGTTTGTTGTTTAGAGATGGCGCCACAGTACAGATAGCTCGCGATTTCATGCGTTCGCTGTCTTTTAGTGACATGCGGCTTTTGATCCGACATAATACGATTAGCCATAGGTGTCTCAAATAATTAATTTAATCAATTGTCCCCTTATCTATTCGTTGTCTTGTTGTTTTTCCTGTCTATTGTTATTTGCGTTATTTATCTTGTTAATTTCCGTAAACAGGTATAATACGATTAACACAATGTGTGTTAAATGTTAATAAAATGTGCTGCTGTACAAGAAATAAAAGGAAAAAATGACGTCCCAAAATAAAATTCAAATCTATTCACACACATTTATTAAGATGTAGAATAAAATGTTTAAGTTATAATGCCTTTTTTTTGTCCTGTAAGAACGTGAAGTAAATCTTAGCGTTCAGTATTTCTTGGAGAGGCTCTAAAGTGGATATTATGAAGTCTACACGTCCTCTTCGAAATGGAAACACATTGGGGAAGTTCTGAGTTGGTACTGTCATATTTTCGAGTATATATTCACCCTGAAATGTATAAACTAAGGTGAATAAGCTACAGTTGACCGATTTATTGTTTTTAAAATACACATATTATATAATTTTAATGTTATGTGTAGATGTTTGAACACAGACATTTTTTAAACAATTTACATTTTACTGTAAGTCAATGATTGAATATGTTGATTACATTGAAAACAGAAGTCATATTATTGACTAATGGCGGACATTTTGACAGGGCAGTGTCGAGTGAGATGAAGCAATGTGTTAGAAAGAGACAATGGTAGGTGAGCTGAGATTGTCGTAGTTATGTTGTATTTTTAAAATAAAAGTGGAGTAGATTTTTATATAATCTTTTATGTTATTATCCTGCTATTACAATAATAATAAACATGTATAGAGTCAAATGCACAAATCGTAACTTATAAAAATCAATTTAGTTTGCCTACTAAAATCTCATATTTTCGTCAAACAATTTTAAAACCTCATGATTATATATATATATATATATATATATATATATATATATATATATATATATATATATATAATCATATATATATATATATATATATATATATATATATATATATAATCATATTGAATCGTATCGATGTTTCGTATTTATATCGCGATGTATCTGTAGGGAAATGAGGCTTACATACGGCTCAAGAGACTAAGAAATGAGATGTGGTGAGGTGAGGAAATGTATCATAATTGATCTGCCCTCGAATGTCACAAACTGTGGTTGGTATGTTCGGAAAAGTTTAGGTTAAAAGGTTAGGTTAGCTTAGGTTAAAAGTCAAATTAAAGTTTTCAGTATTTTAAGGTAGGGCATTATGGTTTCAAGGTAGGCCCCACAAAGATCAGGAACCTAAAAGATTTGTATCCAGGGGCCAAAAATGTAAACCCACGTGCTACCCAAAGAACTGTCACTTCCACCCGGGACGCGTAGGGACGCTAGAGAGTAAGACGTTATATGTAGCAAATTATGTATCACAGTGAATTTACTTGCATTACATTTGCATTAAAAGGACAATCAATAGAACACAATTTTTTATTACACTCCACCGGTGACAACCAACATGAACTCTCGTGGCTACAAATCGCCAAAATGCAATCGATTGACCTAAAGGAAAGTACAACATACCCACTTACATGGCAATGATGTGCGTCCGATTACTGTTTTCGGCGCTGCTGCGGAGGAGAATCTCTAATTTCAGTCGCGAACTCGAGGCGTCTTCGATAATATCATACACGCTTTTACGTACCGAACACTACAGCGGATATATAGTAATTTAAGGGCACGGTGTTGCATCCGTACCCAGCGTTGGTCTGTACTAAAAAACTATAGGGGAAGTCCGGGCAAAGCGAATATCTTAATATATTTAAGGCTTTATCAGAAAAATATATAAGAGGTAGAAACAAAACAAATATCAACAACATCAGTTTTTATTAATTACTTTTGCATATATAATATTGTTAGCAGAGACTGTAATAGAACTGTCCGTACTATTGACCTGACACGCCATTGGTCGAAATTATCGGCCGATCGTACATTGTCTGTGATGCTATAAAAGGCGAGTCGGTCGAGGCAAAATAACGAGCGAGATGACTTTCATACGCATTATGACATTTCTCGCTTGGTCGTCTCTTCAGAAAGTTGTCGGGATTGGTGTTGTTGTTGGCGTGGTGCGTGAGTTCTTTCCAATTTACATTGTTATTTCTATTTTCTTGGGTTTTTATGATTTGTTGTGTTACCTGAGTTATTTGATTGTTGATGTGATGTTTTGCGTTGAGAATTGTGGTGTTTTTTTGTTTCTCTTCTTGTAGTAACAAAACATTTAGTAAATAAAAACATAATTCAAAAAAATGTGACAGTATTCACTTTGCCCAGTTTCCTGGGTACAGTGGATATGGTACACGAGCAAAGTGAATAACTACCTTTTAATCTCACAAAACTTAAAGTTACACGTAATAATAAAATTGAATAAATTTGAAAATTTTAAATTCCGATTTAAAGAAAATATCTTAATAATTAAGGCTGGCAGTTGTCACAAATATAATCTCCGATACCTTCGAAAGTGGAACATTCTTCGTGACACTATCTAACACAGCGACCACATCAAACCCAATCTTCAATGGGATAATCAACTTTAATATATATTTCACAGCAAAAACATAAAACATCTTCAAATTTCTTAATTTTCTTTGGTTTTTTTACTTATTTTAGTGGATTTTTTAACAATCTTGCTATGAACTTTTTTCGATTCGACATTTATATTTTTAATAATATTAAAAAAAAAAAACATTTTTGTTTCTTTTCATCCTTGATAGGTGTACTAGTTAAAATATCCGTTGACGAGTTGTAATAGGTTTATCAAGGTTTGGTATTTTAGCTTACTTCATTTAGCTTCGCATACTTTTTAGCTATGCCTTTCACAGGTTTTCCGGCCTTATATAAATTTATAGCCATCTGCATGACGTCTTTACCTCGAGAACCTTGATTAGTTTTTTTCTTGTATTTATGCACCATCTGTAATAAAATGTAAGCATTCATAATTCAAAGTCAATTCATACAAAAACTACCGATTACAATTTCCTGTTCAAAATATTGTAAAAAGGTACTTTGACATGAAAAAGAACGATAGTACACCCAAGAGTGATAAGTGATAAACAAATAATATATAAAACATCATCAGAATACTTACATCAAAATATGGGAAATAATTTTTCGTAAACACAATTTGCCGTTCTGCGGACACCATGCAATGCGGCCTGTCACTTACATGTTTGTCGATCACTGAGACAAGATGGCCAAATGTTACTAAGACCGCGTGTTTTATGTGAAACAAATAATTTAGAAAGTGGGGACTATTCACTTTGCCCGGACTTCCCCTACTGTCACTCGCGGCATAGCTTGTGAGCTATTTCTCGCGGCGCTTAGTGTGCTGTATGACGGCGCGGACGCAGCGCCTGTCTAGCGGTATGTTGGAAAAAGGATGCTTACTAGGCGAGGGAGGAATAGGAGTTGCCGTCGCGGATTCTAATAAAACTATTATAAAATAACTACCAGTAATATAAATATTATCAAACGATGTCTGAACTATATTATTACATGTTGGAAGCTCGTGTCTTCTCTCCGCAAGAAGTGTATGTCTGTCTATTCGTGAAACATTAACAAACTTGCATGTTACAATGATAACCAATTGTTAGATACAGAAAGTAATTGATTTCGATTGAAAAATAACATAACAATTACTTACAGACTGGATGGGACATTTGATGCCTTCCTTACGTAGCATTTGAGAGAAATACAAATCATTCTTCATTAAATCGTTACAACCTTTGTAATGAAACTCGATGAAAGACCTACGATATTCATTATGTAGGTATTCGTTCAATATTATATCCCACTGTAAATAAAAAAGTGTGCTATCGAGCATCACCTGTCAGACTAGTATATATAACGTTAAAATACTTATGATAAAAATGTATTTAATAAAAATGAAGTATAATCACAAAAGAAAAGTTTTTAACAGAATTAATATGAAAGTATAAAAAAATCATTTTTTTAAATTTCTGTCTGTATGTTCTGGGTGATCTCCGAAACGACTCGATCGATTTTGACGGGAAATTTATTAGCAGATAGCTGAAATTATAGGGAGTAACATAGACTATTTTATTTGAGACTAGCTGTTACCTGCAACTTCTTTAACAGTGGAATATATGAAACGGTTGGACCAATTTTCACGGAAATCTCACATTGACAAAATATGTGACGGTTAGATAACTATGTAAAATTGCGTTCCGCTGAGTTCCAACCACGAATTGATAGTTTTAGTGTTAGTTTTCGAAAAAAGGAAAATTTGATAGTGTTGTGAATGGATGTCAAAAAAGTCAAGTTGGCCAATCAAAACGGTGATTCCATCCAACTTTACTTTTTTGACATCTACTCTCAGTACAAAGAACCAACAAATTCTCACTTATTTCATTTAGAAAACTCCCCATTCGGAGTGATAAAAAGAAAAATAGTATATTTTTTTGTTTTGTATTTATTCCAATATGTAATTATTACATTGTTAAACATTATTGTTATCATATTGTTAGAAGTAGAAACAATTATTGATTATTACAAAAAAGAGAACAAGCCACTTTAGATATAAACGTTAAGAATAAATCCTATCAATTAAAATAACACGAGTTCGGACAGAGCTATTGCACGCTACGACGGCCGCCGAAAGAGTGAGCGAAACCCCCTTGCGGGGCTTGCGGGAAGACGGCATCAGGGTTACCCTTCTGGCCGTAGCCTCTCTCTCCCGCTTCTACGGTGGGGTCTCTGTGTCTTGGGGTGCACACCCTTTGCAGGATGCTCTCCCAGGGTCGTCTCGGGTTCCTCAAGGGGTGTGTGCTGGCCGGTGTTGGTGCCGTAGGGTGTCGGACAGTAGTTCTTTTATCTTTTCCTCATACTCCACGCTGATTTTACAGGCTTCTTCCAGGGAGGCTGTATTCATTTTGTTATCGCGATCGTCGGTGAGAGCGGTCACTCTAGTTAACAACTCTGAGAGCTAGGCTTCTTCCTGGGACGGTTGCGGGTCTCTCTTCTTTTTACTTCGGTTCGAGGGTCGTCGCCGTCGTCTCCTCGACCACACTAGGGGGCCGGTCTGGCTTCCGTGTGTCTCTCGGAGTCGGTCCAAGCCACGGTGCCTGCATGGTGGTTCCTGAGTACCCTGAGTAGTTGGTAGACGTCATAGATAGCGGATATTAACCCTGGTGTTCTCTTGAGGAGGACATAGAAGACTCACCCGGGTCTGCCTCGTCGTCCATTTATTTGTCGAGCGTATTCTACTTCAAACCCCTTCTCGCGAAGAGCCTTGTATATAGTCTGTGGGTTTGTCCCGCTTGGAAGGCCGCGGATCGCGATCTTGAGGCCTTGCTGGCAGAGGGGTATGTAGGCGAACCAGCTCACCCCCTCTTGCTATTCTAGGTAGTCCAGGGTTACCCTATATTCTTCGGCATCTAGTGGAATGAAGCGTACTCCCTCTCCGTAGACGTGTACGTTGGGCCGGCGCCCCAACTTCGCCTCGATCTGTGGGAGATGCACAGTCCCGTCGGGGAGGATCTCGACCACAATTGGAGGTAAACGCGAACCCCGCGCGTCGGGTGATACTGGAGTTTGCGGCGTCTTGCTGCTCGCGGTTTTACGGACGCGCGCAGTGTGCGCGGGCGGCGTGGTGATTTCGCGGGTTCGGGCTGAGCTTGCGGCTCAGCGTCAGCCGGGGCCATCGCCTGCTGTTTTGCGGCGGTGGCGATGGCTGTCGTAGTTTTGAGGCGTTTTTGGATATCGGGCTCCGAGGAGTCGCGCTTGCGGCGTAGGGCTCGTACGACCGGACTCGACAAGAGCCACGGTTCCGGTATTTCAATTGGATTCAGCTTCCCATGGAAGGCCAGCTTGAGTGCGGCGGCGTCGGTGGGCGAAGGCTTCTTGCCCTCGATAACGACTTCCTGCCTGCTACAGCCGCAGGTACATCGCCATCCACCGGAGCATCCCTTCCGACAGGCTCTCGGCCCCAATGAAGATCGCGTTCGTATAACCCGATCGGAGAGGTAGCCCGGTCGGACGACGGTGCCGGCGGGGTGAGCGGCGGTGGCGTGCTTAGTTGCATACTCGGTGTGCGGCGTCCAAATGTCGTTGCGGAAATCGTCGGTCGAGCAGCGGCGGGTTCCGTAGGCAACGCAGTGGTCAAAAAATAGTATCAAACCATAAAATTTACAGACTTAGTCATACCTAATCAATTTCGTTGCAGGAGTTGATAAAGGAACATGTGTTCGATTAGAGAAAATATTAAAGAGACAATTATTATATTTGGCATGTCGACATCACATTTATGAATTGATCTTGAGGAGCGTTGTTGAAGTTGTTTGGCTAGGAGTCTATTCTCCCAATGTAGCGATTTTTGTACGCTTCCAAAATTTTTGGAAGAATATAGATCAAACAAAATATGAAACTGGTACTCAAGATTCCCATATAATGAACCATGGAGAAAAAGATGAAATAATAAGTTTCATCATTAATAAACTTCAGGCAGTTATAAAAAAATAAAAATAAAAAACCTTTTATTTGCTACATACTAATACTACAATTACATTTTATTTTATTTTTTTATTCAAGAACTATATAGCACTCGCCTCAGCGGCGTAAGCCTCCCCCAAACTTCTCCATTCATCCTTCCTTGACGCTATTCTTGGCCATTTCCAACCACACCTTTCTTTAAAGACATCACTCCACCTCTTTTTGGGCCTTCCTTTTTTTCTGTTATCCATTATGGTATCCATACTGTCACTTTTTTGTCCATCGGTCGTCATGTAATCTATATATATGACCCGCCTAATTCCATTAAAGAGTTCTTGTTTTTTTTTATATCTGTTATATTTGTTTTTTTCCTTACTATTTCGTTTGTTATTCTATCAAAGGTATTAATCCCTAGCATGCTTCTTTCTATTTTCCTTTGACATACCGCTAATTTTTCTTCATCTGTTTTCCTTAACGACCATGTTTGACAGCCATAAGTTAAACAGGGTAATATTGCTGTTTCGAATATTTTTTCTTTATATATATATTTTTATTTCATTGTTCTTCATTATTTCTTTGAATCCCCAGTACTTTTTCCATCCTAAGGCAATTCGTCGTTCTATTTCTCTTTCTGTAGTCTTTGAATGAAAGTAATTGACCAAGGTAAATATAATCGTTCGCGTATTCTATTTTTATCCCTTCTATAGTGATGTCTTGATGTTCTCCGTTCGTTAATATCTTAGTTTTTGATGCATTTAATGTTAGTCCAACTTTTTTACTTTCACTTGTTAATTCGGCAACCATAATTTCAAGATCCAATGCTTTTCTAACAAACACCACACTATCATCAGCGAAGCGTAAATGGCTTAGGAACTCTCCATTCACGTTTATCCCTTTGTGTTCCCACTCCAGGTGTCTGAAAACGTATTCAAGTACAGCTGAAAATATTTTAGGAGATAGTGGGTCTCCTTGTCTAACTCCTTTTTGAATCGAAAACTCTTCTCCTTCTCTTTCTAGTCGTATTACTACTAGTACTACTACTAGTAGTACTATTCTTGTCGTAACCCCCCCAGGCAGTTATAATAAACCTTATTTATTTATTATTTTTTGCAAATTTATTTGAATAGTTTAATCACCACCTGAGAGCACTTTGCTAATAAGAAATATTGAAGGATAAAATAATTATCAAATATTTTAGTTGAATTTTAAAGACTGTGTTTCGATGAAATTTTTTTATCGGTAATAATTGATGAGGTTACTTTTCAAATTGTTTGTTCAATAATTTTTTTGTTTAGATACTGATGATCAAATGCTATACTAATTGAAAAAAAATACGCATCTGGGTATCACAACTTAACATTTCAGTCCTATTTTTTGTCTCTCGTTATTAATTATTAAACAGTTATTGATGAAAAAACAGCCTTTCAACCGTCGTTACAAAATCTTAGAAAGTTCTTTGCTTTTTCATTCTCTCGGGTCGATATAGTTAACATTAACTTATAATTATTTCTTTCTAAATTCAGATTACAAATGATAGTTGTCGAATAACATTTACGAGATGATGTTGTTAATGCATTATTCAGTGATAACTCTTGAAATAAACTCTTACAGTTTCATGAATTAATACATTTTATATTCCAAGAAAAACATGATAGAGACGACTATAAAGAGTTTTTAGAATTGGCCTTGATATTTTGGGCGGTACTCCGACAAACGGTATAAAGTTCAGAGCGCCATGCAAGGTGGATGTCGAAAGCTCTTTACGCTTTTAAACTCTTCATGTTTAAAAACAGTTTAAGATAAATGCAACCGAAGTTAATGGACTCAGATATATCTGTATATTTCTGATAAATTTTTATGTTGTCTCATGGTTTAATACATATCTTGCTATAAAGTCATCCTATCAAGATTTGAATATGGTTAAAAATCTTTATGTATTCCGTTCTGTTCATAAGCAAATTTCTGATGCAGCAACTTCGACAATATCAAGATATTTATGGTACTTATCGGAAGAGTTGATTGGTTTGGCTTTGTTTGACGATGCAGTTTCTTTAGAAATTAAAAAACAGACGATGATAAAAAACAGTATGATTTTATGGACAAGGATCCAGAGCTCTGGGCTTTCGATCAAAATTATCAACAATGCAAATTTGTGTTGTCAGACTTAAAAGTTGTTAATGATCTCGCTGAAAGAGGCGTTGCATTGATCCAGGAGTACAATGATTGCTTGACACGAAGTGAGGAACAGAAGCAATATTTACTGCAAGTGGTCGAGGAGTATCGTAAAACACTTCCTAACTTGAACAAAAATACACTTGTAACTGCTTACTCTAAGAAATAACAAGAAATATTTTCATCATATATATTAATACGTGAAGCCAAAATTTTGTATCCCTTTTTAAGACAATTGCGTGAACAGATGAACTTGAAATTTGGCATAGTTAAAGTTTATATGGAGGAGAAGTGCAGAAAGCTATTTATTTTATATAAAATGCATTATAAGTACATTAAATTAATTAAAATATGCATTACTCACACTACTGCTTGAATTTTAGATAACATATACACACATGTAAATGAAAAAGACGTTTCGAACATCCTTCAACCTTCTTACGTTCCAATTACCTTTTAAATATTTTTAACATGTCTGACGTTGCATGCCTTACAATATGCCCTTTGAAATGAACTGGTCAAATTGTAGGTCAATGTTAGAATAATATCATATGTAAATTCATAATATTAATTGATAAATAATTTATCTTTAGTAAATTTATGGAACTGCTGAAATAATTATTATTCTCTTTGGTTTTATTGAATGTCAAAATTTTTAGGTGACAGACTGCTTTCACTTCATGTCACTTTGCTTCATGTTGCCATAAGAGTAAAGCAATATTTCCAAAGTCAATGTCAATATTTTAATGTTTAGTATTTCTTTATGGTGTACTTAAATGATGATTCAATAAAAAATGAGCGAAAAATACTTTGTATAATCAAAATAAGAAAATTTGTTTGGTCATGAAAGTAATCCATGACTTATATCTCCGCGGTTACAATGATGCAGTTCAACTTGATGTAGCAATTATATTTAGTACAGTTGGTGATGAATTATAAACAAAAATGAATTCATTTTCAAAAGTTAATGGTAGTATTATAAACATCTTTGTTTTGGATTCATAATTTGATTCTATTGTGTATCCATTACTTTTCCAAATGATAATACTGGGCATATCACTATTCCTCATAATGTATAGACTATATTTACTTCAATATCACCCAGAAATACCACGCGCCCACGGTGTTGTGTAAAATGATTTGAAAATTGTGTCATGAGGGGGTCCGATAATTTATATTTATTTTTGTAAAGTTATGTTTACTTAGTATTTAAGAGCCTTACCACCTTATGTAACCGCCTGTTTTTTGTTTCAAATTTATAATTAATTTCAATTTTCATTTAGACATCGATATTTTTAATGTTTATATAATTGAAAAAAAATGGCAAATAACTGAGTAGGCATGATGAAAACCTTTAATTATAGAGGTTATAATACCCTTTCATAAAAGAACCCTTATAAAGTTCAAACTTTAAAAATTCAATGAACTATGGTCGAATGTCGACCACTGGGCGCCCACTAGTACGTTTAAACTATGTTATCATCATTTGACTGATTAATAAAAATCTCCAGACATTTTCTTTTTTCTAATTTTTACCTTACTACTAAAGCAAGTAAGTGATTCTCAGATTAATTTCTAATAGCTTGTAATTAATTGATACATTTTGATTCTGTAATTTCGATACTTATTTCAATAATGTTTTCATTTGTATCTATTCAATATTTATGCAAGAAAAAAATCGTGAAAATAACAATAATATTGGTAACATTTTAAAAATACAGATTAAATAAAAGATTAACAAAAATAAATTTTGTCAATTTATGACTAAGTTTTTTATAAATTTTAATTATATTTCATGTCCTTTACCAATATATTTTATAATATAGTTTAAAAATCATAAAAATATGACTAAGTCTGTAAATTTTATGGTTTGATACTATTAAACATCTTACCTAATTTTTTTGCAAGTTTGGTGTGTTAACAAATTTGCACCAAATTTCTCGTTTAATTATCGATATTTCTGTTCGTAAAATCAAAAATAAGTATACATGAGCCTGTAGCTTTGTTATTATTGATGATATGAAAAAATTGACAAAAACTTTTTATACAATTTTAAAAGTATTACAAATTTGCCATTTAACATTTTTGTCTAACTCTTGCAATTTAGGTAAAAAATGCAAAAAACTGGAAATTTGAATTTCAAACCTGTATAACAAATCAAATATTGAAGATAGAAATTCGACTCAAAAGAACTTTTTGTACCAAATTTAATAAAGAAGGAACACTCATTCGTATAAAATAAAAAATTATCACAGTTTGCAGAACAAAAAAGTAAAAAAAAAACATTTTTCCCATACTATTTGTATGGAAAAACTTTAAGTTCGATGGAAAACCTCTTAAAATTGAAATTTTGAGCTCCACTTTTAACAGGAGCTCTGTTGGGACATCTTCTGAGATATTTTGGGCAGAGAGCAAAAAAAAAATCGTCATTTTTTGGCACGCCCTAATGTACATATATTTATTTATACCTCCTACTTTCATAAATAATATAATAAAATACGTACATAATAATTCAAATTTAATTATAAAAGAACGATTTTAAAATAAATAAAATATTCTTATAAATATTATAAAATATCTACCTACCCTAAATGACTACCTCATAAAATTATTAAATATGTTTACAGACAATCTTCTGTAGGCTAATATAACTACCTCAATATCGCAAACGAGGTTGTGGGTAAAAGCTAGTAACAAATAAAAAAAAAAGAATTCAGTCATATGGATGCAGTCGCTTCCTTCTAAAGTGTTGCGCTCGCATACATTCACCAATTGATTATTATCTATATAACTTCTCACTTACCGTAACATTGTCAGCCATCAACTGGTAGATATGGAGCTTTGCATTAATGTAATATGCACTTTTCCTTCCGTATCGCTTTATTTGACATTTCACATATTTAAAATACTTGGTGTCGAAGTGCTCCAATTCGCACCGCTCCGGGATCAAATCCAGACACTGTACAAACAAAGTTGGCATTTCACTATTAGCATATTATACCACTGAACATTTTATTTACATAATAATAGCTGTGCCCGCGACTTCGTCCGGGTGGAAACTTATGTAAAATAACAGTGGTTAATAAAATCATCTGAATCTATTAAGTCCATTTACTTATCTCATTTTCTCTCGTACTTAAGTCGCATTGTCGACAATAACTTTTGATAGAGTCAACTGATTTTAATAAAACAACGACTAAATGGTACTCGAGGATAAGCTTTATGATTTTATGAACGCAGTACTCTAGCAGTGATGCGTGTTCAAACAAAAAATAAACAGACAAATAGACAGTCAGACAGACAGACATTTCTAAAAATGGTTGAAATGTGTTATATTACTTAATCCAAGAGACCTGCAACAATTTTTTCCAGAAAAACCTGAATAGTACAGACGCGTTAGATTTGTATTCTTATTTTATGTATAGAAGATGACGCTAAGTTTGTCATTAGTTTTGTTTCAACAGCGCGTCGAGTCTGTGAAATGTCTTTAATTGTTAAAAATGAATTGAATCATGCATGTCGAAAGAATATTGAAGGTGAGGTTTTATCGTGAACGCAGTACTATACCGGTGATGCGTGTCTAAACAAACGAGCAACAAGATGTTTCTCAAAATGATGGAAATGTATTTTATTACTTATTCCTAGACACCTTCAATATTTTTTAACAAAAATCTAAAATGTACAGACGCGTTAGATTTATATTTTTATTATATGTATATATTACTAGCGAGCTCGACGGACGTTGTCCCGCCTTGATAATAAAAAAAAAACTTGAATATTTATATACCTAAACCTTCCTCATGAATCACTTTTTCTACTGGTGAAAACCGCATGCAAATCCGATCCAGTAGTTTTTGAGTTTATGGCGAACATACAGACAATCAGACGTGGCAGAGGACTTTGTAATATGTAATGATATATTACTAGTGGGCGCCCAGTGGTCGACATTCGACCATAGTTCATTGAATTTTTAAAGTTTGAACTTTATTAAGTTTCTTTTATAAAAGGGTATTATAACTTCTATAATCAAAGGCTTTCACCATGCCTACTCAGTTATTTGCCACTTTTTTTCAATTATATAAACATTAAAAAAATCGATGTCTAAATGAAAATTGAAATTAATTATAAATTTGAAACAAAAAACAGGCGGTTACATAAGGTGGTAAGGCCTGTTAAATACTAAGTAATCATAACATTACGAAAATAAAGAAATTTATCGGACCCCCTCATGACACAATTTTCAATTAATTTTACACGACACCATGGGTGCGACACCATGGGTGCGTGGTATTTCTGCGTAATATTGAATTAAATATAGTCTGTACATTATGAGGAATAGTGATATGCCCAGCATCATCATTTGGAAAAGTAATGGATACACAATAGAATCAAATTATGAATCCAAAACAAAGATGTATCCAAAATTGATTGAAATGATTTAAGATACGTTATAATATCATTGTTGAATGTAGAATAAAAAAGGGTAATTGGAACGTTAGAGTAAAAAAAATACATACAGTCGAGCATAGCAACCTCCTTCGCAACCTTTTTTGAAGTCCGTTATTGACGGATGCCAAAATGTCTTTTTTATTTACATGTGTGTATATGTTGTGTAAAATTGGAGAAATAGTGTGAGTAATGCATATTTTAATTAATTTAATGTACTTATAATGCATTTTATATAAAATAAATAGCTTTCTGCACTTCTCCTCCATATAAACTTAAACTATGCCAAATTTCAAGTTCATCTGTTCACGCAATTGTCTTAAAAAGGGATACAAAATTTTGGCTTCACGTATTAATATATATGATATGTATCTAGAGTAGGTATTTTTATAGTGCACAGCTACGCGCTTCCCCTCGATCACATTTCATTGTAAGAGAGAAATGCTGGTTTTCATACTACACTCAGAGTACAGTATTCTCTTGAAAATCACTAAGATAAAAATTAATAGGAAGTAAGACGCCGGAAATTAATTCTACTCCATAAACGGAGTAAACAAGGAATAAAATCTCTTCATAAGAAGCGCAGAAATGTCAACCACATAAGAGTGGAGACCCTGACGGCATCTAGTCGTCTTTCGGCATAACGGGTACTATCTAATATATATAATTCTTATATGTTACTGAATTCCTCCTAAAGGGGTGGACAGATTTTGATGAAATTTCTTGTGTATTCACGATTCACGAAGGCGGATTCAAGAATGGTTTAGATTCACAATTGGACCCCGTAGGTGGCGCTGCGGTTGAATTTTAGGATTTTTTTTTAATATTAAGGCAGGACAACGTTCTATGTACCAGCCAGTGTCATTTAATTCCTGTGCTCACTCTCCAAAGTCTAACCTATGAAACACTGATAGTCAAGCAATTTGTCCATCGGCGTTTCATCACGAACAACCGTTTCTAACGATAAAATAAAAAGAAGTAACATTTTGAAAAGTCTACGTCGCGTCGGTGTATTTATAAATGATGGCATCATACATTATCTTCGTATAGCTCTAACAAGCTACGCAACTTACGCCAAGATAGCCTTCAGATGCAGGATTTTATCGAATCTCCTTGAGACTTATAGTAATATTTTAACCAATTTAAGCTATGCCTTTTCGTATAAACTATAGCCTTAGTGTTACACTAGTGTATAGTTTTCATCACAAATTTTCTTCTTGATAATAATAGGATTTACTTAATTTGTAAAATATCGCGTACAGATTAGGTTAAGGAAATAAACGCATGCACTAGGTACAATAACATAGGTACCTATAGCCAGGAACGGTAAGAAACTGATCTTTGTTGCATTGATAGAAAGGCGGACGTCGCGCCTTGATTTTCAATTGACTGGGGGTGGTAATAACCGAACATAAATATAGAGGAATCAATAAAAACAGTTACTTATTGCGTTGCCTTAAGGGTTATAATGGGAAATGACCTTTTCATGAGCAATCTACACTATCCCCTATATGGTCACTGACTCTATGCATGGTGATCTATAACACATTGGGTGCACGTATACTATCAGTCCATTTATGAGTTTCTCTTATGCAGCAAAGTGGTTTGTGTGCGTATAAAAAATAATCAGCAAACGTTCTTTTAAAAACCTGTATAAAAATGCAGATTATTCACCAACCGAAGATACCTCTGAACCGTTCTATATTTCTCTACAGACATGTCGATAAACTTATTACAAAAACAACGGATAAGTCACCGAACGGAAAAAGGTACGCTCACGTTGGCACACATCGCGACTATTTTACGCAAATAACAAGGGCCTAAAGATAGGAAGTCTTGAACATTTTCGAATCTCTGCAATTATGACAGCCTTCTAAATTGGACAAAGAGAAACATAAGGAAGAAATTTGCAAGCGGACTACAACCACAGAACATTATCTATACTTCTATACTAATATTATAAAGAGATAAACTTTGTGAGGTTGTAGGGGTAATTTCAGGAACTACGGGTCAGATTTGAAAAATTATTTCTGTGTTATGTAGCTCATTTATAGAAACAGGTTATAGTCTATATATCATCACCCTAAAACCGATAGGAGCGATGCACCAACGAGGAATGTTTCGAAATCGGGGCTTTTTTCCTTTTGCGAACTTCCGCATTGTGTTAGTTAGCCCAAAGTAACTAAACGAACGAACTAACGAAGTTGCGGGCAGAAGCTAGTCTTTATATATAAAAATCAATATGCTTCCCCTGCTCAGGCAGAAAATGCAACAGCTGAGTATACCCGGGAGAATGACCAATTTTATATGTAATCTCTTCATGGCTAGGACAGTTGTAGTACGAGTTAATGGCTCCCTGTTACCACCAAGACTGGTATGGAAGGGTTTACCTCAAGGTTCAGTTCTAAGTCCTCTAATTTATAGCCTCTATACTTATGATCTTGATAGATCGGCTAACTGCTTTGTTAAAATCTTACAGTATGCTGATGACATTGTTTTATACATTATTTCAAAATGTATAGATGCAGTCTCCAATATCCTGAACTCTGCTTTGTATTATCTTGACGACTGGTTAAGGGAGCATGGTCTATCTTTGTCGGTACCCAAAAGTAGTGTGGTCACATTTTCTAGAAAAAGGTATAACCCTCCTTTTTTTTATTAACGTGGGGAAATCCCTTATGGATACGCTACCCTCTCAGGGGAGAGGATGAGTTATGTCCGTCTCGCACGGACTAAAACCCTACGCTGTAACGTCCGACCGTATTGTTGGATGTTGAGATCGAACTACGCTATTCCCCTTGAATAGCCGCCCCAACGGTCTGCCCGGCGGAAGGTAGCCACCGGGCTCCGTCCTAATAGGGAGATAAATTGGGTACACACCAGCTGCCTCCCTTCGTCTACCGGACCTGTGCAATGAGGAGATGGGCCCCACGTCCCATGAAATAGTGGGGCCTTGGTCTTCTCGAGGGCCACTCTGAGGCCCAAACGCCGAAAGCGCCCGACCACGAGGGTTGTGGCCATCGTGGCCAAGCGCTCCACCTCATGCCAACTTTCCCCCCGGGCTACGACTAGGGTGTCATCCGCGTAACAAATTATGCGCGCTCCGAATGGGAGCACGCCGCGGAGCACCCATTCGTAGTCCATGTTCCACAGGAGTGGGCCCAAGGCCGACCTCTGTGGAACTCCCCGCCGCGTGACTTGCCGGACCATACGACCGTCGCCATCTATGTAGGCGACCTCCCTATCGACCAAATACGCCTCCAACAGCCGCCGCAGATACGGAGGCACACCGAAATACCGCAGTGCCTCCCGTATCACACTGTGCGGCAGACTGTTGAAGGCGTTGGCGATGTCCAAGGACACCGCCAGGAGTCTCTCCCCTTGGGAGGTCACGGCATCCACTGTGGAACGCCCTGCCCGGAAGCGAAACTGCGCGTCCGCCACGTTCGACCCAACTTCCTTCAGGTGCTGGACGACCCGGAAAGCAGCAACTCTCTCCAGGACCTTCCCGGAGTCGTTCAACAGCACCAAGGGCCGATACGCGGACGCGCAATCCCGGGGGCAGCCCACCTTTGCCAGCAGGCATAGCCGCCCCTGCTTCCAGGGTTTTGGGAACCACCCAACCTCCAGACAACGATTGAGCAGTCCCCGAAACCACCCCCCTATATGGTCCAACGAGACCGCGAGCACCCGGCCCGGAACCCCATCCTCCGGACCGGGCGCTCTCCTTCGATTGCTGAGGCACTCTAGCGCTCTCCCCATCCCTTCCTCCGTTATAAGGGGGGAGGGCCATAAGGCACCTCCGCAACTACTACCCGAGGAAGCGGAGGCATGGGAGAAGGTGGCTGCTCTGGAGGGTCAGGGAACGACTCTCCCACCAACCTCGCCCCCACCTCAGGCCGGAGGGTTTCCGTCACCGGGGGTGCCCGGGACAGTAACTTCTTCCTAGCCATCCGATACGGGCGCCCCCACGGATCCCCCTCTACCGTCTGGACCAATTCCTCCCATGCCTCCTCTTTTGCCCGGCTGATGGCAGCCTGCAAGATCTTCTTGCGCTCCCTGTAGCTGCCATACAGCCGGGCTTCCTCCTCAGGGTCAGGTACAGCTAGAAAAGGAATAAAATCCATAGTCAACTTATTTACTATTACCTTTAAAAAAAATACGAGATACCATATATCTGAGTTTAATATCTCAGCCAAAACAATTGTTTTTATGTGAAAACGAAAATAAATGTTACAATTCTTACTTACTAAAGTTATTAGATGCAGGCTTCATGTATACTTTACAAATTCTTATAAAAACAAAAAGAAAATTTAAAATGAAAATGGAGATAAAGTTTACTTTTTACAGCATGTTAGTTGATGGAGTTGGTTAGAAGATAATGGGAAATAAAAACTATAAGCCGGTAAAACTATTCCGTTGTTGTGAGGATAGAAAAAGGGGCGCGGAGGCGAGGGCCAGAGGAGAAACCCAGAGGATAACTGTAAGACATTTCTTACCAATATATATAGGATAGTTTGGAATCACAACTGGACCCGGTAGGTGTCGCTATGATCGGGTTCTAGGCTTTTTTTAA
Organism: Antheraea yamamai; assembly: GCA_036509395.1. Classification (NCBI taxonomy): domain Eukaryota; kingdom Metazoa; phylum Arthropoda; class Insecta; order Lepidoptera; family Saturniidae; genus Antheraea; species Antheraea yamamai. The sequence continues at coordinate 21,223,505 of AP028433.1, read as the reverse complement.
GATTTTTCGCGTCTGGAAGTTGCGCGGGTCAGCTAGTAAGATATCTAGATAGATAGATACGATCGTGATGTAACTTTGATAGATTTTTTTTTTCGAACTGACTACGTTATTGACCTAGCAAGGTTTTAACAGCTTCACCGGACTACTAAGGCGAGCGCTTAAGGCACTCAGCCGATTTTATTTGGGCAACTAGCTCGAGGGTGTATGACCCGGAGCTGTTCCAATGTTTTTTTTTTTTTTTTTTCACGGTGTACTCTCCCTTATTGGGGGAGATCCTACTTCTCTGGATCATCCACCCTCTTTTTAACGTGGGGAAATCCCTTATGGATACACCACCCTCTCGGGGGAGAGGGTGAGCTATGTCCGACTCGCACGGACCAAAACCCCACGGTGTACGTCTGCCGCTATAGTTGGGGCGGCACGAGATCTCTATAGACTTCATCGTGCCGCCCCAGCGGTTGGCCCAGCAGCGAGATCGCCGCCGCCGGGCCTCGTCCCGCCAGGAGACAGCCGGGCACACACCGGCCGTCTCCTCCGTCCGCCGGACCTGTGCAATGGAAAGATGGGCCCCCCGACCCATCCTCCCCGGTCCGGCTACAGTGGGAGGAGGCGGTCAAACTGACGCCTCCTCCTGCCCGTCCTCCGTTGGCGGAGACGGCCACTTTGAGGGTCTTGCTCACGGACCCTCTCCGCCGCCTCCTTCTGCGAGACGACCTCCTCGCAGAAGGAGGCCATTGCATTCCAGTTATCCTCACTACCGAGCATGGCCGCAACCACGCTCGGCAGTGAGAGATCTTGCCCTACCGCCGCAGCCAGAGTGCGACGTTGCTCCTCCCACGCAGCACACTCAGACAGAGTGTGCTGCGCGGTGTCCGGTTCAACGCCGCACTGATGGCATACGGCGGTCGGCTCCCTGCGTGCTATCCGGTGCAGGTACCAACCGAAGCAACCGTGCCCGGTCAGGACCTGCACCAGACGGAACGTCAGGGAGCCCCATCCTCTATTATACCAATCCGGCAGGACCGGGCGGACGGCGTCGATCGTGTATCGACCGTACCGCGCGTCCGCCAGGTCCCGCCTCCACCTTTCCACTACTTCCTCCCTCGCCGCTTTTCTCTTTTCCTCTATTTCTCTGGGAGCTAGAGGCTCCCCCATCTGTTTCTTGACCGCCGTATATTGATATACGGCGGCAAGCACTTCCGCCTCTAGCTCCCAGGGAAGGGAGCCGGCCAGCACCATGGCCGCCGCTGAGGACACCGTGCGGTATCCTCGTATCACCCTCAACGCCACAGTACGCTGCGCAGCTCGCAGCGCACGGATGTTGGTAGCGCTGAGGGCGTCGACCCACAACGGTGCCCCGTAGGCGGCCATGGATCGGATGACCCCCATATAGAGGCGACGGCAGACGGCGCCCGGCCCCCCCGTGTTGGGGAGGAGTCGTCCGAGCGCCGCTGCCGCCTTGACTATGCGCGGTCCGAGCCCCTTAAAATGGGGCTCGAACCGCCAGCGTCCATCCAGGGTGAGGCCCAGATACATCATCTGGGTCCCCACCCTGACACGGACGCCCTCCACATAGATGTGGGCCCCCGGAGGCGGCCCTCGCCGAGGCCCATGGAACATTAGGGCCTCGGTCTTATCAAGGGCCACCTCGAGGCCCAGCCTTCTGATGCGCCCGACCACGAGGGTCACGGCCTCCGTGGTCAGGCGCAGCAGCTCTTCTATTTCCCCCCCCCCCGGGCTACGACTAGGGTGTCATCCGCGTAGCAAATAAGGCGCGCTCCAAAAGGGAGCGCGCCGCGGAGCACCCAGTCGTAGCCCATGTTCCACAGGAGCGGGCCCAAGGCCGACCCCTGTGGAACCCCGCACGCCGTATTGCGTCGGACCATCTGGCCTCTGGCATCCACGAAGGCGACCTCTCTACCCTCCAGGTACGCCTCCAACAGCCGCCGCAGGTACGGTGGCACTCCGAAAAAGCGGAGTGCCTCCCGTATGACACCATGCGGCAGACTGTTGAAGGCGTTGGCGATGTCCAAGGACACCGCCAATATTCTATCGCCTTGAGAGGTCGCCTCCGTGGAGACCCGCTTCAGGAGGGTCAGGGCGTCCAACGTGGAACGCCCTGACCGGAAGCCGAACTGCGCGTCCGACAAGTTCGGCCCCACTTCCTCAAGATGCCGGACGACCCGGGAGGCAACGATCCTCTCCAGCGCCTTCCCGGTGTCGTCCAGCAAAACTAGGGGCCGGTACGCGGACGCGCAGTCCGGGGGGCGGCCTTCCTTTCCTATGAGGCAAAGCCGCCCCGTTTTCCAGGGCTTCGGGAACTGCCCGACCGCAAGACAGCGGTCAAACAGCTCCCGAAGCCACCCTCCCAGATGGTCCAACGCTATGGCTAGCACCCGGCCCGGGACCCCGTCGGGGCCGGGTGCTTTGCGCCCGGTGGCGCGGAGGCGCTCAATCGCCCTCCCCATCTCCTCCTCCGTAACCGGGGGAGGGATGACCGGCGCCTCCTCTGCCACCTGAGCAGGAGGCAGCAGCGACCTATCTGAGCTAACCTAAGCTAAGTTAACTATTCATACATATATGAGTTGTTGAAACGTATATAAGTACCATGCATACATACCTCAACAACTCTTATATATATTTCGTATCGGATAATTTTCGAAACTCTTTCAGTTTTATAATGAAAAAAAAACCCTTCCACTTGCATGTGTAAGCGTGTATGCGTGCACGTGTGTGGAGGTGATATGTGTAATGTTGTCGCAGTGATATAAGATTTTGTGTCACTGTATCACGCGAGCAGACTTTGGTAGACGGTTTGTTCCTTTTTTGTGTTTGCGAGTCCAATTGTTTTATATAATTTATGTATGCGTTTGACCACAATCGCATCTGATATTATGACGATATCGCCTAAGATGATAAACAAGGTAAAACCTAGAGGGCGATTGACTCTTAAGTGTAGCTATCGGAACACATCAACAGATGCTTAGCGATACATTGAGGGTGGTAGGTAGGCTAGGTGAACTTGGAAAAAGCCCTTTCACGATGCTATGGTTTCGTAACGATGTTTTCCTTCACCGAAGACTGAGAACCCCGACTCGAGTTTTTGGCGGGATTTTGGTCTGTCATGTAGTGGATTTTATATTTTATTCATAATCTTGTGTTACTTGACTCTATATTGTGTAAAATTGGTGGTGTTTTATGTAATATAGTTTGTTTATTGTGCGTAAGTGAAGTGAATGGAAAATAATACCACGGACCATGAATTCTGAGATGCCACAAAAACTCCATGGAAAGTTCTAACAAGATGGCCACCATCTTGTTAGTTCATTGAAATTATATCAATAAACTTGTAATATCTATACTCACTTGACAATGGCAGTAATAGTCTGCTAGAAGACTGGTTGCCAAAAATAAAATAGAAGAAGAACTTGTAATACTATTAACTACTCGACAATGGCAGTAATAATCTAAAAGATTGGTTGCCAAAAATAAAGTTACAAAAAAACCCCGACTCAGTTGCAAAGATTCGATTCTACGTCTATTTACGCAAATCAAATTATTTTCGTACAAACGGTATTTTACTGACATAACAATATTACAATAATTATAATCCAATAATAAACTTACGTAAATAAATCCAAGGCCTAAAATTAATATAAACAAATTCATATTAGGTTCTCAATATAGGTATAATGTTAAACATACAGATAGTTCACTATAAGCGATCAAAAAACTGGAATTTATTTATATAAAAGGATACCTATACTTAAATAATAATAAATCGTTGATAATCGACGCATTTTGCATATATTATACACTGTACATTAAATACTTGAGTAAGTATTTCCGCCGATTTTAATCTGAATTCTATTATCCTATATTCTATTATATTTATATTCCCCATTTATATGTATTTATATTCCATCAAATATATTGAATTGTATGTTTGTACACGTACATGTGGATTTCGTTTGTGTGCGATATAACGGAAGATACCATACACAACTGAGCCACGGAGAGACAAGAGCTAGATAATTCAAAAGAATTAATACCATGAATTACATTTATTTATATATTGAACTAGTTATACCCGCAGCTCCGCACGCCTTTTTTTAAATTGTATTAAAGAAATATAAAATTGTAAGACCATGTACAATTATAGATATGCTTTTTAAAAACAATTGTAAGTACGACACGCCTGCCAATAACAGTAATATGTAATGTATACATTAGATATGTAAATACTAACAGTGTGTCAAATAAAGTTTCTCATCAGCATCATATTTGGAACCTTAACCCACCATATAACTACCACAGTACTCAGTTAGACTGAATAAGGAACTAATGAAACAATGACTTAAAGATAGTGATAATGATATACTTAATATGCCCATATTGTCAATAAGTAATACGTTTATGATCTAATGTCTTATTAGAAAGACCTCTTCTATCTACAAAATTACTATTTATAATTATAATGTTGAATTGTAAACAATGAATGAGCTGACGTCTTGAAATCTTGTATAAATATAAATCAAGATATAAAACTTTATATCTGTCTAAGCAGTTTTTAATATTCGACAATTTAAATAGTGCTCATTGAAGTCGATACAATATTCGTATATCATCATTACATAGTATAAAAGAAGGTCCTCTACCGCGTCCATCTGTCTGTCCGCGATAAACTCAAAAATTACTGAACGGATTTTCATGCGGTTTTCACCAGTAGATAGAGTGATTCACGAGGAAGGTTTAGGTATATTGTCAATATTTTTTTAATTATCAGGGCAGGACAACGTTCGGCGTGCCCGCTACTGTTAATATGGTTATTGAGCTATATTAATTATTAAATAACACAAAATGACCAAAACGATATTATAATTCAAATTACGTATATAGATTATCACCAGTAGATAGAGTGATTCCTGAGGAAGGTTTAGGTATATATTTTTCCAAGGTTAAGTCACACCGTTCAAAATAATAAAACAAGCAATTAAACTAAACTAGGTTATTGATTATTCAAGTCAATCTTTTTGTCTGCTCTAAATCTATCTAATCTATACAATAATAAAACTGTAACAAGGCCAAATCTGTACATTAAATATTTTTTGAAAATTATAATCGGGGTAGACTCTGTTATCGATATAGAAGCCAAGAATAATCCTTTTACAATTTTTGTCTGTCTGTCTATCCCTGTGAACACGTATCACTCTGCAATTACTTAACCAATTTTGATGAAACTTGACACAGTTATAACTAATATTACAAGGTTACGTTTAGGATACTTTTGTCCCATAAATCGCAAAGGATTCTCCAGAATAACGGAGGTAAGTCAAAAAATTGTAGTTAGTGAAAATCTTGACGGGTTTTGGTAATTTTTTTTTGTACTATATATAGCAGACAGATTAACTAAAACTTTAAGCTATATTGGAACGAAGTTCCTTATTGCGCGTTACACGTGTTGACCGGATAAGAGCTAGACCGAAAAAAAGTGTATCAAGACGTTTTTGCAACAACTTAGTAAAAGAGCCAGCAACGTTAGAAGAACAAAAATGTTAGAAAAGCTAGTTCTTTAATATACCATTCTTTATGCTCTTCCAAACAAGGTTCAGGACAACTGGCTGGCGGTAAACGTTGTGTTTATTAATGCGCATCACACCTTTACAGATAAAAATATACACCTATACTAATATTATAAAGAGGTAAACTTTGTGACGTTGTGGCGTTGTAAGGGGTAATGTCAGGAACTACTGGTCCGATTTGAATAATTCTTTCAGTGTTATATAGCTCATTCATCGAGAATGGTTATGGCGAGAATTAGGAGAATTACGCTAAGGCCAATAGGAGCGGAGCACAGATGAAAAATGTTTCAAAATCGAGATTTTTTTTTTTAGAGCTTCTGCTGTGTGTCATACTTAGCCCAGAGTAGTAACTATTACTACGCGGACGAAGTCGCGGGCAGGGGCTATAATCTATACACTAATATTATAAAGAGGTAAAGTTTGTGAGTTTGTGACGTTGTAGGGGGTAATCTCAGGAACTACTAAACCGATTTTGAAAATTCTTTTACCAATAGAAAGCCACGTTATTTGTGAGTGTCATATGCTTATATATCATCACGCTAAGGGCAATAGGAGCGGAGCAACAATGAAAAATGTTTTAAAATCGGGGTATTTTTTCCTTTTGAGAGCTTCCGCTACGTCTTAGCCTAAAATAACTATTCCACGCGTGCGAAGTCGCGGGCAGAAGCTATTAACTAATTATATTATCTATAATCTATACTAATATTATAAAGAGGTAAAGTTTGTGAGGTTGTAGGGGGTAATATCTGGGGAGTCGGAGAAAAATGGTCGAACCAAAACGTTTCTTACGAACGCTGCCTTAATTATGACATATATATGATTGAGTTCTAGAGAAAAGTTGTAGCTTGATAATGCCTATTACCGCCCAACGAAGTGGGCACGGGTCGGCTAGTTTTTAAATAATTTTAACTTATATAATATTAATAATAATAAATAAATAATAATTTAATCTCTAGGTTTAGAATCATTTTCTAATTTTGTGTAATAAATTAATTTGATTTTTTTGGATCCTTCGGCTCTGACTTTTGTAATTCTTACGTAAATAAATCCAAGTCTAAAATTAATATAAACAAATTCATACTGTTAAATATTGGTATAATGTTAATATAGCAAGTTATATAGTCTCCCTCTGTGGATGGAGGACGATGTAAAGCGCCCTTTTCTATTAGAGTTTATACGTACGGTGGTGGAGAAAACCGGAAATGGCATAAATAAAAGAAAAGGAACGAGAGTCTATGAATAATGACAATCATAGAAAAATATACAATCTGACAATGAAAATGACTATGAATTAAATTTTTTTTATCAAATGACAATTAAATAATACAATAATGTAACACCTATTTATGGCTCGTTTTCTTTCTATCTTTCTCTTGTTGCTCTAAACTGTTCTGTAAACCGCTTGTGGTTAACGGCTTTAAACTCTAAATCATGTATCCTTCCATTAACTAGGATAAGATAATATAATATTGAGAACCACGACTATTGTAATAATAAAAAATAATAATATATTTACAATATTACTGAGAAGAAAACAAATAATAAAGACTAAGATCATGATTATAAAAGTGGAGAAAAAAAATAACCAAAGAATAAGATAGTAGTTTAAGATGTAACCAGATTGTCGTATAGATGTTCATGAAGCAATTTAACTAAAATAAACTATGTAAAGAATTATAACTCAAAATTGTAATCCGATAAGTAGCATAGTACGGAGAATTGTAATATTAATTACGGAAAATGGAAAGGTAACCCTAAAATATAAATACACACGCACGAAAAGACACAACAAAACCAGGACACACCACACAATAAAGAAACAGGGTACACAGTATAAGAAAACCAAGGTCTCGGATCACGTCCGGGGAAAAAAGGGGGGACAAAAAACAATATATATATATATATAGGTATATATAGCTAGTTTACTATAAGCGATCAGAAGAATCGAATCTATTTATATATACTTTGGTTAAAAGGATATCCATACTTGATAATGAGCGAAGTTTACAAATATTATACATTTTATATTATATACCTATGTGATTATTTCCGCTGATGTTATTCTAGACATTTCTATTACCCAATTATATGCATCTATATTTCATTAAATTCATTTAATTGTATGTGTTTGCATATGTGTGGGTGGATTTTGTTAGTGTATGATATTGAGGAAGATATTATTCAAGGCCGAGGGACGGTGAGGCGCGTCCAGGACTATATCATGAACTACATCTAATTGTATATGCAATAAAACGATCTTCTGTTATCAACTTTACATATATCGTACATAACGGAGAATATTTTACAAAATATCCATATTTTTATCTTAGCAATCTATTACGAAAATAATAATAGAAATAAATAATAAAAAAAGTGTTTGAGTTTTTGGCGGGATTTTGGTCTGTCATGTAGTGGATTTTATATTTTATTCATAATCTTGTGTTGCTTGACTCTATATTGTGTAAAATTGGTGGTGTTTTATGTAATATAGTTTGTTTATTGTGCATAAGTGAAGTGAATGGAAAATAATACCACGGGCCATGAATTCTGAGATGCCACAAAAACTCGATGGAAAGTTCTAGCAAGATGGCCACCATCTCGTTAGTTCATTGAAATTATACCAAGAAACTTGTAATATCGATACTCACTTGACAATGGCAGTAATAGTCTACTAGAACTTAGAAGACTGGTTGCCAATAATGGATGAAGAAGAACTTGTAATTCTATTAACTACTCGACAATGGCAGTAATAATAGTAAGTAATAATAGTAATATTGGTTGGCAAAAATAAATAAAAGCGTTTGAAATCGCGGACACAGTATTAGTATCAAATTATAGATAACAGATCAAGAAATTAAACTTTTGTAACTGCCTATTTTATAACTCTCATATTTATTTAAATTTCAGAATGATACGACCTTGACAATTGCAAAATATTCTGTCATCCGTAAAAACTTTTATATCCGATTGCATTTATATTGCGTACAAATACTTATACACTTTTATTTATTTATTTATTTTCAATAATTATCATTTGAAAACAATAAATTAAAACAAAGATATTGTTTAAGTTGAAGAATATATATCGTATGTTACTATAAAGTAAGAATACGTACTGTGCCAAGGTCAATTTAGTAAGTTAATTTTTGCACAATCCGTTCTTAGGAGCCCGCCTACATTAACTAAGGAATAGATACAAACTTCATGTTACTAGACTCAGTAATTCAACAACATAATCCTCGCCAAACTTTTTGACCGCTCTGTATATAATAGCTGCACAGGACACAATTTTAGATACAAATACACATTATATTATATGCATAACATAGCTACAACTTAAGGATAAATAAAGATTATTCTGTAAAAGGTATCCATGGTTGAGTAGTTATCTTGGTACTTGCGTATTAACACAACTCTTTATTATCTTATTTCGCAATCGTTATCTTTTTTCGCAAGTCTAACCTAACCAATTTATTTTTCTCAATTTTCCCGTCTTGGCTAGGTTAGTATAAAGTGAAACAAAGACGGCACTGCGGTGCCGTTAATATGCTCGCCGGCTCCCTGCCCTGGGAGCTGGAGGCAGGAGTTCTCGCCGCCGTGTACGAGTTCACGGTGGCGAGGAAACGAAGGGGGGAGCCTCCGGCTCCCAGGGAGGTAGAAGCGGAGAGACGGCGTCTACGGGAGGACGTCGTCGAAAGGTGGCAGCAGGACCTGGCGGACGAGCGGTTCGGACGATTTACCGTGGACGCCGTCCGCCCGGTCCTGCGGGTGTGGATTGGGAGGAAGTGGGGCTCTCTGACGTTCCGACTGGTGCAGGTACTCACCGGACATGGTTGTTTCGGGTGGTACCTGCACCGGATCGCACACAGGGAGCCGACCGCCGCCTGTCACGAGTGCGGCGCTGTCGAAGATACCGCGCAGCACACTCTGTCTGAGTGTGCTGCGTGGGGGGAGCAGCGCCGCATGCTGGCGGCGGCGGTGGGAACGGACTTATTGCTGCCGAGCGTGGTTCCGGCCATGCTCGGCAGCGAACAGGCTTGGCGAGCGATGGCCTCCTTCTGCGAGGAGGTTATCTCGCAGAAGGAGGCGGCGGAGAGGGCCCGCGAGGCAGACCCATTAAGTGGCCGTCTCCGCCAACGGAGGATTGGCAGGAGGAGGCGGCGCTTTACCCAACTCCTCCTGCCACCGTAGCCGGACCTGAGGGGATGGGCCGGGGGGCCCTTCTCCTCATTGCACAGGTCCGGCGGACGAGAGGGGGCAGCCTGCGTGTACCCGGTCTGTCCCTCTATAGGTAGGAGCCCGGCGGTCACCTTCCGCCGGGCGGACCGTTGGGGCGGCTCTACAAGGTGATTAGCCAGCACGATCCCTTGCCGCCCCAACATTACGGTCGGACGGTACACCGTGGGGTTTTAGTTCGTGCGAATCGGACATAACCCACTCTCTCCCCCGGGAGGGTGGGTATCCATAAGGGATTTCCCCACGTTATAAAAAAAAAAAAAAAAAATGCGGTGCCGTTAATATGTAAGTACCTACCGTTTATCTTTTATTTTGCTGTAATTTCAGATAACTCGAGATGTCTTTAACTCGTGTATTGTCAATATTACGATTATCACAAAATTCCATCAGTTTTTGCCGCCCAGCGGTAAGCAACATTGATTTTTCTCTTATATAACTTTGCCGAAAAAAAAAACAGTCTGATACACCTTGGTTTTCTTTAATTTTTTAAATGTTGATAAATGTTACTGTTTATCTGGTCGCCTCAAACAAAACTGTTCTTAGTAAGGTCAAACTCTATTAGATATAAATGGCAATATTTGCTATATATAAATAACTAGCGGGCCCGGCAGACGTTGTCCCGCCCTAATTATAATACTGCAGAAGCAGCAGCATAAAGCAGAATACTCGTCACGCGCTGAATCTTTCTTGAGTGGATCGAATGCCAACTTTCTCGAGGCCCAATATTTGGAATGGGCGAAGTCGAAAGGTGCTATCGATTCTGTAAGAACTTTGAATACTTATCTACTGGCGATATTTGACTACTTTGAATTGATATACTAAATTACACCATGATTTGCAGTCATGGAATGACTTCTACGACAGTATCAGCGGTCCTGTTTTGAAGATAGAAGATTTTGTTGACGAGAACAGCCCCACAACAGTCAGTAAGTTGTTTACAGTTTGTTCTAGGGAATTTGTGGTTTTTAATCATCGCGAGTGTCACATCTTGGTTCAGGAAATGAACGTCGATAAATTGGCAGAGTTTAAAAAATCGTATGTAATTAAAAACACCATCCACAGACTATGTTTGAAAAATACAGAGTTTCTTTATACTATACTAGTCTCTGCCCGCGCCTTCGTCCGCGTGGAATAGTTACTTTAAGCTCTCAAGAGGAAAAAAAACCAAAGGAAAAACCTCAATTTTGGAACATTTTTCATTGGTGCTCCACTTCTATTGGTCATAGCGTGATGATATATAGCCTATAACCTTCCTCGATAAATGAGCTATATAACATTGAAAGAATTTTTCAAATCGGACCAGTAGTTCTGGAGATTACCCCCTACAACGTCACAAACTCAGAAATTTTACCTCTTTATAATATTAGTATAGGTAACAGGAGAACATAGACTAAATAAGTCGAAAAAAGAGTGGGTAAACAGGGATCAAACTGTCTTTGTACGAAGATTTATCAAACTGACTGATACACTTATGCTCAGAGACTAGCGCATTCAGACAAATTAAAAAAAAACCTGTTGAGCTCTGTAATATGAATATAGATTTTCGCTTCAAGATTAATCACTTTTTTTAATATAGTATATTTTATAGAACCACCCAAGAAAGATGAATCAAAAGATAAAGATGCTGAGGCAGAGAAGATAAAGCTGCACCTGGCTGTACAAAACTTGATAAGGAGCTATCAGGTAAAATTATATCATTACATAGTATAAAACAAAGTCCCCTACCGCGTCTGTCTGTCTGTCTGTTCGCGATAAACTCAAAAACTACTGAACGGATCTTTATGCGGTTTTCACCATTGGACAAAGTGATTCACGAAGAATATTTTGGTATATAATTTGTCCAGGATTTTTTTATAATCAGGGCGGGACAACGAAAGGATTTATACATTAAAGAAATTATTGACACTTTCATTTTTAAACCTATTCCTAGGTGAGATTCATTCTCTTGTTTTAAGAACGCTACGTTTAATTAAATGTGGGTTGTAATTTATTGAAGTGAATGTTCTTGGGGTACGGAAGGGAAACGCTTTTGTACTTATGCGTTACGCATTACTTTTGTAACAAGGTAAGTTAACAATTCAAAATTAGAAAAAAAAGTTTGTACACATTCAATTTTTTCAACTCGATTTAAAGTTTAAATTACTTCCTATAAGATCAGCTATCTGCCAGTGAAAGTCCCGTGAAAATTGGTCAAACCGTTTCGGACATAGCACTGCGAGCGAAGCCATGGTTAACAGCTAGTCTAAATTAAAATAAACTAAACGAATTTTTCTAATGACCGCTATCTGCCGGTGAAAGTCCCGTAAAAAACGGTCGAACCGTTTTGGAGATAACGTTGCGGGCGAAGCCACTGTTAACAGCTAGTATAAATTAAAATTTCCTAAATTAATTTTTATAAGATCAGCTATCTAACAGTGAAAGTCTCGTGAAAATCAGTCAAACCGATTCGGACATAGCACTGCGGGCGAAGCCATGGTTAACAGCTAGTCTAAATTAAAATAAACTAAACGACTTTTTCTAATGACCGCTATCTGCCGGTGAAAGTCCCGTAAAAAACGGTCGAACCGTTTTGGAGATAACGTTGCGGGCGAAGCCACTGTTAACAGCTAGTATAAATTAAAATTTCCTAAATTAATTTTTATAAGATCAGCTATCTAACTGTGAAAGTCTCGTGAAAATCAGTCAAACCGTTTTGGAGATAGCACTGCGGGCAAAGCCACGATTAATAGATAGTATAAACTAAAATTGCTGGAATTACTTTTTATAGGATCAGCTATCTCCCAGTGAAAGTTTTGCGAAGATCAGTTCAACCATTTTGAAGATAACGTTGCGAGCGAAGCCACGGTTAACAGCCAGTATAAATTAAAATTGCTTAAATTACTTTTTATAAGGTCAGCTATCTGCCAGTGAAAATCCCGTGGAAATCGGTCCAATCGTTTTGAAGATAGCATTGCAGACAAAGCCGCGGTTAACAGCTACTCTAATTTAAAGTAGCTTAAGTAACCCGCTGTAATTTTTTCTATCTGCCAGTGAAATTCCCGTTAAAATCGGTCCAGCCGTTGCGGAGATTACCCGAAACAAACAGACAGACAGACAGACCGACAAAAATTTTAAAAATTGCATTTTTGTTATCATAAGCGTGTATACTTTCATACCCAATCGGTATTTTTTATTTTATTTTGATATTACATACAGACACTCCATTTTTATTATATGTATAGAAGATATGTTAAAAAGATGTACACGATCGAGTTTCTTGCCGGTTCTTCTCGATGACTTGGTTGTTTTTCAAACCTGTGGTAGTTTTGACGTTCATAAGCGCCTTATTAGCGCCTAAACTGAATAAAGTATTTTTGATTTCATCTGATTTGACACGTGTGACCTGTTCGGTTCTTGGCCTCGTTTACAGTGCCTGGTAAAAAAAAAAAGAAACCAAGGTTAGGAAATTGTTACTTCGTCAAATAAAACTCGAAACTATCGGTGCGGAACTTAATTATTATATACCGTTTATAAATGTATTTTTTTATTAATTCGTAACATTTTGTATGCTAATAACGTTGTATTTTACATACAGTATTTTCATCTTTATTTTATTTTGGCAACCAATCTTCTAGTACATTATTACTGTCATTGTCGAGTAAGTAAATGATATTACAAGTTTCTTGCGATCATTCCAATGAACTAACAAGATGGTGGCAGTCTTGTTAGAACTTTCCAGGGAGTTTTTATGGCATGTCAGAATCCCTGCTCCGTGGTATAGTGGTATTTTCCATCCACTTCACTTATGCACAATAACCAAACTATATTATGTAAAACACCATCAATATTACAAAATATACAGCCAAAAAACGCAAAAATATGAATAAAGTTTAAAATCTTCTATATAATATTTCGTACATATTCTTTTATCCATGTTTTTATCTTAATCTCCTTGTTAATAGTAGCATACCAATTTCCTTTTGTCTGAGTTATTTCGTTTTGCCAATTCTGAAGTTTTCAATATAGGTAGTTCTTATGTATCCTTTATCCAATTTTTTTCCGTGTCCAAGTTAATATAAAGGCATAAGCGTCAAATCTTCTGTATAATATTTCTTACATATTCTTTTATCCATCTTTTTTTATCTTAATCTCCTTGTTAATAGTAGCGTACCATCTTCTTTATCTGAATTATTTCGTTTCTCTCACCCAAAGTGTTTGTTAATTCTCAGAGTGTATGTTAATTTCCATTGTCAAGTAGTCAATTCAGAGTTCTAACAAGATGGTGGCACTCTTGTTAGAACTTTCCATGGAGTTTTTGTGGCATCTCAGAATTCATGGTCCGTTTTATTATTATCCATTCACTTCACTTATGCACAATAAACAAACCATATTACATAAAACACCACCAATTTTACACAATATAGAGTCAAGCAACACAAGATTATGAATAAAATATAAAATCCACTACATGACAGACCAAAATCCCGCCAAAAACTCCTTACACAGAGTATTATTCAAAGAGTGTTCACGTCAAAATTAGTTTTTTTTTAGTTTTTGGCACCGGCCGTGACTCTCGACAGCTTAAATTTTTGTTCTTATTAAATCCTTACTGATTTCTTACTTCGCTGTAAAATTACCGTCGTCTACGATATTTCCGGTACTATTTTTGGTGTTTAATTTTGAAATTTTAAATGAAAAGAAATCTCAGTGTCCGAGTCGATGATGACCGTCATCATTTGATAATTACAATCGGAGTTATTTGTCTTCAACTTCATAGTAATTATAGGGGACAGTTGTTGGAACAATTGTAACGCTAATCCAGTTGGCCTTATACACCTTTTTTTATACACCTATAGAAAAACAACACAATCTCATAAAACATTAGATTTCAACGTTTTTCTCTCTTTCCCTCTCTTTGTATATGTTTCGAGTACATTAAGTATATACTATCTCATTCTCTCACAGCCTACAACCCATTATATAATTTATAGCTATCTCTTTTTCGTTATACATTTTTGTTTCATAAAATTCATTCAGACCGTCCCGCGTCCCGAACGAAATTTTAAATGAAAAGAAACAAACAGAAAATCAAAACAATACACTGAAAACATATTTCGATAAGTATATGAAATTTGCGAACGACTTCCATATCCACAATTCAAGTCGTACTGATAAATATAGTGTTGTAACTTTTGACCTGTTATCACATAATTACTTATATAAGTAGCTATTATACAAACTGATAACGTTTTTTGTCGTACGAATTAAAAGGATATGGATATAATTTATACTTGAAATGTTTTGTCATAGGAAACATAACAAACGCGGTAATTAATTTGCACTAATTATTGATTCAATACCATTTTACAAATGTTACGAACGAAGTATATAGATTATCTTTTATTCCGCGGTGTTTTAATCAAATCAAAATACTCTTTATTCAATTTAGGCCCTGAGAAGGCGCTTATGAATGTCAAAACTACCACCGGTTCGGAAAACAACCCAGACATCGAGAAGAACCGGCAAGAAACTAGATTTGGTTTATCTTTTCATAATACATAATTTTTAATTATTACAACATAATACACATATACAGTTACATTCGTTTTTGATGGATGCACAGAGAGAGGCTTCACTTCTAGACGTCACCATCGTTCACATATTGGCCCACCCAATAGCCTTTATGTATTAAGACCCGCTTGACATAACACTTGAACTTACTATCTGGAAAATTGGTAATGTGTTTTGGGACTTTGTTATAAAATCTAACACTATTGCCTAAAAACTATTACTGGTCTTAGTGAGCCTGAAACATGGAGTGACCAGTTTGTCATTGTTTCTAGTATTTACATTATGTCGGTATTATACTAAATCCAGATTATCTAAGTTTTTGTTGACATACATCAAATTCTCAAGAATATATTGGGAGGGTAGAGTTAAAATACCGAATACCGAAATGTAATGATTCTCGAAGCCCCGAATTAAAAATTGCTCGAACTGCTCGTTTTTGTAGTAGAAATATGGTGTCCTATGTATGTACGTGTATGTCGGCGCCATACCAGAATTCTCCCCAGGATCCATCATAAAAATGATACCATTAATGAAAACCAAATTAATTATATTTTCTTTTACAGCACCACTCTACAATGATCGTACAAAGAATATTTTTCTTAACTTAATTTCTTATTGCTCGCTTGTAACTCACACCAACTCCGCCATATCTTATTTTTCAATAATAACATATTTTCTTTATTACAAACATAATTAATATCAACGGTTTACAAAACAATATAAAATAAATAATAATATTGCAATTATTTTAAATCTTCATTAAAAGCTGAAGTATATCTTAATTAGCTTATTCAGAAATAATTATAATAAAGAATACACCGGAAATGTCGCATTTAACACATTTATGGCAAAAATAAACCATATTTATATTTTAAAATTCTTAAAACAATATTAGATTACAATTAAACATAACCAAAACTTTTATTAAATCTAATTAATTTAATTCGTTACTTATCATAGTAATCTGTTCGTACTTTTCTATATTTTATTTACTTTATAACAAGGAGTTGCTAATAATATTTCCTGCTATCTAAGTTCCGACAGATGGCACTACAGATAATAAAGCTTTGATTTAATTTGTTCGCGCGCCCATATGTACTATGTAGATATGTGTACTAATAGTAGAATTATAATTTTGAGAACGTTCCTTTTTATTCATTCTTGGAATATTTTTCTAACTCTTCTTTTTCTATACCATTTACATTCAGTGTTAGAGCTTTAGTTTACTTATTGCGAATATTATTTTACCTGGTTTAGTTATGAGCTATATAGAGTCTAGTTTATGTAAATAGAACAGTCTTAGTTCCAGCTGTTTCTGTCACGCTGTAGTCGATTATAAGGGTGGTGTGCGACAACGAAATTGTTTTTGAAACTATTCTTCAAGTGTCGTGCTGACTGCGGCTGTGGTTGTCTCTCTCGCGCTCTACTCGGTTATTCGGTCAGAGCGAGACAGTGATATACTTCTGGAACATAGGTTTCTTTTAAAACGATTGTTGATTCTAGTGTTACGCTAATCACCTTTCCTCTTAATACTTCTATTTTGTTCTCTACAGGAGTATTCTCAACTTGAAATACGGCTACATACTACGAGATGATACGATGATCCAAGTGAATTTTTGCGGTCTCACCCTGAACATATTGTACACATTGATCTATTACACTTATACCCTGGAAAAGGTGAAAGTTTGGGCGCAGATAGGGCTCGCGGGTGCCGTCAGCACCGCCATCATCGGCTATGCCCAAATGGAAGACCCTAAACTCATCGAGAATAGACTTGGAACTATAATCACAGTGTTTATGTTCTATCTGATTGCTTCTCCCCTCTTTGGATTGGTGAGTGACCTTCAGTTTTTTTTTTGTCTAACTGACTATGCTATTGACCTAGCAAGGTCTTAACAGCTTCACCGGACTACTAAGGCGAGCGCTTAAGGCACTCAGCCGATTTTATTTGACAACTAGCTCAAGGGTGCACGGCACACCTCGACTTGGGCTGTTGCCTGATACATGCCGTTCGCGACTTATCTGAGCTCACCTAAGCTAAGCTAACTATTCATACATATATGAGTTGTTGAAACATATATGTGTACCAGGGATACATACCTCAGCAACTCTTATATATATTTCGTATCGGATAATTTTCTAAACTATTTCAGTTTGATAAGGGAAATAATAAAACCCTTCCACTTGCATGTGTAAGCGTGTGTGCGTGCACGTGTGTGGAGGTGACATGTGTATTGTTGTCGCAGTGATGTAAGATTTTGTGTCACTGTATCGCGCGAGCAGCGCACTGAAGGGCTCCACGCCGAGGGAACGGACCTAGGCTTGAGCCGCTTCAGTTTTCATCGTGCTTATGGATTAAGGTGTCCGTTATTTACCAAGTTGGCTTCTTTGACTTGGGTATCGTTCAAGTCATCAGTTTATTGCCTAAAAACATTTTGTAGGTGGTAGAGCCACGCTGAAGCTATTACTGGTTTCAGCATGAATGTGTCGGCTCGCCCGGCGTACTACCACCCGACCCACAGAAACACTGACGGGAAGTAACAGTGCTTGCATTCTTGATTCGTTCAGTCAGTGAGAGCGCCGGAGGAACACCTCCCCTTACCATTCCCCCCCCCTTCCTCAAACAGGCTGGCAACGCACTTGCAACTCCCCTGGTGTTGCTAGTGTCTATGGATGGTAGTGATCACTTACCTTCAGGTGACCCGCCTGTTCATATGCCTCCTATAAGATAAAAAAAATAGGAAAAACAAAATACGATGCTATTTAACCGTGCATAAATGATGATACTTTTCCCATTCACTTACCATGGGCTTTTATAACATTTTAGACATTGATTTCAAAATTTATTAGAAAGAAATGGTAACAATAGTTTTTGACCATATCAAAATATACAATATCAATATCAACATTTTTCCACCTCGAGGGATCGTAGTAGACGGAGAATTAATAGTACGAGTACTCGTGCAGTGGTCGAATTTCGATCATAGAGAAAAAAAACTTTCCATTTTTTTTTATTGAGAACACTAAAACTCGTAAGTAGCTACAAAACAAAAAAAGAATGTTGAAGATCAGCTGTTAACGAAGGATGGAAATGTTCTTAACCGTTTCCCCCTGCCTATTTATATATTCATTTGGTCATTTTTCAGCATAACAAAGATGATAAAAAATTGTTGTCTGTAAAGTCGGTTCACGGATTTTACGTGGTAACGTCACAACAAAACATTGATGAAAAATTGCATACTTTTATGAACTGAATTGAATTATTCTATATATAAATAGATACATCAAAAGTCGAACGCTTAGGACAATCGCGCCTCTCTATCGCTTGTTAAGCGCTTTCGCTTGCACCGAGCGCTCAGCCGGAACGTGATAATGAGTCATGCTTTTTCGTGCGTGCAGCCGACATTCATCGATTTATAAGACGTTATCACGTCAAAATTAATTTAAAAAAAGTGAAGACTCATATTAAATTTAAAAGATAAGTTGATCGAATAATCTCCGATGTACTGGCCTGTGTTATCAGCGATTAAAGGTAGTGAGAACGAAAGATTCAGTATGCAATGTTTTGTAACGAATAAATATTATTTACATTACAGAAGGAGATTATAAGGAATAAGAGCACAGAAGGCATGCCGTTCCCGATCATATTGTCGGGTACGGTCGTCACCTTTATGTGGTTACTCTACGGCATCATTCTTAGGAACAAATTTCTTATTGTAAGTTTTAATATTATATATTTATACATTATTTAAAATAGAGGAGACGGATTTGATAAAATCTTTCTATAGCTTACTTATAAGTGTTTTTTATAGATATTTAAGTAGCCAGTTAATTAGAACATTACATATGACTTCACCGCGTGGTATTGCATCATAACGAAACTAGGCTTAGGATGAAATTTATAGAGCTCACTCAGCCTTATGCTATACTTAGCTCAGCTCATCTAACCCTCTATAGATTCGGCATCCAGGTTCACGGATCCGTTGTCTGAATATGATATTCATTCTGTTCTCATAACTTGAAATATTAAAATATCGATAGTGTTTGTAGAACGAAGCTTAGTAATTACCCTAATTTTCCTCGTCATGTGGTTGCTATCGAGAATTTTAATCACATATAATATCCAAATCGATTAATATTTAAGTACTATAATTTGATAACGTTAATACGTTCATATCATATTACTAGATTATACCCGCTACTTTGTTTGCGTTGTTTACTATAGTGTGACCGCAACCGCTATAACGCGCCATAGGTACGCGAGCGGGACGGGGGGAGAACGGACTGTCTGTGTTAGACGCACATGAGATAAAATATCTAAAGATGGGTCGTACGGTATCTCAAGAATCTATGTCAGAATAGTCAATGAAATTTATTTACCTAATAAGTTGCGTTTTTATTTTGTGTTTTGAGTTGTCAGTCACTTTTTCTTTTTCACTTTTAATGTTTTCAAGTAAGATATAAATAATTAATTAAAGCTATGACGGACCAATCGTTAGCATATTCGGATACCACGCTGATAAACGTAGGTTCGAATTTTTGTGAATTAGCTGGAGCTTTGGGTGAAGGAAAACATCGTGATGAAGCCATAGCATGGTGTTAGGGCTTTCTCTAAGCCTACCTCGCTAGTTAACAGTCTCGAGTTGGAAAAGGTGTCGTCAAATACTTTTGGGTGTGTTCCAGCAGCTGCACTTGAGAGGCAGTTCCTGTAGGTTCAGCGTGTAGCGTGTACCATTTTAGATCACATCGACGTTTAACATCGAGCGAGATTATGGTCAAACGCTAAAATCTATGAAGTACAAAAAAAAACATATATGTTTGCCATTTTTACAGATGCAGAACATAGTCGCTGTAGTTTTGTGCGCTTCTCAGTTATCTCTCTTCGTGATCTACCCGTCCAAACCGAAGGGTAAAGAGAAAACCAAGTCCAAAGCCAAGAAAGCAGACTGATTCGTCTCATTAGGATCACGCTGACTGAAAACATTTTTTTCTGCTGTTTGCGTGTTAACACGTTGCACGTGTATATTTGTGTTTAGTTTTATTGTACATTTCGTCATAAATGTATAACAATGTAATTCAACTTAATAATAAGGGTAATTGATCAAAGTTAAATAGCATTTTTTTCCTCGTTTAGTTGCTTATACATTTCATCTATACGTTGCGTGTTAATCACGCAGTGCGTGTGTCAGTCACTTTACGTGTGTCAATAACGTTGCGCGTGTCAATAACGTGGCGCGTGTCAATAACGTTGCGCGTGTCAATCACGCTCAGTGGAAAAACTATGCTGTTTACTGTTAACTATACTGTTTCAGTTCAGGTGTTTAAAATTCACCGAATTGCCTGGTTTTAAGTGAATTTTATTTTTTAATAATTATTGAAGTAATTAATATCCAGTGCAGTTACGGATGTTCCCATATTTTATTGACTCTGTTTTAATTTTGAACTGAGCCTAGATAAAGTTTATACAGAATATGATAGACTAATGTATTAAAATTTTTAATACTTAAGTCCGTGATAAATTCAAAATGATTTAACAATATATATGTAGTAAATAATCGAATAGTAGAACGATATAATGAATCATGTGATATAGAAGTAATTTTCTAAGTACAAAAAAAGTTACTTAGCTATATACTGATGTTGATATTTATATATTTGATATAATAAACACTTTTCCGAAGTATGCTTTTCATTCTAAAATCCTTAACAGTATTGCAAATATGTTTGCAAGTTACCTTTGAGACAATATTGAAACGATAACAGATTAGAAAATGTTTATTTCTACTACACTGTGTTGTGACTTATGATGCTGATAATATGTAATGGAATTAGTAATAATATAAAACCAAATTAAACGAAGCATGCGCCCGCACAACCTATACATACTTTGTGCTAAACCTGCCTAGCAGAATGCAAGCGTCGCCTTTGTTCTTCCAACTGTTTCCCTCATGCCTCCACCGTGTATTTGTGGAAACAAAGCGATAAACGTATGGAACAGCATCCGCCAGTATTCCGACGTAGTTGACTTACTATACATATAATAAGAATAAAGTGTCTGTACGTAACGTCAAAATAACAGCTTTTTAAAGAATCGATATAGAAGTATATTCTCTATGTTTAACAAAAAATAAACAATTTTTAACATTTTCGTCTATTTGTTTGTTTAGGGTAAACACTGAATTTTTTTTTACCGATTTTGACGAGAAATTCACTGGTAGATAACTGAAGCTATAAGGACTATCTTAGTTTAGGATAGTTCGGTTTTCTTCGGCCCTGGACTCTCCCCATCATTCAACGTCTTCGACCTGAATTTCTGGAGTTTATTTTGTCCTCTCTATTCCCTACTAGGATCGCACACTCCGTTCCATTTGCAGCCCTTCCCACCTTGGCTGAGCAGGATAACCGAGAGGAGGTGACCCCGATCAGTCAGTCAGAGATGGAAGCCGCGATGGGGAGACTTCGAGGGAGGAAAACTGCACCGGGTCCGGATGGGATCCCGGGTAGGGTCTGGGCACTGGCTCTAGAATACCTTGGAGACAGGCTTAGGCATCTCCTCAGCGCCTGTATTCAGTCCAGCGTCTTCCCGGAGCAATGTAAAGTAGAGCGACTCACCTTACTGAAGAAGCCGGACCGTCCTGTGGACTCGCCTAACGCTTACAGGCCCATCGTCCTTCTTGATGAGGCTGGAAAGCTTTTTGTGCGTATTATCTCGCGACGTCTCTCTAGACACCTGACTCAGACTGGACCCGATTTATCGGAGACACAATTTGGATTTCGCGAGGGGCGCTCAACCATAGATGCCATTTTACATCTGAAATCCCTTTCAGATAATACGACTTCCCAGGGCGGCATGCTGGTGGCTGTATCATTAGATATAGCAAATGCCTTCAACAGCCTGCCTTGGGAATGCATCAACCAGTCGTTGAAATACCATAGGGTGCCTCTACACCTTTGTCGATTGGTCGCCTCGTACCTGGAAGCTAGATATGTAACATATACAGGCCAGGACGGTACCGTGTTACGAAGACAAATGTCGTGCGGTGTTCCGCAGGGCTCGGTCCTAGGTCCGCTCTTGTGGAACATCGCCTACGATTGGGTGCTTCGTGGCACATTGCTACCTGGTTCCGCCTTAGTATGTTATGCTGATGACACTTTGGTAACAACCTGGGGGAGCACTCTTAGTGAAGCGCACCGCTCCGCACAGTTAGTGTTGAGCAAGTGGTAATAAGAATTAGGAGGCTGGGGCTGGAAGTAGCTATTAGTAAAACGCAAGCCATATGCTTTCATGGCCGCCGTAGAGCACCTCCACCTGGCACCCACCTCGTCGTCGGAGGAATGCGCATTGACCTGAGTTCGTTCATCAAATACTTGGGTCTTCATCTGGATAGGCGCTGGAACTTTTGTGATCACTTCCAGCAAATGGCTCCCAGAGCTATGCGCATCGCATCGGCACTAGCGAGTATCCTCCCGAATCTGGGAGGCGCCGGTGCTAGTTGTCGCTTACTATACCTCGGCGTCATTAGGTCAATAGTCCTGTATGGTTCTCCAGTGTGGCATAATGCCTTAACGGCTGCTAATTCTGCCGTCATACGGAACCTGTACAGAATAATGGCCATTAGAGTCATTCGGGGTTATCGTTCCATAGGATATGAGGCAGCATGCCTCTTAACTGGTTCTGTTCCATGGAAGCTGGTAGCCTACTTACAGGCCGACTTGTACTCTTGGTGTTTCACCAAGATTTCACGAGGTGAGCGCATCACTCCAAGAGAGAGAAAAGTGAAAAAGTCTCAACTCCAGCAGGAAGCGTTTCAGATCTGGTACGCGACTTCAGCCTCCCCAAGCGCAGGCTTCATGACCATTGAGGCGATTCGCCCAGTATTTGCCGAATGGGTCCATCGTAGTCATGGCCCTCTAACTTTCAGGCTGGTACAGATATTATCAGGCCACGGCTGCTTGGGCAAATTCCTCTTTCAGATTGCGGGTAAAGAAACGTCGCCCAAATGCCATCACTGCGAGGAGGAAACAGACACCGCCCTGCACACATTGGCGCAATGCCCTGCGTGAGTGGACGAGCGACGAGCATTGGTGGCTGTAGTTGGCGATGATTTCTCTCTCCCGGCCGTGGTCAAGGCCATGGTTGGTGGAGAGTCTTCGTGGAATGCAGTTGTTGCGTTTGGTGAATGTGTCCTGCTGCAGAAAGAGACAGCAAAGAGAGCCCGCGAAAGGGACGCTGTGGTTGCAGACAACGGTCGCCGTAGAACCGGACGCGGGAGAAGGAGAAGGAGAGTAGTAGGCGAGTTCCACCAGAGGCCACCCTGAGGGAACCTCCCACGTAGGCTACGTAGGTATGGGGGGGGGACAGGATAGGAAACCTCTGGCCTGCCTACTTACCATGTAAGTAGGCAGGATTAGGGGTTAGGCGGGCGTAGGGTGTAGGTAGGTAGGCTTGGTAGGGTTAGGGATTGTAGGGTGGGCGAATGGGGGGAAGCTGGTTAGGTAATCTCTAGCTTGCCTACCTACTTTGTCGGTAGGCAAGTATAGAGGATAGGTGGGCATAGGGTTGTGTAGGTAGGTGGGTAGGGTTAGGATCGAGGGATGGGAGGAGGGGAGATAGGGTAGCTTAGGACGGAGTGGACCTCGGGGAGGCTATGGTGGATGAGGAGAAAACCTCGTTAAAAAAAAATCAATGGCGGAGCGGCGACTGAGGGGATTTCCTCGCTGTTGCCGGCTGAACCCAGGGGGGGAAGGGGCGGGGGCCCTGACCTCCCATTGCACGGGCTCGGCGGGCTGGGAGGCAGTCTCGCAACCGGGCTGCCTCAGCCGGAGTGGCGTGAAAGCGCCTGCCGCCGGGGGTGTCGCGGTGCTTGCACACGCTCCCCCGCGACACTCCTATAGTGCGGCGTACGGTTTGCCGTGGAGTTTTAGTCGGTTAAAGTCGCCGAAAAGCACCGCCAGCTGCGTCCCAGCACGCAGTTGACGGTCGACTCAGCTCAGGCCCTCCCCCGGGAGCCTGACAGTCCATGATGGATTTTCTCTCCACGTTAAAAAAAAAAAAGGATAGCTGTTATTTAAGACCTATTGACAGATATAGTTTGAACTTTTCTTAAGAAGTTTCCTATATAGTGTAGGTGAGTACTGCAGGACTTATATAGTGGGTCTAAGTTCCATATATGTTGATGACAAATCTCACCCGGCACACCGTTATTATTTACATAATTAAATATATAAAGATCAACGTTTGTTTATTCGCATCTTCTAAGCTGCTATGCCGTTGTTCTAGCTATAAGCCTTAGTCAAATCAATACTTACACTTACTTGCATGAATATTATAGGCGTTGTTTGAGACAAAACTAACTTCTACATTAGATTTAATCACACATGATTTAGTTTGTTATTTAGAGATGGCGCCACGGTACAGATAGCTCGCGATTTCATGCGTTCGCTGTCTTTTAATGACATCCGCCTTTGGACCTGATATAATGCGATTAGCCAGGTGTCTCAAATAATTAATTTAATCAATTGTCCCCTTATCTATCCGTTGTCTTGTTGTTTTTCCTGTCTATTGTTATTTGCGTTATGTATCTTGTTAATTTCCGTAAACAGGTATAATACGATTAACACAATGTGTGTTAATAAAATGTGTTGCTGTACAAGAAATAAAAGGAAAAAATGATGTCCCAAAATAAAATTCAAATCTATTCACAGACATTTATTAAGATGTAGAATCAAATGTTTAAATTATAATGCCTTTTTTTTGTCCTGTAAGAACGTGAAGTAAATCTTAGCGTTCAGTATTTCTTGGAGAGGCTCTAAAGTGGATAGTATGATGTCTACACGTCCTCTTCGAAATGGAAACACGTTGGGGAAGTTCTGAGTTGGTACTGTCATATTTTCGAGTATATATTCACCCTGAAATGTATAAACTAAGGTGAATAAGCTACAGTTGACCGATTTATTGTTTTTAAAATACACATATTATATATTTTAATGTTATGTGTAGATGTTTGAACACAGACATTTTTTAAACAATTTACATTTTACTGTAAGTTAATGATTGATTATGTTGATTATATTGAAAACAGAAGTCATATTATTGACTAATGGCGGACATTTTGACAGGGCAGTGTCGAGTGAGATGAAGCAATGTGTTAGAAAGAGACAATGGTAGGTGAGCTGAGATTGTCGTAGTTATGTTGTATTTTTAAAATAAAAGTGGAGTGGATTTTTATATAATCTTTTATGTTATTATCCTGCTATTACAATAATAATAAACATGTATAAAGTCAAATGCACAAATCGTAACTTATAAAAATCAATTTAGTTTGCCTACTAAAACCTCATATTTTCCTCAAACAATTTTAAAACCTCATGATTATATATATATATATATATATATATACTAGCGGACCTGGCGGACGTTGTCCTGCCTTGATAATAAAAAATAGAAATCCCAAAAGTCAACCGCAGCGCCACCTACCGGGTCCAATTGTGAATCTAAACCATTCTCGGATCCACTCGAACACGCACAAAAAATTTCATCAAAATCGGTCCAGTCGTTTAGGAGGAGTTCAGTCACATACGCACGCACACAAGAAATATATATATTAAGATAATCATATTGAATCGTATCGATGTTTCGTATTTATATCGCGATGTATCTGTAGGGAAATGAGGCTTACATACGGCTCAAGAGACTAAGAAATGAGATGTGGTGAGGTGAGGAAATGTACCATAATTGACCTGCCCTCGAATGTCACAAACTGTGGTTGGTATATTCGGAAAAGTTTAGGTAACTATCGCTACTATTTTTTTATCTCAAACTAAAGTTTTCGGTATTTTTAAGGTAGGGCATTGTGGTTTCAAGGTAGGCCCCACAAAGATCGCCCCATACCCCCCACACCCCGCCCCCCGCTACGCAGTGGGTGAGTAGTGTCTGAAGCAGAAATATTATTTTGTTTCTTAACCTTCATTAATTGCGGTAGTTAACGAGGAGAGATATGGACTGAATGATTAGCGGGCCGCGAGGGCAAGGATAAAACCACAAAAATAAACAAAAGGCGGTGGCGTTCCGCCTTTCTTAATTTTAATACCACTTCTTTGCAACAAGTGTTAGGATATAACACCGGCAACATTGCCGATAAGGAACCTAAAAGATTTGTATCCAGGGGCCAAATATGTAAACCCATGCGGTACCCAAAGAACTGTCACTTCCACCCGGGACGCGTAGGGACGCTAGAGAGTAAGACGTTATATGAAGCAAATTATGTATCACAGTGAATTTACTTGCATTACATTTGCATTAAAAGGACAATCAATAGAACACAATTTTTTATTACACTCCACCGGTGACAACCAACACGAACTCTCGTGGCTACTAATCGTCAGAATCGATTGACCTAAAGGAAAGTACAACATACCCACTTACATGGCAATGATGTGCGTCCGACCACTGTTCTCAGCGCTGCTGCAGAGGAGAATCTCTAATTTTAGTCGCGAACTCGAGGCGTCTTCGATAATATCATACACGCTTTTACGTACCGAACACTACAGCGGATATATAGTAATTTAAGGGCACGGTATTGCATCCGTGCCCAGCGTTGGTCTGTACTAACAAACTATAGGGTAAGTCCGGCCAAAGCGAATATCTTAATATATTTAAGGCTTTATCAGAAAAAAATATAAGAGGTAGAAACAAAACAAATATCAACAACATCAGTCTTTATTAATTACTTTTGCATATATAATACTGTTAGCAGAGACTGTAATAGAACTGTCCGTACTATTGACCTGACACGCCATTGGTCGACATTATCGGCCGATCGTACATTGGCCGTAATGCTATAAAAGGCGAGTCGGTCGAGGCAAAAGAACGAGCGAGATGACTTTCATACGCATTATGACATTTCTCGCTTGGTCGTCTCTCCAGAAAGTTGTCGGGATTGGTGTTGTTATTGGTGTGGTGCGTGAGTTCTTTCCAATTTACATTGTTATTTCTATTTTCTTGGGTTTTTATGATTTGTTGTGTTACTTGAGTTATTTAATTGTTGATGTGATGTTTTGTGTTGAGAATTGTGGTGTTTTTTGTTTCCCTTCTTGTAGTAACAAAACATTTAGTAAATAAAAACATAATTCAAAAAAATGTGACAGTATTCACTTTGCCCAGATTCCTTGGTACATTGGATATGGTGGACTAGCAAAGTGAATAACTACCTTTTAATCTCTCAAAACTTAAAGTTACACGTAATAATAAAATTGAATAAATTTGAAAATTTTAAACTCGGATTTAAAGAAAATATCTTAATAATTAAGGCTGGCAGTTGTCACAAATATAATCTCCGATACCTTCGAAAGCGGAACATTCTTCGTGACAGTGGGATAATTAACTTCGATATATATTTCATCGCAAAAACATAAAACATCTTCAAATTTCTTAATTTTCTTTGGTTTTTTACTCATTTTAATTGATTTTTTAACAATCTTGCTATGAACTTTTTTCGATTCGACATTTATATTTTTAATAATATAAAAAAAAAACATTTTTGTTTCTTTTCATCCTTGATAGGTGTACTAGTTAAAATATCTATTGACGAGTTGTAATAGGTTTATCAAGGTTTGGTATTTTAGTTTACTTCTTTTAGCTTCGCATACTTTTTAACCGACTTCAAAAAAAAGAGGAGGTTCTCAATGCAACTGTATTTTTTTTAATGTTTGTTACCTCATAACTTTGGACTGGGTGAACCGATTTTGATTATTCTTTTTTTATTTGAAAGCTGGTACTTCCCGTGTGGTCCCATTTCAATTTGGTCCAGTTCCGACAACGGCATCCAGTGCAAAACCGTATAAGTTTTAAATTTGCGTTAAGTATGTACACGACAAATAGACGAATAACTCAATATCACGCTAACCGATTTCGATGATTCATTTTTCATTGGAAAGGATGTACTTCAACGGTAGTTTGATGAGAGTTTGGATAGGTTCTGATCATGGGATCCGTGACAAAGTAGGAAAACTTTCAAGAAACGAGCCTACTCCTTTCTTAAGGGCCGGCAACGCATCTGTGTTTCCTCTCGTGTCGCAGGTGTCCATGGGCGGCCGTGATCACTTACCATCAGGTGACCCGTATGGTCGTTTGCCACCAATAGTATAAAAAAAAACTCCTCAATTCTTAGGAGCCTATTGTGCTTATGTTCGTTGCTGTGTTGCAACATGACGCAAGCATTGTAATTACATTACTTAAGGTGTATTATGTGTGAAGCGATGGTAGCCGAGTTGGTGGTAGAAACTATCGCGGATTATTGATAAGGTTGCGTTCGTACCAAACGTTACTTATTGTACAACCAATTGAAACCATATCGCATACCATGCCGATAGATACCATACCACAAATATGCGCATATTTTAATATACTTATGGCGGAATGGAGTTCGCGGGCACTGCTAGTAAAATATATTTATGTACACTAAAAATGGAAAAATAAAGTAAATTTTCAAAAAAAAGTATTAACCGACTTCAATATCAATCAAAAACTCATAAGGCACTAAAAAGCGGAAAATAAAGAGTTTATCAAATTAACCAAATTAAATAAAACATATGAATATGTGTGCTACCTAGAGATGTATTGGAAGTCGGTGCGAACCGAAAAACATATCATCTACATAGGTACAAAGTTTAAGTCCACTCTCGCGTCTCTGTAATACATTTCTACCTGGAACAAATTTGAAATTTCGTTTGGCACCGACTTGCGGGGTGGTAGGGTGTCTTTGCGGGGTGGTAGGGTGTCTATACCCGACTGGATCGCGACCACCGTACACCAGGTGGAACACCCGCCATAGTGGCACGTTTGGGCGTGTCGCGTTCCGGGATCAGCCGGTGTATATCCAGCAACTGGGGGGGGGGGGCTGTCTCTGACTGGGCGTGGGGTGGTAGGGTGTCTATACCCGACTGGATCGCGACCACCGTACACCAGGTGGAACACCCGCCATAGTGGCACGTTTGGGCGTGTCGCGTTCCGAGATCAGCCGGTGTATATCCAGCAACCGGGGGGGGTGCTGTCCCTGACTGGGTCGCTTTCAGGCCGGCATGACAGCGGCGACCGGCGATGGATAGTATGTCTTTCGGTGGTCGCCATTGTTTTTGGATTGTACTGTGCTTACCATCAGGCACAGTACAGTCACTTTGCCGAGCTACAATAAAAAAAAAAAAAAAAAAAAAAAATACATATTCATATGTTTTATTTAATTTGGTTAATTTGATAAACTCTTTATTTTCCGCTTTTTAGTGCCTTATGAGTTTTTGATTGATATTGAAGTCGGTTAATACTTATTTTTGAAAATTTACTTTATTAGCTATGCCTTTTACAGGTTTTCCGGCCTTATATAAATTTATAGCCATCTGCATGACGTCTTTACCTCAAGAACCTTGATTAGTTTTTTTCTTGTATTTATGCACCATCTGTAATAAAATCTAAGCTTTCATAATTCCAAGTCAATTCATACAAAAACTACCGATTACAATTTCCTGTTCAAAATATTGTAAAAAGGTACTTTGACATGAAAAAGAACGATAGTACACCCAAGAGTGATAAGTGATAAACAAATAATAATATATAATATATAAATAATAATATATAATATATAAAATATCATCAGAATACTTACATCAAAATATGGAAAATAATTTTTCGTAAACACAATTTGCCGTTCTGCGGACACCGTGCAATGCGGCCTCTCACTTACATGTTTGTCGATCACTGAGACAAGATGGCCAAATGTTACTATGACCGCGTGTATTATGTGAAACAAATAATTTAGAAAGTGGGGACTATTCACTTTGCCCGGACTTCCCCTACTGTCACTCGCGGCATAGCTTGTGAGCTATTTCTCGCGGCGCTTAGTGTGCTGTATGACGGCGCGGACGCAGCACCTGTCTAGCGGTATGTTGGAAAAAGGATGCTTACTAGGCGAGGGAGGAATAGGAGTTGCCGTCGCGGATTCTAATAAAACTATTATAAAATAACTACCAGTAATATAAATATTATCAAACGATGTCTCACCTATATTATTAGATGTTGGAAGCTCGTGCCTTCTCTCAGCAAGAAGTGTATGTCTGTCTATTCGTGAAATATTAACAAACTTACATGTTATTACAATGATAACCAATTGTTAGGTACAGAAAGTAAATGATTTCGATGGAAAAATAACATAACAATTACTTACAGACGGGACGGGACATTTGATGCCTTCCTTACGTAGCATTTGAGAGAAATACAAATCATTCTTCATTAAATCGTCACAACCTTTGTAATGAAACTCGATGAAAGACCTACGATATTCATTATGTAGGTATTCGTTCAATATTATATCCACCTGTAAATAAAAAAGTGCGCTATCGAGGATCACCTGCCAGACTATACATATAACATTAAAATACTTAACATAAAAATGTATTTAATAAAAATGAAGTGTAATCTCAAAAGAAAAGTTTTTTACTGAATTAATATGAAAGTATAAGAAAAAATATTTTTTTTTTATTTCTGTCTGTATGTTCTGGGTGATCTCCGAAACGGCTGGACCGATTTTGACGGGAAATTTATTAGCAGATAGCTGAAATTATATGGAGTAACATAGACTATTTTATTTGAGACTAGCTGTTACCTGCAACTTCTTTAACAGTGGAATATATGAAACGGTTGGACCAATTTTCACGGAAATCTCACATTGACAAAATATGTGACGGTTAGATAACTATGTAAAACTGCGTTCCGCTGAGTTCCAACCACGAATTGATAGTTTTAGTGTTAGTTTTCGAAAAAAGGAAAATTTGATAGTGTTGTGAATGGATGTCAAAAAAGTAAAGTTGGCCAATCAAAACAGTGATTCCATACAACTTTACTTTTTAAACATCTACTCTCAGTACAAAGAACCAACAAATTCTCACTTATTTCATTTAGAAAACTCCCCATTCGGAGTGATAAAAAGAAAAATAGTATATTTTTTTGTTTTGTATTTATTCCAATATGTAATTATTACATTGTTAAACATTATTGTTATCATATTGTTAGAAGTAGAAACAATTATTGATTATTACAAAAAAGAGAACAAGCCACTTTAGATATAAACGTTAAGAATAAATTCTATCAATTAAAATAACACGAGTTCGGACAGAGCTATTGCACGCTACGACGGCCGCCGAAAGAGTGAGTGAAACCCCCTTGCGGGGCATGCGGGGAGACGGCATCAGGGTTACCCCTCTGGCCGTGGCCTCTCTCTCCCGCTTCTACGGTGGGGTCTCTGTATCTTGGGGTGCCCACCCTTTGCAGGGTGCTCTCCCAGGGTCGTCTCGGGTTCCTCAAGGGGTGTGTGCTGGCCGGTGTTGGTGCCGTAGGGCGTCACGCAGTAGTTCTTTTATCTTTTCCTCATACTCTGCGCTGATTTTACAGGCTTCTTCCAGGGAGGCTGTATTCGTTTTGTTATCGCGATCGTCGGTGAGAGCGGTCACTCTAGTTAACAACTCTGAGAGCTAGGCTTCTTCCTGGGACGGTTGCGGGTCTCTCTTCTTTTTACTTCGGTTCGAGGCTCGTCGCCGTTGTCTCCTCGACCAGACTAGGGGGCCGGTCTGGCTTCCGTGTGTCTCTCGGAGTCGGTCCAGGCCACGGTGCCTGCACGGCGGTTCCTGAGTACCCTGAGTAGTTGATAGACGTCATAGATAGCGGATATTAACCCTGGTGTTCTCTTGAGGATGACATAGAAGACCCACCCGGGTCTGCCTCGTCGTTCATTTATTTGTCGAGCGTATTCTACTTCAAACCCCTTCTCGCGAAGAGCCTTGTATATAGTCTGTGGGTTTGTCCCGCTTGGAAGGCCGCGGATCGTGATCTTGAGGCCTTGCTGGCAGAGGGGTGTGTAGGCGAACCAGCTCACCCCCTCTTGCTATTCTAGGTAGTCCAGGGTTATCCTATATTCTTCGGCATCTAGTGGAATGAAGCGTACTCCCTCTCCGTAGACGTGTACGTTGGGCCCGCGCCCCAACTTCGCCTCGATCTGTGGGAGATGCACAGCCCCGTCGGGGAGGATCTCGACCACAATTGGAGGTAAACGTGAGCACCGCGCGTCGGGTGATACTGGAGTTTGCGGCGTCTTGCTGCTCGCGGTTTTACGGACGCGCGCAGTGTGCGCGGGCGGCGCGGTGATTTCCGCGTACGAGGTCTGCCTGCATTCGCGGGTTCGGGCTGAGCTTGCGGCTCAGCGACAGCCGGGGGCGTCGCCTGCTGTTTCGCGGCGGTGGCGATGGCTGTCGTAGTTTTGAGGCGTTTTTGGCTATCGGGCTCCGAGGAGTCGCGCTTGCGGCGCAGGGCTCGTACGACCGGACTCGACAAGAGCCATGGTTCCGATATTTCAATTGGATTCAGCTTCCCATGGAAGGCCAGCTTGAGTGCGGCGGCGTCGGTGGGCGAAGGCTTCTTGCCCTCGATAACGGCTTCCTGCCTGCTACAGCCGCAGGTACATCGCCATCCACCGGAGCATCCCTTCCGACAGGCTCTCGGCCCCAATGAAGATCGCGCTCGTATAACCCGATCGGAGAGGTAGCCCGGTCGGACGACGGTACCGGCGGGGTGAGGGGCGGTGGCGTGCTTAGTTGCATACTCGGTGTGCGGCGTCCAAATGTCGTTGCGGAAGTCGTCGGTCGAGCAGCGGCGGGTTCCGTAGGCAACGCAGTGGTCAAAAAATAGTATCAAACCATAAAATTTACAGAATTAGTTAGTCATATCTAATTAATTTCGTTGCAGGAGTTGATAAAGGAACATGTGTTCGATTAGAGAAAATATTAAAGAGACCATTATTATATTTGTCATGTCGACAACACATTTATGAAATGATCTTGAGGAGCGTTGTTGAAGTTGTTTGGCTAGGAGTCTATTCTCCCAATGTAGTGATTTTTGTACGCTTCCAAAATTTTTGGGAGAATATAGATCAAACAAAATATGAAACTGGTACTCAAGATTCCCATATAATGAACCATGGAGAAAAAGATGAAGTAATAAGTTTCATCATTAATAAACTTCAGGCAGTTATAAAAAAATGAAAATAAAAAGCCTTTTATTTGCTACATACTAATACTACCATTTTATTTTTTATTCAAGAACTATATAGCACTCGCCTCAGCGGCGTAGGCCTCCCCCAAACTTCTCCATTCATCCTTCCTTGACGCTATTCTTGGCCATTTCCAACCACACCTTTCTTTAAAAACATCACTCCACCGTTTTTTGGGCCTTCCTTTTTTTCTTTTATGCCCCCATGGTATCTATACTGTCACTTTTTTTGTCCATCGGTCATCATGTAATCTATATATATGACCCGCCCAATTCCATTTAAGAGTTCTTATTTTTTTTTATATCTGTTATATTTGTTTTTTTCCTTACTATTTCGTTTGTTATTCTATCAAAGGTATTAATCCCTAGCATGCTTCTTTCTATTTTCCTTTGACATACCGCTAATTTTTCTTCATCTGTTTTCCTTAACGACCATGTTTGACAGCCATAAGTTAAACAGGGTAATATTGCTGTTTCGAATATTTTTTCTTTATATATATATATATTTATTTCATTGTTCTTCATTATTTCTTTAAATCCCCAGTACTTTTTCCATCCTAAGACAATTCGTCGTTCTATTTCTCTTTCTGTAGAGTCTTTGAATGAAAGTAATTGACCAAGGTAAATATAATCGTTGGCGTATTCTATTTTTATCCCTTCTTAGTTTTTGATGCATTTAATGTTAGTCCAACTTTTTTACTTTCACTTGTTAATTCGGCAACCATAATTTCAAGATCCAATGCTTTTCTAACAAACACCACACTATCATCAGCGAAGCGTAAATGGCTTAGGAACTCTCCATTCACGTTTATCCCTTTGTGTTCCCACTCCAGATGTCTGAAAACATATTCAAGTACAGCTGAAAATATTTTAGGAGATAGTGGGTCTCCTTGTCTAACTCCTTTTTGAATCGAAAACTCTTCTCCTTCTCTTTCTAGCCGTATTACTACTAGTACTACTACTAGTATGCCTGTAGTAGTAGTGCCTGGGCAATTATAATAAACCTTATTTATTTATTATTTTTTGCAAATTTATTTGAATAGTTTAATCACCACCTGAGAGCACTTTGCTAATAAGAAATATTGAAGGATAAAATAATTATCAAATATTTTAGTTGAATTTTAAAGACTGTGTTTCGATGAAATTTTTTTATCGGTAATAATTGATGAGGTTACTTTTCAAATTGTTTTTTCAATAATTTTTTTGTTTAGATACTGATGATCAAATGCTATACTAATTGAAAAAAAAATACGCATCTGGGTATCACAACTTAACATTTCAGTCCTATTTTTTGTCTCTCGTTATTAATTATTAAACAGTTATTGATGAAAAAACAGCCTTTCAACCGTCGTTACAAAATCTTAGAAAGTTCTTTGCTTTTTCATTCTCTCGGGTCGATATAGTTAACATTAACTTATAATTATTTCTTTCTAAATTCAGATTACAAATGATAGTTGTCGAATAACATTTACGAGATGATGTTGTTAATGCATTATTCAGTGATAACTCTTGAAATAAACTCTTACAGTTTCATGAATTAATACATTTTATATTTCAAGAAAAACATGATAGAGACGACTATAAAGAGTTTTTAGAATTGGCCTTGATATTTTGGGCGGTACTCCGACAAACGGTATAAAGTTCAGAGCGCCAGGGCCAGACCACCATGCAAGGTGGATGTCGAAAGCTCGTTACGCTTTTAAACTCTTCATGTTTAAAAACAGTTTAAGATAAATGCAACCGAAGTTAATGGACTCAGATATATTTCTGATCAATTTTTATGTTGTCTCATGGCTTAATACATATCTTGCTATAAAGTCATCCTATCAAGATTTGAATATGGTTAAAAATCTTTATGTATTCCGTTCTGTTCATAAGCAAATTTCTGATGCAGCAACTTCGACAATATCAAGACATTTATGGTACTTATCGGAAGAGTTGATTGGTTTGGCTTTGTTTGATGATGCAGTTTCTGTAGAAATTAAAAAACAGTATGATTTTATGGACAAGGATCCAGAGCTCTGGGCTTTCGATCAAAATTATCAACAATGCAAATCTGTGTTGTCAGACTTAAAAGTTGTTAATGCTCTCGCTGAAAGGGGCGTTGCATTGATCCAGGAGTACAATGATTGTTAGACACGAAGTGAGGAACAGAAGCAATATTTACTGCAAGTGGTCGAGGAATATCGTAAAACACTTCCTAACTTGAACAAAAATACACCTGTAACTGTTTACTCTAAGAAATAAAAAGAAATATTTTCATACGTTTAAAACTATGTTATCATCATTTGACGGATTAGTAAAAATCTCCAGATATTTTCTTTTTTCTAATTTCTACTGAAGCAAGTAAGTGATTCTCAGATTAATTTCTAATAGTTTGTAATTAATTGATACATTTTGATTCTGTAATTTCATGTATTCAATATTTATGCAAGAAAAAAATCGTAAAAATAACAATAATGTTGGTAACATTTTAAAAATACAGATAAAATAAAAGGTTAACAAAAATAAATTATATCGTAAATTTTTATATTTTTTTTTTATATTTTAATTATATTTCATGTCCTTTACCAATATCATTACATAGTATAAAACAAAGTCCCCTACCGCGTCTGTCTGTCTGTCTGTTCGCGATAAACTCAAAAACTACTGAACGGATCTTCATGCGGTTTTCACCAGTGGATAAAGTAATTCATGAGGAACGTTTTAGTATATAATTTGTCAAGATTTTTTTTATTATCAGGGCAGAACATCGTCCGCCGGGCCAGCTAGTATTTCATAATATAGTTTAAAAATCATAAAAATATGACTAAGTCTGTAAATTTTATGGTTTGATACTATTAAACATCTTACTCACCTATTTTTTTTGCAAGTTTGGTGTGTTAACAAATTTGCACCAAATTTCTCGTTTAATTACCGATATTTCTGTTCGTAAAATCAAAAATTTGAAAAAATAAGTATACATGAGCCTGTAGCTTTGTTATTATTGATGATATCAAAAAATTGGCAAAAACTTTTTATACAATTTTAAAAGTACTACAAATTTGCCATTTTTCATTTTTGTCTAACTCTTACAATTTAGCTAAAAAATGCAAAAAACTGGAAATTTCAATTTCAAAGCTGTATAACAAATCAAATATTGAAGATAGAAATTCGACTCAAAAGAATTTTTTGTACCAAATTTAATAATAAAGAAGGAACACTCATTCGTTTAAAATAAAAAATTATCACAGTTTGCAGGACAAAAAAGTAAAAAAAAAAACATTTTTCCCATATTATTTGTATGGAAAAACTTTAAGTTCGATGGAGAACCTCTTAAAATTGAAATTTTGAGCTCCACTTTTAACAGGAGCTCTGTTGGGACATCTGAGATATTTTGGGCAGAGAGCAAAAAAAAATCGTCATTTTTTGGCACGCCCTAATGTACATATATTTATTTATATTTCCTACTTTCATAAATAATATAATAAAATACGTACATAATAATTCTAATTTAATTATAAAAGAACGATTTTAAAATAAATAAAATATTCTTATAAATATTATAAAATATCTACCTACCCTAAATGACCTACCTCATACAATTATTAAATATGTTTACAGACAATCTTCTGTAGGCTAATATAACTACCTCAATATCGCAAACGAGGTTGTGGGTAAAAGCTAGTAACAAATAAAAAAAAAAGAATTCAGTCATATGGATGCAGTCGCTTCCTTCTAAAGTGTTGCGCTCGCATACATTCACCAATTGATTATTATCTATATAACTTCTCACT
Source organism: Antheraea yamamai (assembly GCA_036509395.1). Taxonomy (NCBI): domain Eukaryota; kingdom Metazoa; phylum Arthropoda; class Insecta; order Lepidoptera; family Saturniidae; genus Antheraea; species Antheraea yamamai. The sequence goes on along the minus strand of AP028433.1, from coordinate 21,186,273 downwards.
TACCGTAACATTGTCAGCCATCAACTGGTAGATATGGAACTTTAGATTAATGTAATATGCACTTTTCCTTCCGTATCGCTTTGTTTGGCATTTCGCATATTTAAAATACTTGGTGTCGAAGTGCTCCAATTCGCACCGCTCCGGGATCAAATCCAGACACTGTACAAACAAAGTTGGCATTTCACTATTAGCATATTATACCACTGAACATGTTATTTACATAATAATAGCTGTGCCCGCGACTTCGTCCGGGTGGAAACTTATGTAAAATAACAGTGGTTAATAAAATCATCTGAATCTATTAAGTCCATTTACTTATCTCATTTTCTCTCGTACTTAAGTCGCATTGTCGACAATAACTTTTGATAGAGTCAACTGATTTTAATAAAACAACGACTAAATGGTACTCGAGGATAAGCTTTATGATTTCATGAACGCAGTACTCTAGCAGTGATGCGTGTTCAAACAAAAAATAAACAGACAAATAGACAGTCAGACAGACAGACATTTCTAAAAATGGTTGAAATGTGTTATATTACTTAATCCAAGAGACCTGCAACAATTTTTTCCAGAAAAACCTGAATAGTACAGACGCGTTAGATTTATATTCTTATTTTATGTATAGAAGGTGACGCTAAGCTTGCCATTAGTTTTGTTTCAACAGCGCGTCGAGTCTGTGAAATGTCTTTAATTGTTAAAAATGAATTGAATCATGCATGTCGAAAGAATATTGAAGGTGAGGTTTTATCGTGAACGCAGTACTATACCGGTGATGCGTGTCTAAACAAACAAGCAAGAAGATGTTTCTCAAAATGATGGAAATGTATTTTATTACTTATTCCTAGACACCTTCAATATTTTTTAAGCTCGACGGACGTTGTCCCGCCTTGATAATAAAAAAACAACTTGAATATTTATATACCTAAACCTTCCTCATGAATCACTTTTTCTACTGGTGAAAACCGCATGCAAATCCGATCCAGTAGTTTTTGAGTTTATGGCGAACAGACAGACAATCAGAAGTGGCAGAGGACTTTGTAATATGTAATGATATATTACTAGTGGGCGCCCAGTGGTCGACATTCGACCATAGTTGATTGAATTTTTAAAGTTTGAACTTTATTAAGGTTCTTTTATCAAAGGGTATTATAACTTCTATAATCAAAGGCTTTCACCATGCCTACTCAGTTATTTGCCACTTTTTTTCAATTATATAAACATTAAAAATATCGATGTCTAAATGAAAATTGAAATTAATTATAAATTTGAAACAAAAAACAGGCGGTTACATAAGGTGGTAAGGCCTGTTAAATACTAAGTAAACATAACATTACGAAAATAAAGGAATTTATCGGACCCCCTCATGACACAATTTTCAATTAATTTTACACGACACCATGGACGCGTGGTATTTCTGGGTAATATTGAATTAAATATAGTCTGTACATTATGAGGAATAGTGATATGCCCAGCATCATCATTTGGAAAAGTAATGGATACACAACAGAATCAAATTATGAATCCAAAACAAAGATGTATATCCAAAATTGATTGAAATGATTTAAGATATGTTATAATATCATTGTTGAATGTAGAATAAAAAAGGGTAATTGGAAAACGTTAGAGTAAAAAAAATACATACAGTCGAGCATAGCAACCTCCTTCGCAACCTTTTTTGAAGTCCGTTATTGACGGATGCCAAAATGTCTTTTTTATTTACATGTGTGTATATGTTGTGTAAAATTGGAGCAATAGTGTGAGTAATGCATATTGTAATTAATTAATGTGCTTATAATGCATTTTATATAAAATAAATAGCTTTCTGCACTTCTCCTCCATATAAACTTTAACTATGCCAAATTTCAAGTTCATCTGTTCACGCAATTGTCTTAAAAAGGGATACAACATTTTGGCTTCACGTATTAATATATATGATATGTATCTAGAGTAGGTATTTTTATGGTGCACAGCTACGCGCTTCCCCTCGATCACATTTCATTGTAAGAGAGAAATGCTGGTTTTCATACTACACTCAGAGTACAGTATTCTCTTGAAAATCACTAAGATAAAAATTAATAGGAAGTAATACGCCGGAAATTAATTCTACTCCATAAACGGAGTAACAAGGAATAAAATCTCTTCATAAGAAGCGCAGAAATGTCAACCACATAAGAGTGGAGACCCTGACGGCATCTAGTCGTCTTTCGGCATAACGGGTACTATCTAATATATATAATTCTTATATGTTACTGAATTCCTCCTAAAGGGGTGGACAGATTTTGATGAAATTTCTTGTGTATTCACGATTCACGAAGGCGGATTCAAGAATGGTTTAGATTCACAATTGGACCCCGTAGGTGGCGCTGCGGTTGAATTTTAGGATTTTTTTAAATATTAAGGCAGTACAACGTTCTATGTACCAGCCAGTGTCATGTAATTCCTGTGCTCACTCTCCAAAGTCTAACCTATGAAACACTGATAGTCAAGCAATTTGTCCATCGGCGTTTCATCACGAACAACCGTTTCTAACGATAAAATAAAAAGAAGTAACGTTTTGAAAAGTCTACGTCGCGTCGGTGTATTTATAAATGATGGCATCATACATTATCTTCGTATAGCTCTAACAAGCTACGCAACTTACGCCAAGATAGCCTTCAGATGCAGGATTTTATCGAATCTCCTTGAGACTTATAGTAATATTTTAACCAATTTAAGCTATGCCTTTTCGTATAAACTATAGCCTTAGTGTTACACTAGTGTATAGTTTTCATCACAAATTTTCTTCTTGATAATAATAGGATTTACTTAATTTGTAAAATATCGCGTACAGATTAGGTTAAGGAAATAAACGCATGCACTAGGTACAATAACATAGGTACCTATAGCCAGGAACGGTAAGAAACTGATTTTTGTTGCATTGATAAATAGGCGGACGTCGCGCCTTGATTTTCAATTGACGGGGGGTGGTAATAACCGAACATAAATATAGAGGAATCAATAAAAACAGTTACCTATTGCGTTGTCTTAAGGGTTATAATGGGAAATGACCTTTTCATGAGCAATCTACACTATCCCCTATATGGTCACTGACTCTATGCATGGTGATCTATAACACATTGGGTGCACGTATACTATCAGTCCATTTATGAGTTTCTCTTATGCAGCAAAGTGGTTTGTGTGCGTATAAAAAATAATCAGCAAACGTTCTTTTAAAAACCTGTATAAAAATGCAGATTATTCACCAACCGAAGATACCTCTGAACCGTTCTATATTTCTCTACAGACATGTCGATAAACTTGTTACAAAAACAACGGATGAGTTACCGAACGGAAAAAGGTACGCTCACGTTGGCACTACATCGCGACTATTTTACGCAAATAACAAGGGTCTAAAGATAGGAAGTCTTGAACATTTTCGAATCTCTGCAATTATGACAGCCTTCTAAATTGGACAAAGAGAAACATAAGGAAGAAATTTGCAAGCGGACTACAACCACAGAACATTATCTACACTTCTATAATAATATTATAAAGAGATAAACTTTGTGAGGTTGTAGGGGTAATCTCAGGAACTACGGGTCAGCTTTGAAAAATTCTTCTGTGTTATGTAGCTCATTTATAGAGAAAGGTTATAGTCTATATATCATCACCCTAAAACCAATAGGAGCGATGCACCAACGAGGAATGTTTCGAAATCGGGTTTTTTTCCTTTTGCGAACTTCCGCTTTGTGTTAGTTAGCCCAAAGTAACTAAACGAACGAACTAACGAAGTTGCGGGCAGAAGCTAGTCTTTATATATAAAAATCAATATGCTTCCTCTGCTCAGGCAGAAAATGCAACAGCTGAGTATACCCGGGAGAATGACCAATTTTATATGTAATCTCTTCATGGCTAGGACAGTTGTTGTACGAGTTAATGGCTCCCTGCTACCACCAAGACTGGTATGGAAGGGTTTACCTCAAGGTTAAGTTCTAAGTCCTCTAATTTATAGCCTCTATACTTATGATCTTGATAGATCGGCTAACTGCTTTGTTAAAATCTTACAGTATGCTGATGACATTGTTTTATACACTATTTCAAAATGTATAGATGCAGTCTCCAATAGCCTGAACTCTGCTTTGTATTATCTTGACGACTGGTTAAGGGAGCATGGTCTATCCTTGTCGGTACCCAAAAGTAATGTGGTCACATTTTCTAGAAAAAGGTATAACCCTCCTTTTTTTTTATTAACGTGGGGAAATCCCTTATGGATACGCTACCCTCTCAGGTGAATTTGCAGGTGATATGTGTAATGTTGTCGCAGTGATATAAGATTTTGTGTCACTGTATCACGCGAGCAGACTTTGGTAGACGGTTTGTTCCTTTTTTGTGTTTGCGAGTCCAATTGTTTTATATAATTTATGTATGCGTTTGACCACAATCGCATCTGATATTATGACGATATCGCCTAAGATGATAAACAAGGTAAAACCTAGAGGGCGATTGACTCTTAAGTGTAGCTATCGGAACACATCAACAGATGCTTAGCGACACATTGAGGGTGGTAGGTAGGCTAGGTGAACTTGGAAAAAGCCCTTTCACGATGCTACGGTTTCGTAACGATGTTTTCCTTCACCAAAGGCTGAGAACCCCGACTCGAGTTTTTGGCGGGATTTTGGTCTGTCATGTCATGTTTATATTTTATTCATAATCTTGTGTTACTTGACTCTATATTGTGTAAAATTGGTGGTGTTTTATGTAATATAGTTTGTTTATTGTGCATAAGTGAAGTGAATGGAAAATAATACCACGGACCATGAATTCTGAGATGCCACAAAAACTCCATGGAAAGTTCTAACAAGATGGCCACCATCTTGTTAGTTCATTGAAATTATATCAAGAAACTTGTAATATCGATACTCACTTGACAATGGCAGTAATAGTCTGCTAGAAGACTGGTTGCCAAAAATAAAATAGAAGAAGAACTTGTAATACTATTAACTACTCGACAATGGCAGTAATAATCTAAAAGATTGGTTGCCAAAAATAAAGTTAAAAAAACCCCGACTCAGTTGCAAAGATTCGATTCTACGTCTATTTACGCAAATCAAATTATTTTCGTACAAACGGTATTTTACTGGCATAACAATATTACAATAATTATAATCCAATAATAAACTTACGTAAATAAATCCAAGGCCTAAAATTAATATAAACAAATTCATATTAGGATCTCAATATAGGTACAATGTTAAACATACAGATAGTTCACTATAAGCGATCAAAAAACTGGAATATATTTATATAAAAGGATAACTATACTTAAATAATAATAAATCGTTGATAATCGACGCATTTTGCATATATTATACACTGTATATTAAATACTTGAGTAAGTATTTCCGCCGATTTTAATCTGAATTCTATTATCCATTTATATTCCCCATTTATATGTATTTATATTCCATCAAATATATTGAATTGTATGTTTGTACACGTACATGTGGATTTCGTTTGTGTGCGATATAACGGAAGATACCATACACAACTGAGCCACGGAGAGAGAAGAGCTAGATAATTCAAAAGAATAAATACCATGAATTACATTTATTTATATTTTGAACTAGTTATACCCGCAGCTCCGCACGCCTTTTTTTGTATTGTATTAAAGAAATATAAAATTGTAAGACCATGTACAATTATAGATATGCTTTTTAAAAACAATTGTAAGTACGACACGCCCGCCAATAACAGTAATATGTAATGTATACATTAGATATGTAAATACTAACAGTGTGTCAAATAAAGTTTCTCATCAGCATCATATTTGGAACCTTAACCCACCATATAACTACCACAGTACTCAGTTAGACTGAATAAGGAACTAATGAAACAATGACTTAAAGATAGTGATAATGATATACTTAATATGCCCATATTGTCAATAAGTAATACGTTTATGATCTAATGTCTTATTAGAAAGACCTCTTCTATCTAGAAAATTACTATTTATAATTATAATGTTGAATTGTAAACAATGAATGAGCTGACGTCTTGAAATCTTGTATAAATATAAATCAAGATATAAAACTTTATATCTGTCTAAGCAGTTTTTAATATTCGACAATTTAAATAGTGCTCATTGAAGTCGATACAATATTCGTATATCATCATTACATAGTATAAAAGAAGGTCCTCTACCGCGTCCGTCTGTCTGTCCGCGATAAACTCAAAAATTACTGAACGGATTTTCATGCGGTTTTCACCAGTAGATAGAGTGATTCATGAGGAAAGTTTAGGTATATATGTAGGTAGGTGTGAATAGTAGTAGTATTCCATTGTAAACTCTGTTTATTGGTGTGTATTGTTTTTATTTACTTTTTTTTTCTTCTCAATTTATATTTGTTTTGTTTAATCCTAAATTTGTGGTTATAGTTGTTATATCTCTTTAGTATGGCCATCCGTGACGTGTTACGTGCGTCTGTGTTATTTGTTTGTTCGTTTCTAATTCTGTATTGACATTAACGTCTGTTTATTATCATATATAGGCTCCCATCGAAAATCAGCGCTGCAGTACTACTTACAGTATTGAAGTTTTTTGCTGAATGGGTTCGCCAATTGTTGGACATCTATTTTTCATTTTTAAAATGTATTTTTTTTTTCTGTCTAATTAGTGTGTAATTTAATTTAATTGTATGGTTGTTCCAACAATAAAGTATTTCTTTCTTTCTTTCTTTCTATATTGTCAATATTTTTTTAATTATCAGGGCAGGACAACGTCCGGCGTGCCCGCTAGTGTTAATATAGTTAATATAGTTATTAAGCTATATTAAATAACACAAAATGGCCACCAAAATGTCCAAAACGATAATATAATTCAAATTACGTATATAGATACAGATATATGAATTTCAATTATATTTATTCTTGGAGTCCAGTACAACGCACGTCTTCTGCACATGTTTCCAGTGAACAACATATTTCTGCTAATTTTCATGCGGACGAAGTCGCGGGTAACAGCTAGACTAAAATAGAATAATTTAAAATGACTTCCTATAAGGTCCGCTATCTGCCAGTGAAAGTCCCATGAAAATCGGTCCAAGCGTTTTGAAGATAACACTGTGGGCGAAGCCTTGGTTAACAGCTAGTCTAAATTAAAATAGTCTAAATTACTTTTTATAATGCCAGCTATCTGCCGGTGAAAGTCCCGTAAAAATCGGTAAAACTGTTTTGGAGATAGCACTGCGGGCTAGGTCACGGTTAACATCTAGTCTAAATTACTTATTATGATGCCCGCTATCTGCCGATTAATGGCCCATGAAAATCGGTCCCACTGTTTTGGAGATAGCATTGCGGACGAAGCCGCGATTAACAGCTAGTCTAATTTAGAGTACTAGCGTAAGTCACCCGCTGTAATTTCAGTTATCTGCCAAAGAAATTCTCGTCAAAATCGGTCCAGTTGTTTCGGACAATACCCGAAACAAACAGACAGACAGACAAAAATTGCATTTTTGTTATCAGTATTGTGTATTCTTTCATATCCGATCAGTAAAAAAATGTTATTTTGATATTACATACAGTCACTTCATTTTTATTATATATATATAGTAGGGTGTGCCAAAAAAACTAACCTATCGAAGTTATAGGTTAAAATGAATCTATTTACCGAAAGAAAAATGTCTGCGGAAGGCAGAATTTTTAGCTCAATTTTAAAAGGTGTCGGTGAGCAGTCAAAGCTTCCCATTTAAATAACACGTAAAAAAATCTTTTTTCATTAAAAGTATCATAACTTTTAAACCGTATGAGCTAAAATTTTTTACATTGATTCTTGTAGAGTATAAAATTTTCTAAAAAACTATGTCAATTAGGATTTTTTGAAGCCAAAAATTCGTGTATGTATTCGTGTGAAAAAATGAAAAATTCAAAATATGCAGTTTTTGTGTTTTTTTATTAAAAATATTCAAAGTAAACAAAAAAAACTTAGAAATTTAACTTAGAAACGTCGAAATTTGTCAAAAATAATTAGTTTTTACAGTTATTATTTTTTTAGTCTAATTAAAATTATTCATATACATTTGTCTATACTATAATAAAACTGTAGCAAGGTCAAATCTGTACATTAAATATTTTTTGAAAATTTTGATCGGGGCAGTCTTTGTTATCGATATAGAAGCCAAAAATAATCTTTTTACAATTTTTGTCTGTCTGTCTGTCTGTCTGTCTGTCTGTCTGTCTGTCTTTCTGTCCCTATGAACACGCATCACGCTGAAAGTACTGAACCGATTTTAACGAAACTTGACACAATAATAACTAATATTCCAAGGTTACATTTAGGATACTTTTTGTCCCATAAAACGCAAGGGGTTCTCCAGGATAACGAAAGACAATACATTGTAGTTAATGTAACTAGACTTTTTTGCGACACCTTAGTACAAGAGCCAGGAATGTTGGAAGAACGAGAATTTTAGAAAAGCTGGCTCTTGAAAAGGAAGATATATTATGCCCTTCCAAACAGAATTCAGTATATCTGGTAGCCGGTTAACGTTATGTTTTTTAATGCGCATCACACCTTTACAGGTTAAAATTTTGGGATATAAATAATTTAAGGAACATTTTTTTTCAGTAACTTTTAAACGCTATTAAAATCATGAATTTATCACTACCAGACAATTTTGTTATTGATAATAATATGCCCGATGATATTCTTTATAAATAAAATAATTCATTTCAAACCATTTTATTTTTTCCATTGCAAACAACATATTTCATTTTATTAACCATTATGATATTGACATTTCACCGTAAACGAAAAACAACGATAAATGTAGACATATGACTTGAGACTGAGGTCATCTTGAACACATGCGTCTATAACAGGCGCTTCCACAATTATCGCTATTTTATCATACATAAAATGAGGTAAACATATCAATGCAGTTGCAGTATCTAGCTCTAAGTTTCTAAACGTTTTCAAAGCATTAGCCGGTTTTAATTGGGGTGTTCATCCATAACATTTAGTTCGTTTATACTTCAATATTACACGCAGTCGAATCGACTATGCCAGCTTTCTTTATGATAGTAGTGCTCAGGTTAACCTCTATAAACTTGAAAAAGTCCAAAACCAGGCCATGAGAATTATCGGGGGTTTCATTAAAAGTACTCCAATCCATGTTATGGAAAGCGAATTGAGCATATGTCCGTTACATCTTAGGAGACAATATTAAGCTCGCAAAATTCTATTTAAATTTAAGTCATTCGAAAAGAACGAACTAACTAATGTATCAGAAGAACTGTTCACCTCTTTCCAATCACTCTATTGGCGTAAAAGAAAAAGACCACTATTTTTTCTCAATATAAAAATACTCCAAGTCAAACAAGTATAAAACATGAAATGTTCACTTTACACACCTGGGTCGATAACATTGATTTGCACAATATAATTAAAATAAATGTAGATGGTATTTGGAAGCCAAAGCGTCAATATGATGTTGTTAAAATAAAAGATATTTGTCTTCAATATATAAATAAATATTATCAAAATTTTGTTAAAATATACACTGACGGATCTAAAGCTGGAAATTATTTAGGAGCCGCATTTTTTGAGTCAAATTCCAAAACTTTTATGAAATTTCAAATTGATGAAAATATTTCAATTATGCACACTGAATTAATAGCAATTGCAGAGGCCTTATCATTTGCACAATCAACTGAGTCCATTAAGATTGTTATTTTATCCGATTCAAAAAGTGTTCTTCAACACTTAGCGCGATGTACCTCGACTTTTCGAGGAATACCGATAGCCTACATACACTATTTTGAAGCAATTACTAGATTTCAAAGCAAAGAACAAAGTAATTGTTTTTCATATAGGTATAACTGGGAATGAAAAAGCTGATCTTTTAGCTAGAGTAGGATCCTCCGAAGGTGCTTCTATTAATATTTACCAACTTACTTACTTACTTGGATGTATGCTCAGTATTTAAAAATAGCTGTTACTCGCATTGGAAGGAATACTTTGATGAGCGTTCTAAAACAAAACGAATATGGTACAGAACGATTCAGCCACGCCCCTTAAGGTCACCATGGATTGATGACAGTACGATTTGCCGTCGGGAAGCAATCACAGGAATAAGATTACGCTCAGAACACATCCCATGTAAAAAGTTCGCCTACCTGATGCGTAAAGTACTATCACCACTCTGCCAGAGTTGTGAGCTCATCGATGATGTGCACCACATCCTGGCAGAATGTGTTCGAAACGAAGATATTAGATCACGGCTTAATGCTTCTGGTTCGTTCCACACTGGTTTGTACAATTCGTTATTGTCTGACCCCACTTCGAAAGATGCTAAAGAATTGTACAAAATTAATATAAGCTATTGTTAAGTTTATTGTCATTCTTATTGTTATATAGTTGTATGTCACTTAGGCGATATAGCCGAGAAGGCGACTAAGCCTTCATTAAAACTAAATAATAATAATATTAAAATTACAGCTATCTTAACATGGTTTGGACATACTTTATTTTATTTACAATAAAATAGCATCGGGCACATTATTGTTAATAACAAAAATGTCTGGCAATCATAATTTCATGTTTTAGTAGCGTTTCTAAGTTAGTAAAAAAGAAAACATTCAAAAATTACATAAAAATCAATATTTTTGCCTGTAAAGGTGCGATATGCAGTAATAAACGCAACGTTTACCGGCAGCCAGGTAGCCCGCACTCTGTTTGGAAGAACATAAAGATATATAAAAGATGGCTTATTTTCTTTTTCGAAACCGTTGCCTAGCTCTTAGACAAATAGTTACAGACAAGTGACATTTGACGCGTCGTGCTCATATTTTTTTAATATTTATATTTTTCTTCAATACAATGGAGTGTGAAAAAGTTTTAATACAAGTTGAAGATAGTTATGATATTATTCAGTGTTTCATTTATTTCTATTTTATTTTATGAATACCTTTTATCGTTTAATTTACAATTTAACTCTATCAACTTGATATTTTATAATGTAAACTCTACTGACTGTATAGTAAACGTCTACAAAAAAGGGAAAGGAACTTCGTTAGAAACTGGGGGTCCATAGACCTTTAAAGCTTTTTCACATTACCACCAATATATGTTGGTTGCTACGAACGGGTTGTAGGCTTATTTTAAAAGATTTCTCACATACCATCTGGGTATATGTTTGATTGAGTCCCTTGATAGTTTGGATTCACAATTGGAAACCGATGGTGTGGCTGCAATAAGGTTTTAGTAACCTATATTACATTTTTTCGCGTTTAAAAATACAATTGGCACCAGTGATAACCGATTTGGTGCAGACGAAGTTGCACGGGTCAGCTAGTTACTTAATAAAATTCAATTTATTGCAATTAGGATATTGCTGACGTAGCTCTATTACGTGTGTGTTTTCATTGTTTCAAGACCTCTACATACACGAATTTGTGGCTTCAAAAAAATCGTAATCGACATAGTTTTTTAGGAAATTTTATGCTCTACAAGAATCTGCGTGTTAACATTTTTAGCTCATGCGGATTAAAAGTTATGATACTTTTAATGAAAAAAGATTTTTTTACGTGTTATTTAAATAAGAAACTTTGACTGCTCACCGACACCTTTTAAAATTAAGCTAAAAATTCAGCCTTCCGCAGATATTTTTCTTTCGGTAAATAGGTTCATTTTAACCTATAACTTCGATAGGTTAGTTTTTTTGGCTCACCCTAATATATAGATTACTCTTTTGGAATGACTTAACATAACAAATTTACCATAATATAAATCCTTTATGTATTATTTATTACATACTCGTGGTTTATTAAATATCCGTTTCAATAAAATAAATACAACCCTATGCACAAAGATTGAGGAAACACTGTACTATCGAGAAATAAGACCGCAAAAGTACTCCGAGGTTGTACTTACGCTGATCTCTAATAATATTAACGTAAAATAAATATCTAACAGTATAATCATATAAATAAACCAAACAAATAATAAAAGAAAGCGAGTAGTGCCGCGGGCATAGTTTGTGATGGCATAAAATTATAGATAACAAATCAAGAAATTAAACTTTGTAACTGGTCATTTTATATCTCCTACATGAAATTACATTTAAATTTCAGAATGTATTTAGACAATTGCAATAACTCTGTCATCCGTAAAGATTTTAAAATCTAAACAAGTTTATATTGTGTACAAATATTTACATGTAAATTACGAAGGTCAGAGCCGGAGGATCAAAAACAAAAACAAATTACTTTAACTTTATTTATTACAAATTACAAAATAGGGTCTAAAACTAACATTGTGAGAGTTTCGCCGATGTAGGGCTAACTCTGACCTAAAACTAATAGCAGGTGAATGCTATCGATGCTAGATTGACATTGTTTTAATTGTCGTTTCGTCCAAGCATTTATATTTGGACAACGTGGGAACGGAAGAGTCGGACCACCGAACGTTTCCACTAAATTAGTGTACCGTGGGACTGAGACTGTGAACTCGGTTTTCGTATAAATTCTTAGTCAGCAACTGCGGTGTTTAGCGATGGCGTAACATAGATTACTGATTAGTTATCACTACATATTATAAAATAAAAGTCCTCTACCATGTCTGTCTGTCTGTTCTTTTTTTTTTTTGTGAGGTGACCTGTTGTATCCCCTCCTCTACACACCTCTGCCACGGGTAAGCAGAGACCTTGTTCGGCTTTCGTTTCTCAGTTTCTAGGATTCTTTCCTTTGTTCCTCTTTTTTATTATCTTTGCTGTTTTCATTTCTGTTCTATCCAATTCTTTCATTCATAACACTTTTGGCATCTATTTCCATAGAGGTCCTAAGCGATTACCTTTCCAGATTCAAACTACTACCTCATTTGACGTGGTCCTTATTTTGGCATATTTTTCTTCATTCTGTTTCAAGACATACCCCCCCTCCCAGATATATTTCTATCAAATTTTGGTATTATGTTTCTTTAACAACATAATAGTTTTGATCTTCATTCGTTTGTAGTTTTAGCCTTTGGACCTTCAGGTTTTCTTGCGTTTTCTATTTTTTTTTTAAATTTCTAAATGACTCCACTATTGAACTTCAGGTTTCCAGACGGATTTAAGATCATTCCTTCAATTTGAGTCTGAATTCATAGTCAGTTTAATCTTTTTATTTTTCGACCCTAAAAGTTCCATGGTTAGTCCTCTTTTCTTGAATCAAGTCAAGTGGTGCAAATCTCGTTCTTTTGTTTGGTTGGGGTACGTCGATTTTGTCTTGGCCGGTTGTTCGGCTTTAACAATTTGTAAAAACTGTATGTGCTCTGGCTCAGCGCGACTATCCACTTCTTCCGCACTTTCCTGTTGTTCTTATTTTTCTACTATTTTGCTTGATTGATAATTTGAAACTATATTTATCAGCTATATCAAAAACTTTTATTTTTCCCTTGATTTTAACAGTACGCCACACTACGCCTCGATATTGAATCCCACTTCCTTCTGACTGTGCAGTTTCTGTCGAATGCGTTATGTTCACTTTTTCCTGTTTTCTCAAGGCAACAATTCCTACATATTAGGGGCTTCCCCTCTTTCAATCCAGGCCAATTTTCCCGTAGGTGTTCTTCCCCACAATAACTACATCCATTTGATGGTTCTCTACACCACTTTTTTCCGTGCCCGAACTCCAGGCATCGCGTACATTGTATGAGGGGCGATTGGTCTGATACTACGACCCTTTGCAGGTCGTTATATATTTTTCCTGCAGTAGTTAACCTCTCACACACAGTGGGCGAAACCTGGAGTATCACGTGATTGAGGTGCGGGTTCCGGGATCTCCTTTTGTGTTTGATATCTGCTCTGTACTCTGATTCGGCTATATCTTGCAACACATTTCTATTCTGTTCTTTAACTAATGCCAATATTTCGTCATCTTTGTGAGTAGTAAGCACGTCATTAACAATTACTAACGGGTCTTTTTTTGTAGGATTTTCTGTTTTCAGCTTAGGAGCTACCTTCTTGATTCTTTCTACAATCTTTCTCACTGCATTTTCCTCAACGCATCCTATAACTACTTTCTGGTCATTCACGTTTGTCAGCATATTTACTCTCAGCCTGGTCTTCTTTGCATCCAATGCCCTCCTCACTTTTTCGATTACATCCCAACTCGTGTCAATGCCATCTGTTGATGATATTATTATAGAGTGTAGAGATAAATAAAAAAAAACTACTCAACGGATTATCACCAGTAGATAGAGTGATTCCTGAGGAAGGTTTAGGTATATATTTTTCCAAGGTTAAGTCACACCGTTCAAAATAATAAAACAAGCAATTAAATTAAACTAGGTTATTGATTATTCAAGTCAATCTTTTTGTCTGCTCTAATTCTATATAATCTATACAATAATAAAACTGTAACAAGGCCAAATCTGTACATTAAATATTTTTTGAAAATTATAATCGGGGTAGACTCTGTTATCGATATAAAAGCCAAGATTAACCCTTTACAATTTTTGTCTGTCTGTCTATCCCTGTGAACACGTATCACTCTGAAAGTACTAAACCAATTTTGATGAAACTTGACACAGTTATAACTAATATTACAAGGTTACGTTTAGGATACTTTTGTTCCATAAATCGCAAAGGATTCTCCAGAATAACGGAGCTAAGTCAAAAAATTGTAGTTAGTGAAAATCTTGACGGGTTTTGGTAAATTTTCTTTGTACTATATATAGCAGACAGATTAGCTAAAACTTTAAGCTATATTGGAACGAAGTTCCTTATTGCGCGTTACACGTGTTGACCGGATAAGAGCTAGACCGAAAAAAAGTGTATCAAGACGTTTTTGCAACAACTTAGTAAAAGAGCCAGCAACGTTAGAAGAACAAAAATGTTAGAAAAGCTGGTTCTTTAATATACCATTCTTTATGCTCTTCCAAACAAGGTTCAGGACAACTGGCTGGCGGTAAACGTTGTGTTTATTAATGCGCATCACACCTTTACAGATAAAAATATACATCTATACTAATATTATAAAGAGGTAAAGTTTGTGACGTTGTGGCGTTGTAAGGGGTAATCTCAGGAACTACTGGTCCGATTTGAATAATTCTTTCAGTGTTATATAGCTCATTCATCGAGAATGGTTATGGCGAGAATTAAGAGAATTACGCTAAGGCCAATAGGAGCGGAGCACAGATGAAAAATGTTTCAAAATCGAGATTTTTTTTTTTTAGAGCTTCTGCTGTGTGTCTGCCTTAGCCCAGAGTAGTAACTATTACTACGCGGACGAAGTCGCCGGCAGGGGCTATAATCTATATACTAATATTATAAAGAGGTAAAGTTTGTGAGTTTGTGACGTTGTAGGGGGTAATCTCAGGAACTACTAAACCGATTTTGAAAATTCTTTTACCAATAGAAAGCCACGTGATTTGTGAGTGTCATAAGCTTATATATCATCACGCTAAGGGCAATAGGAGCGGAGCAACAATGAAAAATGTTTTAAAATCGGGGTATTTTTTCCTTTTGAGAGCTTCCGCCACGTCTTAGCCTAAAATAACTATTCCACGCGTGCGAAGTCGCGGGCAGAAGCTATTAACTAATTAAATTATCTATAATCTATACTAATATTATAAAGAGGTAAAGTTTGTGAGGTTGTAGGGGGTAATATCTGGGGAGTCGGAGAAAAATGGTCGAACGAAAACGTTTCTTACGAACGCTGCCTTAATTATGAGATATATATGATTGAGTTCTAGAGAAAGTTGTAGCTTGATAATGCCTATTACCGCCCAACGAAGTGGCAACGGGTCGGCTTGTTTTTAAATAATTTTAACTTATATAATATTAATAATAATAAATAAATAATAATTTAATCTCTAGTTTTAGTTTTATTTTGTGTAATAAATTAATTTAAAGTAATTTGTTTTTTTTGGATCCTTCGGCTCTGACCTTCGTAATTCTTACGTAAATAAATCCAAGTCCTAAAATTAATATAAACAAATTCATACTGTTAAATATTGGTATAATGTTAATATAGCTAGTTATATAGTCTCCCTCTGTGGATGGAGGACGATGTAAAGCGTCCATATCTATTAGAGTTTATACGTACGGTGGTGGAGAAAACCAGAAATGGCATAAATAAAAGAAAAGGAACGAGAGTCTATGAATAATGACAACCATAGAAAAATATACAATCTGACAATGAAAATGACTATGAATTAAATTTTTTTTATCAAATGACAATTAAATAAATGTAACAACTATTTATGGCTCGTTTTCTTTCTATCTTTCTCTTGTTGCTTTAAACTGTTCTGTAAACCGCTTGTGGTTAACGGCTTTAAACTCTAAATCATGTATCCTTCCATTAACTAGGATAAGATAATATAATATTGAGAACCACGACTATTGTAATAATAAAAAAAATAATAATATATATACAATATTACTGAGAAGAAAACAAATAATAAAGACTAAGATCATGATTATAAAAGAGGAGAAAAAAAAATAACCAAAGAATAAAATAGTTTAAGATGTAACCAGATTGTCGTATAGATGTCCATGAAGCAATTTAACTAAAATAACCCTAAAATATAAATACACACGCACGAAAAGACACAACAAAACCAGGACACACCACACTAAAGAAACAGGTTACACAGTATAAGAAAACCAAGGTCTCAGATCACGTCCGGGGAAAAAAGGGGGGACAAAAAACAATATACATATATATATATAGCTAGTTTACTATAAGCGATCAGAAGAATCGAATCTATTTATATATACTTTGGTTAAAAGTAAATCCATACTTGATAATGAGCGCAGTTTACAAATATTATACATTTTATATTATATTATATACCTATGTGATTATTTCCGCTGATGTTATTCTAGACATTTCTATTACCCACTTATATGCATCTATATTTCATTTAATTGTATGTGTTTGCATATGTGTGGGTGGATTTTGTTAGTGTATGATATTGAGGAACGGTGAGGCGCGTCCAGGACTATATCATGAACTACATCTAATTGTATATGCAATAAAACGATCTTCTGTTATCAACTTTACATATATCGTACATAACGGAGAATATTTTACAAAATATCCATATTTTTATCTTAGCAATCTATTACGAAAATAATAATAGAAATAAATAATAAAAAAAGCTTTTGAAATCGCGGACACAGTATTAGTATCAAATTATAGATAACAGATCAAGAAATGAAACTTTTGTAACTGGCTATTTTATAACTCTCATATTTATTTAAATTTCAGAATGATACGACCTTGACAATTGCAAAATATTCTGTCATCCGTAAAAACTTTTATATCCGATTGCATTTATATTGCGTACAAATACTTATACACTTTTATTTATTTATTTATTTTCAATAATTATCATTTGAAAACAATAAATTAAAACAAAGATATTGTTTAAGTTGAAGAATATATATCGTATGTTACTATAAAGTAAGAATACCTACTATGCCAAGGTCAATTTAGTAAGTTAATTTTTGCACAATCCGTTCTTAGGAGCCCGCCTACATTAACTAAGGAATAGATACAAACTTCATGTTACTAGACTCAGTAATTCAACAACATAATCCTCGCCAAACTTTTTGACCGCTCTGTATATAATAGCTGCACAGGACACAATTTTAGATACAAATACACATTATATTATATGCATAACATAGCTACAACTTAAGGATAAATAAAGATTATTATGTAAAAGGTATCCATGGTTGAGTAGTTATCTTGGTACTTTCGTATTAACACAACCCTTTATTATCTTATTTCGCAATCGTTATCTTTTTTCGCAAGTCTAACCTAACCAATTTATTTTTCTCAATTTTCCCGTCTTGGCTAGGTTAGTATAACGTGAAACAAAGACGGCACTGCGGTGCCGTTAATATGTAAGTACCTACCGTTTATCTTTTATTTTGCTGTAATTTCAGATAACTTGAGATGTCTTTAACTCGTGCATTGTCAATATTACGATTATCACAAAATTCCATCAGTTTTTGCCGCCCAGCGGTAAGCAACATTGATTTTTCTCTTATATAACTCTCATATAACTTTGCCGAAAAAAAAACAGTCTGATACACCTTGGTTTTCTTTAATTTTTTAAATGTTGATAAATGTTACTGTTAATCTTGTCGCCTCAAACAAAACTGTTCTTAGTAAGGTCAAACTCTATTAGAAATGGCAAATGGCAATATTTGCTATATATAAATAACTAGCGAGCCTGGCAGACGTTGTCCCGCCCTAATTATAAAAAAAATCCTGGACAAATTATATACCAAAACGTTCCTCATGAATCACTTTATCCAGGGGTGAAAACCGCTTGAAAATCTGTTCAGTAGTTTTTGAGTTTATCGCGAACAGACAGACAGACAGACGCGGTAGGGGACTTTGTTTTATACTATGTAATGATAATAATTTATGCTATTTTTGTAGGTGGTAGAGTCACACTGAAGCTAAAACTGGTTTCAGCATAAATGGGTTGTCTCGCCCGAGGTACTACCACCAGACTCACAGAAATACCGACGTGAGGTAACAGTGCTTGGATTGTTGCTTTTCGTTCGGTCAGCGAGAGCGTCGGAGGGCCACCTCCCCTCCCCCTCCTCCCCTCCCCTCCTCCCCTCCTCCCGACTTTCAGCCGCCCAAACACAGGCTGGCAACCCACTTGCGATTGCTCTGATGTTGCTAGTGTCTATAGACGGCGGCGATCACTTACCATCAGGTGAATCGCCTGTTTGTCTGCCTCCTACGATATAAAAAATATATACGTATGTTTTGCAGTATTTTCTGAAAGCAAAAGCAGAATACTCGTCACGCGCTGAATCTTTCTTGAGTGGATCGAATGCCAACTTTCTTGAGGCCCAATATTTGGAATGGGCGAAGTCGAAAGGTGCTATCGATTCTGTAAGAACTTTGAATACTTATATACAGGCGAAATTTGACTACTTTGAATTGATATACTAAATTACACCATGATTTGCAGTCATGGGATGACTTCTACGACAGTATCAGCGGTCCTGTTTTGAAGATAGAAGATTTTGTTGACGAGAACAGCCCCACAATAGTCAGTAAGTTGTTTACAGTTTGTTCTAGGGAATTTGTGGTTTTTAATCATCGTGAGTGTCACATCTTGGTTCAGGAAATGAAAGTCGATAAATTGGCAGAGTTTAAAAAATCGTAAGTAATTAAAAACACCATCCACAGACTATGTTCGAAAAATACAGAGTTTCTTTATACTATACTAGTCTCTGCCCGCGATTTCGTCCGCGTGGAATAGTTACTTTAAGCTCTCAAGAGGAAAAAAAACCAAAGGAAAAACCTCAATTTTGGAACATTCTTGATTGGTGCTCCACTTCTATTGGGCATAGCGTGATGATATAACCTTCCTCGATAAATGAGCTATATAACATTGAAAGAATTTTTCAAATCGGACCAGTAGTTCTGGAGATTACCCCCTACAACGTCACAAACTCAGAAATTTTACCTCTTTATAATATTAGTATAGATAACAGGAGAACATAGACTAAATAAGTCGAAAAAAGAGTGGGTAAACAGGGATCAAACTGTCTTTGTACGAAGATTTATCAAACTGACTGATACACTTATGCTCAGAGACTAGCGCATTCAGACAAATTAAAAAAAAACCTGTTGAGCTCTGTAATATGAATATAGATTTTCGCTTCAAGATTAATCACTTTTTTTAATATAGTATATTTTATAGAACCACCCAAGAAAGATGAATCAAAAGATAAAGATGCTGAGGCAGAGAAGATAAAGCTGCACCTGGCTGTACAAAACTTGATAAGGAGCTATCAGGTAAAATGATATCATTACATAGTATAAAACAAAGTCCCCTACCGCGTCTGTCTGTCTGTCTGTTCGCGATAAACTCAAAAACTACTGAACGGATCTTTATGCGGTTTTCACCATTGGATAAAGTGATTCACGAAGAACGTTTTGGTATATAATTTGTCCAGGATTTTTTATAATCAGGGCGGGACAACGTCTGCCGGGCCCGCTAGTATTTTATAACGAAAGGATTTATACATTAAAGAAATTATTGACACTTTCATTTTTAAACCTATTCCTAGGTGAGATTCATTCTCTTGTTTTAAGAAGGCTACGTTTAATTAAATGTGGGTTGTAATTTATTGAAGTGAATGTTCTTGGGGTACGGAAGGGAAACGCTTTTGTTACTGTTAACTTATGCGTTACGCATTACTTTTGTAACAAGGTAAGTTAACAATTCAAAATTAGAAAAAAAAGTTTGTACACATTCAATTTTTTCAACTCGATTTAAAGTTTAACTTTTAAAAAGGAGTTTTTGGCGAGATCTTGGTCTGTCATGTAGTGGATTTTATTTTTTATTTATAATCTTGTGTTACTTGACTCTATATTGTGCAAAATTGGTGGTGTTTTATGTAATATGGTTTGTTTGTTGTGCATAAGTGAAGTGAATGGAAAATAATACCACGGACAATGAATTGGTGACAAAAATGGTCATTGTTATATCAAGTTATATCAAGATGGTTATATCAAGAAACTTGTAATATCGATACTCACTTGACAATGGCAGTAATAGTCTACTAGAAGACTGGTTGCCAACGATGGAATGGAAGAAGAACTTGTAATACTATTAACTATTCGACAATGGCAGTAATAATCTAAAAGAATGATGGCTAAAAATTAAGTTAAAAAAGAAGAACTAAAAAAAAATAGAAATACCTTTGATTTACTTTTTATAAAGGCTATGTAAAAAAAATCAAAGAAGAAAAAGAAAGTTATATCCAAAAAGCTAAAAAAGAACGTTTTGAACGAGTAATAAAATAAATGTCAAAATTTTCCTGAAGGACTATTTTGAGAGGTACATACTAAAATACATATATTACAAAATTGAGCTAATAAAAAAGCTAATAAGGATTATTTGTAAAATAATATGTGTATAGAATTTGTTAAACTAGTAGTTCAGTCATATTAGGGATTTCAGCACGAAATGAGAGATAATTTTATGATAACTTTTTGTTCTTGAGCCTTGTGGGACTGCATTTGAAAATTGAATTAAAACAGCCCAGTCTCAATCAAGTCCATTTGATCAGGGTTGTTCAATTGATCGAGTGATTTTTATATACTTTGTTTTAGTAGGTTGGTAACTAAAGCAAAACATAATGAACTAGCTGATCCGTGCCCGTTGGGCGTTCGTTGGGCGGTAAACATTTATAAAAAACTACTTTTTGTGACTTAAATACAAAAATTAGACGTATGTTTTTGTAGGCATTATCAAGCTCTACAACTTTTTTCTAGAACTCAATCACATATCTCTCATCGTTAGCAGCGTTCGTAAGAAACGTTTTCGTTCGACCGTTATTTCTCAGACTTTACAAATCCGACTACCACAAAAAAGCCTTTTCATTTTTCGGGTTAATATATAGTCTGACACTCACAAATACCACGTTATTTCTATTGGTAAAAGAATTTTCAAAATTGGTTTAGTAGTTCCTGCGATTACCCCCTACAACCTCACAAACTCACAAACTTTACCTCTTTATAATATTATAGTATAGATATAGTTAAACAACTAAAATTTATTTGATCCAGAATTAGGTCAGAATGATCCCTCATCACTTTCTTTATCATTTTTAGCGCGAGTTACCTACACCTACATAGACGACAATTCTTGCATAACACATAATTGCAGCCTTCAGAGTCAATCGATCATAGTCTAACAATATTGGAGTGGATCGCCAGTACTTCAAGTTTGAGCACCCCTGCATTAGATATTTATTGTTAAGCATTTAGGCGCATCGTGGACTTCTCAAATTGTAAAAATTTAATTTACATTGTATAATTTTTGACTGACGGATCTGAGTATTCAGGCACGCGGACACCTCCTTGCGAAGACAGATCCTTTGGGCTTGTCGCTGGCTGGCAAGTACTTAATGGACTCTAAAGATACAACAATGACTACAAAGGCACTCGAATGTAATTTAGTTTCTCGAGAAATCGGGAGCGTTCTATGTAAGTTTCTTTTCAGAAAAATATAAATGAAAAAGTATTGTAATTGTATTCAAATTGGACCAGTAGTTCCTGAGATTAGCGCGTATAAGCAAACAAATAAATATATAAGATTTATAATATTAGCATACTTGTAGATTACTACTTTTCTCTCGTACTTACCTCGCGCCGTCATTCAAATTACAATAGCTTTTGATAGAGTAGACCGATTTTAATGGAACAAGGACTAAGTTACTCTCGAGAATATGCTTTATGATTTTATTGATGAAGTTTTATTGAGAACCCAGTTTTTTAGCAGTGATTCGTAATGATTGAAATGTATTCTATTACTTATTCCTAGACACCAGCAATAATTTTTTTCACTTATTACATGTGTAGAATTGATATAGATAAATATAAGTCGCTAAGCATTAGCGTAGTGATCGCAGAACATCACACGAATTGCAAGTTTGTTTAATAATTCATTCGCGAATCATAACTAATATTATAATTGCGAATGTGAGTTTGTTTATTGATCTGTTACGCTTTCACGCCTTAGCTACTCAACCGATCAACATAAAATTTTGGATGCACGTTGTCAGGGCTACGGAAAAAGTCATCGGGTAACTTTTATCTAGAAAAAAATGTTGTCTTTTCGAAGGATGGACTAAATCTACATGAACGCGAAAGAAGCCCTGAGCAAAAGCTGCTTATATAATAAAAGTGCAAAGATTTACCAACTGGCCAAGTTTCTTTTTTCGTTTCACAGATAACACACATGTAATATAATTACAAATGTTATTATTAGATTTATTTACTGCTTAAAATCATGCTCTTGGATGATATATCGCCATGTTACTAAAAGCTTAGACTGCCCAGTATAAACTATTCGGTTCGACATTATGGGATGATGATGGGTCAACAGTTACCGTTAGATTCGTAATATTGCGAACTGCCGGAACTTTCGAAGGAAAACGTTGTCATATTATGGTAGTGGGCTGTTTTCAAACTTGCTTGACTCTCAAGCCTCAAGGTGAGAATCTGTCACCAAGCAGTTCCAGCTGTTCCAACAGCTACAGTTAATACCTATACCGGAGTTTTTGGCGGGATCTTAGTCTGTCTTGTAGTGGTTTTTATATTCGATTCATAATCTTGTGTTATTTGACTCTATATTTTGTAATATTGGTGGAATTTTACGTAATATAATAGGGGTGTTGTGCACAAGTGAAGTGAATGGGGAATAGTACCACGGAGCATGAATACTAAGATGCCACAAATACTTCCTGGGAAGTTCTAACAAATAAGCTACCATTTTGTCTAAACATTGAAATTATCGCATGACACTTGTTATGTGACACTACTCGACAATGGTAGTACCAATCTAGAAGATTGGATGCCAAATTTAAAGTAAAAGAAAGAACGTATAAAAAATCTTTAAGCCCTGTATTGGAAATAGCGTAATATATCCAAAGATCAGAAGATATAAATATTGCTGTGTCTTTCTAATAGGTTCCCCTATAAGACACTAAATAACAAATTATACTGTACATACATTATAGGTGAAAAGCATATGGACATGGTATTCAAACTTCCGGAAAGAACGTATATAGGTGGAGAAGAACATGAACTATCCCTTAGGTAAATTGCTTTAAAATGTTACATACCAGTTTTTTTTTTAATGGAACTCTATATCTAACTCTTTGACTTTCGTAATATTTTTGGTAAATTAGAAGATGCTGAAATTAGTTGTCATTTTTGACTAAGTGTTCTTTTAGATACTGGCTAATATGTCCAAGAGAAAGTATTTACTAGAATTTGCAATGTTAGATATCTATGTATAAATTGGCTCTACATATAATAACATAAATCAATAAAAAAATACTTTATACAATTTAAGGCCCTGAGAGGGCGCTTTTGAACGTCAATATTGCCATCAGCTCGGTAAATAACCCAGTAATCGAAAAGAACCGGCAAGAAACTCGATCTGTTTTATCTTTTCTTTTTACATATTTTTATAAACGTAGATAGTTACATTCGTTTCTGTTGGATACGTAAAGAGGGACGTCATTTCCAGACGTCACCATCGTTCACATATTGATCCATCCTATAATAATAGTCTTTAAATATTAAAACCCGCTTGACATAGTGCTTTAACTCACTATCCGGAAAATCGATAATGTGCTAGTAGTAGTGTTTTTATAACAAGTCGTAGGACTTGTTATAAAAACCTAAAACATTTACTTAAAAAACTGTTACTGGTTTTAGTGATTCTAAAACATGGATCATTTCATTACCTCCTTCTCCTCGGTTTGTCAATCGATTTTTTTTAACTTTTATTGCAGCTTCCAAAGCTTTAGCGTTATCAATAAATTAGGAACAGTTTTTTTTTCATATTACTGATTTACCAAAATAATTATTTATAAGTCTGTATTCGTCCTATTTTAAGTTTGTTAAGTCTTTAGTCTACAGAATTTGTACAATACTCAATATAGTTTTATCATTTAGAAAACAAAACGCTCTTAAACAAAACGACCTCAATAATGTTGGTACTTAAAAAAATTATGACTTATGGTCGAATTTCGACGACTAGGCGATCTCTAATATTCGTAAATTTGTGACTTAACGTTCTATTGATAGATTGTTACTGTTACTGTACTGGTGTACAGTAGCAATGCCTTTGCCGTTTGGCAACACACAGTGACCTATAAAATCTTCCAACTCGAACTTCAAGGCCAGAAGCTTAGACGTTTATTTGAATTCTTTGGGACTGGTGCTAATTAGTAACAAATTTTTCTCCGCTGTACTGTTCCATATAAATAGAACCTCGCAGCGACAAATAGAGTAATCAAATAATCGACGATATTAAAGAAACGGATACTCTATTTAGCCATACGATTAAATAAAAACATATTTGAATTCTACTATAGAATTATAGACATAGTCATCATCATCATCAGCATTTCAGAGACCCATTGCAGGGCCATAGGCCTCTTCCTGAAGGAAGGTAATGGGTCGTAATCACCACGCCAGCCCACGACGTATTGGCAATTTCAGACTCTGAGAAATCCATAGTCTTATATTTTTCGCACATATAGAACATTTCTCAGGTTCAGGTTTCCTCCCGATGTTTTCCTTCACCGTCAGCCGATAATGTTACCAATTTAAATTAATAAATGTACGCGAATTCCGAAAAATTCGTTGGTACATGCCGGAGTTGGAATCTGCAGACATCGAAATAACATTCCATCGGTCAAACCACTAGGCCACCACGACTTCTAATTATAGACATGTATACGAAATATCACTAAAACGATGTAATGGTCGCCAAATAATAATTCCAAGGGAAATAATACAACGCTTGGAGAACGTGTATTGCCGGTCCATCGGTGCGGAGTTCATGCATTTATACAACCTCGACGGCATCCAGTTCATCCGAGAGCGGATGGAGACACCGGGTGCCTTCGACAAGAGTGTAGACGAGAAGAAACTCATCATGAGAAGGTTGACGAAGGCCGTCTTGTGAGTTATTTTCTTCTGTTATACTGATCTCATATCAGTGGCTACCCACACGGAACTAATTGACTAACACAATGATTGGCAAACTCGACATCGAAAAGAGTCAAATACAAGAATGAAGTTTATTCAAAGCGCCGTTTCTTTAAACTTAAGGTTTGCTTTAGTAGATATATTTATATGGAAATAATCAGGATTGAAAGTACACTCTCGAGCTTCCCTTTGTTAAATATGTCTCTTTCCCATTTCTTTTTTTTGCTGTCTAAAAATGTGTCTCTTTTCTATAGGCTTACGTTTCATAAACAACTTATCTTGTACAAGGCATGTTAATAAATAATATTCCGTGTCTACACTAATCATCTTTTGGAAGAGCCACAGTGAAGGAGTGAAAGAGCCCCATAAAGCATGCGAGTCACGGTTTGCCGGCCACTGGACTAACATACCCGGTGTTGTTCAACGCAAAGTATTTATTAATATGTAAGATTCGTAAGAATTGAATACATAGATCCAGAAAATTGTTAAGATAAACAGATACATGAGAGGAGAAAGAGGGAATAAAAATCAATTGGTTGTGTGAAAAATGATATGCGTATAAAAGGTGGCAATAATGAGATGACAGCTGATAGGGGATCGTGGAAGGGTAAAACATGTTGTACCGATTCTATTTGAATGGGATAATGGGATGGGAAAAAAGAGTATGAGTCGAATATATATGAAATAGTGTTCTATATTTTGGAAGTATAGGGTTATAAATAAATTATTATATGTTTTAAATATATTTAAACAGAAATGTTACAGATGAAAATAGTAGTCATCTGTTTTCTGTTTTACTATTCAATAGTTTCTAGATATAATCAAACCTAGCTTTTCTTATATCATAGGAGGCAAATGGACAGGTGGGTTACCTGATGTTAAGTGATCACCACCGTCCACAGACACTTGCTACACCAGGGGAGTCGCAATTGCGTTGCCAACCTGTCTTGGGGGAGAGGGGGAGCAAGGGAAGGGGGAAGGGGGAGAGGTGGGCCTCCGGCGCTCTCACTGACCGAACGAAACGCAACAATGCAAGCACTGTAACTTCACATCGGTTTTCTGTGAGAGGGTGGTACTACCCCGGTCGATCATTCAGTGTAGCTCTACTACCTACAAAAGCTAGCTCTAGCTATCATGTGCTATATGTGAAATATTAGAACAGTTAACAAAAACTGGAACAAGAAGTACTGATTCACGAGGTTTTCCGCTATTGTTTATAATGGTGGCCCCACCAGTAACTAATCTCTAATGGTAAAAGATATATTTAAAGCCATATGTTCCAGCTTAGAGAAATATTTTGCAACTAAATGGCCGGCGGAGAAGAGATTCGGCTTGGAAGGTGGTGAAAGCATGATCGTCATGTTAGAAGAGATTGTCGATACCAGCACGAAGTTAGGAGTCGAGTCCATTGTAATGGCGATGCAACACAGAGGTACCTACTACGTGTGGTAGCATAATGTTACAATTTCTTCATCCCCAACGGTATAAGTTGGCTGCAATATAGCTGATCTTAGTAACGTTCTATGGCCTTATTATAAGATTTATCTTCATCTGAAGCTTAGTAAACGACAACAATATGAGTCATACTATAATGTGATACTGGTAAAGAGTTTAAATCTAAAAGGGCCTATTCAAGTATTACTTTGAGTTTCTGGCGGGATTTTGGAATGTCATGAAAGTGAATTTATACACACGTAATAAGGAAGCCTAGAATTAACAGGCAACTAGATACACGTTAGCAAATCCCAAAACGTGATTTATTGGTACACCATCTGTATAATTGTCGAGGTTATTTGCAATATAAATTCAATCCGCTGCCAGTATTCTCGCATCTTTGACTCTGGTAGATGTTTGCAGTAATGACAATACCATATTGTCAGTCGATTGATTTGATACTCAGCGTCCTTGAAATGGCATATGAAAGGACTTGAAATTACATTAATGAATTTGGTTGGCATAAGTTTAACATTGGAAATAATTGTAAGTTATCTATTATTAGACTTAATAATACAAAAGTTTTTTTGAAAATTTGTCGTAAGGTGGATGATTATGACAACAATAGTGATGTCAGAAAGTAACTCCTTCTACATAGTCCCACAGTTAACGTGGTAGCTTTAAGTGACTCTAAGAATCGACAATAATACAGGAGTTTTAAATCTTTCATGCTTTTATCAGGTCGACTGAACATGCTAGTAAATGTTTGCCGTAAGCAGCTAACAGACATATTTGCTCAATTCAAGCCGATGGAGCCTAAAGAACCTGTTAGTATTATAATATCGTGAAAGCAGCACTTCACACGCATTTCGATAGCGTAACAACAAATACCTGTTCTCATGATTACGCCAAAATTGTGCAAAATTAAGCCCTACTCATATCTCCATATTTCTCTGAGTTTGTAATCGCCAATACGTGATGGCCTGGCGTGCGGGCGATTATGGTCATACTTTCCTTCGAGAAGAGGCCTATGGCTCGCAGTGGGTCTCTTACAGGCTGATGATGATCATGACAATCACAACAACGCCACGTCTAGCTACCAACCATCAGTCAATCAAATGAAATCAAAAATACTTTATTCAGTTTAGGCCCTAATAAGGCACTTATGAACGTCAAAGACTACCACCGGTTCGGAAAACAACCCAGTTATCGAGAAGAACCGGCAAGAAACTCGATCGGGTACATTTTTTTAACATATATTTCCAATACATCATACAATGCTTTTAGTGGATGCACAGAGAGGAGTCAATTCCAGACATCACTATCATTCACATACTGATCCACTCTATAATATCCTTTTGAAACTAAAACCCGTTTGACGTGGCGCTTAAATTTACAGTCCGGCAAATCGGTAACATGCTTTGGGACTTTATTGTAGAACCTAACACTATTACCTAAAAAACTATTACTGGTTTTGCTAAGTCTGAAACATGGGACCACCAGTTTATCACAGTTTCTGGTATTTAGATTATGCCGGTCTTTTACTAAATTCAGTTTTTCAAAGTTTTTACGGACATACATTAAATTATCAAAAATGTATTGGGAGGGCAGAGTTAAGATACCGAATTCCTGGAATTTCGTTTTTAATGATTCGCGAGGTCCCATATTATATATTGCCCGAACTGCCCGTTTTTGTAATAAAAATATCATGTCTACCTCAGCAGCCGTACCCCATAGCAATAGAAATACTTACATTACAATATACCATTAGCTTATTTATTTTGAGCAAATCTTTATATATATTAGGTCTTTACCTATGAAATTGCCGTTTTAATGAAAAAATTTAAACGAATTTTTTTCATGTATTTTTTATTTGTATTAATCGAAGTAATCACCCATGCAATCAATGCATCTTTGCCAACGCAGTGGCAGTTTATTGATGCCTTTCTTAAAGAAATCAGCTGGACGGGAGGCAACAAATTCTTCAAAGGCATTTTGTACTGCCTCTCGGGTATTGAATTTTTTTCCCGCCAAGGAGTTATCCAAATTCTGGAAAAAGTAGTAGTCTGTAGGCGCAAGGTCTGGTGAGTAGGGCGGATGACGGAGAACTTCCAACCCCAGTTCTTGCAACTTGGAGACCGTCTGCTGTGCAGTATGAGGTCGCGCGTTGTCGTGCAAGAGCAGCAGAGACGAGCGATTGACCAATGCTGGTTGGAGATGTGCCAGCTTCTCCATCATTGTGTTCAGTTCTTCACAGTACACATCTGCAGTAATGCTCACCCCGTTTGGTAAGAAGCTGTGATTCATCACACCGGCGCTAGACCACCAAACAGTGACCATCACTTTTCTAGGGGTAAGTTTTCGTTTAGGGCATTGTTTAGGTGCTGAACCAGGATCCAACCACCTTGCTGAGCGCTTGCGGTTATCAAACAGATTTTTCATCGCAGGTAACAATGTGGTTCAAAATTCCTTCATTTGTGTGTCTGTTGAGCAGTGCAAGGCACGTCTCGACGCGTACTTCGCGCTGGCGATCATTAAGTTCGTGGGGCACCCATTTGTCAAGCTTTTTTACCTTGCCAATTTGACGCAAATGGACCACTATTGTTTTGACGCTAACGTCGAAAGCGGCTGCTAATTCAGCCGTAAATTGTGTATCATCAGCTTCCACAATCACCTTTAATTCGTCATTGTCGACCAAAGTCTTCGGACGACCGCGAGGTTCATTTTTCAGGTCGAAATTCCCAGAACGGAAGCGAGCAAACCAATAACAGCTGGTGCGTTGGTTTGTAGTGTTAACTCCGTAAACGTCGTTGATGTTGCGTGCCGCTTGTGCCGCGTTGCTGCCACGACGGTACTCATATTCCATAATTACTCGAATTTTTAACGTATCCATGATGACATAAAAGATTGAAATGCGATGAAAATGTAACACTAATCAATAAACAAATGACTACTTTTGGAAAAAGAATTCCATGTTTTTAAAATAAAATTAATTTGAAATTAGAATTCTTAGCCAAACAAAAATTATTTTGATTTGAAATGGCCAGTACTGCAGAACGGCAATTTCATAGGTAAAGACCTATTATAATTCTTTTGCCCACGTGTATGTGACTGAACTCCTCCTAAACGGCTGGTCAGATTTTGGTGAAATTTTTTGTGTGTGTTCAGGTGGACTTAAAATCGTTTAGATTCATAATTCTACCCGGTAGGTGACACTGTGGTTGAATTTTAGGATTTTTATATTATCAAGGACGACGTCCAAATAAGTCGATTTGTAAATATGTAATTTGTTATAAGGAATCTAAATTCCCTAAATAAATTGCAACTCAATCACATTTTGATTGAAACAGCTTTTGAATATTCTGACGGTTTTCAACTTAGAGTTACTCGTCAGCTACGTATCCCGGGATAGGAAATATATTTTTTCTTTAAAGCGGAACGGACTTTGTTAGATTAGCTAAAGCGAACCTACCCCATATTTTCAGGGTTCCGGCGACATCAAGTACCATTTGGGCACATATATCCATCGATTCATCCGAAGGACGAATAAGTACATCAAAGTCTCTATGAGTGCCAATCCGTCTCATTTAGAAGTCGTTTCGCCTGTCGTTGTTGGAAAGACCCGAGCTGAACAATATTGGAGGGGTGACAATAAGGGCGATAAGGTATTTGAGTCTACCGCATAATAAATGAGTTTAGTTGGGTAATAGGGTACCATATAAATGTAATTTTACCCAAAGAAAACCTAAGCTAAGGACATACATACATCAAATCTTTCGGATAATAAATGACATTAGTATAGTTATGGAATAGGGTACCTTAAAAATGTAATTTCAAACCTAACGCCGAAGATATATATAAAATCACTACAAAGTCCTCTGCCACGTCTGTCTGTCTTTTCGCGATAAACTCAAAAACTACTGAAACGATTTTCATGCGGTGTTTTCCAGTACATAAAGTGATTCATGAGGAAGGTTTAGGTATATAATTTGTTAAGTTTTTTTTTGTTATCATGGCGGGACAACGTCCGCCGGGCCCGCTAGTACTTAAAAAAATTAATTTGAACTATAGGTCCACCCTAATTTTATCGTTAGGTTGTCTCTGAACAGCAACATGTATAGAGAGTGTTACGACTGCGATATTTGAGGTCAGTTTTTAATAAATTAGTACGCTTGAATCCTGAATAGCGGGTGTGCATGTCTTACTGGTGTTATTCTTACATGTGTCTCGGTAAGTGTACCTCTCATTCCCCTGCACGTGCTTCTCGTGTGTTGCTAAGGAGTAAGAAATTTTTTGCTGCTGTACTGTTCCACATACATTGAACCTCGCAGCGACAAATAGAGTATTCTATCAATCGACGATAATAAAAGATGGATACCCTATTTACAGCAGAGCGTCGTTTTTTTGCGAAATAAATAAGTTTAGCAGTTGGTAGGTCATTTTCTAAGCCCGGTTGGCCAGCTACCACCCTAAAGTTGAAAAGCTGAGTGTGTTCCGACAGGTGCACTTGAGACCCAAACTTTTTACGTTTAGCATGTTTACTATCTTAGACCACATTATCGTTTACCATAAAATGAGATTGTGCCCAAAAGCTAAAACTTATAAAGAATAAAAAAGAAGTAGCTACTTCAATTTAAGTAACAGATTCTATAACGACTTGCTGACATGAACGTTGATCGACATGACACGTTGACAACGTTGAACATTTCATAACTATGAATTCTTTTAAGGCGATGGCTATAATTATGCATGGAGACGCTGCATTCTCCGGTCAGGGCGTGGTCTACGAAACGATGAATTTGACTAATCTCCCTGCCTTTACGACACATGGCTCGATCCACATCATTTGCAACAATCAAATTGGTTACACGACCGATCCGAGGTTCGCCAGAAGTTCTCCATATTGTTCAGGTATGAAAATATGAAATACTTTTTTTTAATTTAGACATTCATGAGAGCTCCGCTAATACAGCCTATTTGGATAAAATCTACTCATCAAAAACAACCGCCAAGAAAGTCGATCTGAGATTTTTGACGTGATAACGTCTTATAAATTGATGAACGCCGGTTGCACGCACGAAAAAGCATGACTCTTTGTTACGTTTCGCGTGAGCCGAGCGTGCAAGCGAGAGCGCGAAACAAGCGATAGAGAGTCGCAATCGGCCCAAGCGTTCGACTTGTATAGCATCTATCTATATA
Source organism: Antheraea yamamai (assembly GCA_036509395.1). Classification (NCBI taxonomy): domain Eukaryota; kingdom Metazoa; phylum Arthropoda; class Insecta; order Lepidoptera; family Saturniidae; genus Antheraea; species Antheraea yamamai. The sequence continues at coordinate 21,154,122 of AP028433.1, read as the reverse complement.
TAGAATAATTCAATTCGATTCATAAAAGTATGCAATTTTTATCAATTTTTTCTTATGACTTTATCACGTAATATTATCGTCCGTAAACCGACGCTACCGTTAAATAAATGGGAAAACAGACAATATCATTTAGGCACGGTTAAACGGTTGCATTTCAGACTTAAATTATGATTCGAAAAAAAAGGTAGAAGAGCAAAATTTCGAGAAATGCATGTATATATAGGAACTCTTATTCTCTTTTCATAAGAATTATTAACCTTTTTAGTGCAACACTCACGACGCGTAATGAAAATTATAAAAACAACGTAAAAAAGAATAGATGAGTTTTTGGCGGGATCTTGGCATGTCATCTGGATTTTATATTTTATTCATATTCTTGTGTTATTCGGCTCTATATTTTGTAATATTGGTGGTGTTTTACGTAATATAGTTCGGTCGTTCTGCACAATTGAAGGGGACGGAAAACAATGCCACGGAGCATGGATTCTGACTTGCCAGAAAAAGTTTAGAACATTGAAATGATGGAAACTTGTAGTATTGCTACTTACTCGACAATGTCAGTAATAATCTACTAGAACCAAGGTTAGGTGCCAAAAAAAAACAAAAACACCGTAAAAAGGATAGATTCAAGTTTGCAATGTGGCGAGTGAATTATATTGTAAGCTAGCTGTGCCCGCGATTTCGTCCGCGTGGAACCTGATGTACAAAACAGTGACTAATAAAGTCATGTGAATGTATTAAATCTAATCACTTACCTACTTTTTTCTTCATCCCCTTACTTTAGTCACATCGTCATTAAAATTGCAATAACTTTTGATAAACTGAACTGATTTTAAGGAAACAAAGATTAAATGTTACTAATATTGGTATAGATTACTACTCTTCTCTCGTTAACTCGAGCCGTCATTCAAATTACAATAAGTTTTGATAGAGTGGACCGATTTTAACGAAACAAAGACTAAGTTACTCTTGAGGATATGCTTTATGATTTTCTAAGTTTGGTTTTATTGTGAACCCAGTATTTTAGCAGTGATGCGTGTTCATACAAATAGACAGACAGACAGACATTTCTAAAAATGATTGAAATGTATTCTATTACTTACTCCTAGATACCTGCAACAATTTTTTTCACGAAAATCTATAAAGTACTGACACGTTAGATTTACATTCTTATTATATGTAAATGATTAATATTTCCCTAAATATAACTAGCTCTGGTAAAATCCAGAGTAGGCAATTTTGAAGCCCGTCGACTGGCCATGATTTAATGATTGATTAACAGATATAGCGAAGTGTGTCGACGCACCGGTCTTGCATGTTAATGGTGATGATGCGGAAGCAGTGGCGCACGTCGCGCGCATCGCCATCGAGTACCGGTGCAAGTTCAAGAAGGACGTAGTTCTCGATCTCGTCTGCTACCGACGTTTCGGACACAGCGAGGAAGACGAGCCGATGTTCACACAGCCCTTCATGTACAAAAAGATAAGGACCATGAAGACCGGTAATTTTAACATAGATACATTCATTTTTTCAGATTTTTGATTCATTCTAAAACTCGAACTGATATACGTAGCGGTGAGAGGGTTGGGGGAAGAAATATGGAAGACACTGGATAGATTAACAAAGGGGCGGATAATGTACCGTTGTGTATTAGAATGTTTTCTACCCATTTGAGCCTTAATACAATTTTTTTGGGAATGGTAGGAGGTAAGACTTTTGTATTCGACAGAAGCAGGATTGCGCTGTCACCATACATATAGTGAGAACATCTAAAGTTTGATAGATTTCGATATCTTTCAGAAAGAGTATGCATCTAGTCATTATTTATGCAAGCTCAGTGAAACAACAAATAGAATTACTGAGAAACATCTATATCTACAACTGAACTACTATAGAAGACTATTTGATATTTACCGAGCCGTTAACATTTTACAGCAACGAAATGTTGGTCCTGTAAACGTTGCTTTCTTTATCCAACCACAAAATAATCGCTGCCATCATCTGAGCCGAGGGTCAAATTACCAACACCAAGAAGCCAAAGTACCATTTCTTCCGGTGTCACACCTCATAGTGTATGATGGATGCGAGTTAGTCAAACATAATTATCGTGTGCTACCTACATGAGAATGAGGAGTTGATTAATTCTTCGTAATTTCAATTAGGAGTTTTTGGCGTAATCTTAGTCTGTCATGTAGTGACTTTTATATGTACATAATTTTGTATTATTTAACTCTATATTTTGCATAATATAATTCGGTTATCGTTCACAACTAAAGTGGATGGGAAATAATACAACGGAACGTGAATTCTGAGATCCCACAAAAACTTCCTGGGAAGTTCTAACTAGTGTGCCACCATCTGGCTAGAACATTGAAATTATCGAAGGACACTTGTAATATTACAAGGCAGTAATAATCTGGTTGTCAGAATTAAATAATAAAAATAAATTCAGTTGACCAGATATACGGTGCTCAACTAAAAGCAGAAGGAGTGGTTAATGACAACGACATCAAGGGTTGGGAGAAGGAATACATGGATACACTGAACAAACACTTCGAACTGGCCAAAAAGATGACGAAACTCAGTATCATGGATTGGATCGATACACCTTGGACGGGTTTCTTTGAAGCTAAGGATCCCAAGAAGGTAAAGTTTTGTTCATGAGATTCAATTTAAGTGTATTATAGTATTTGCTAGAGTAGTGATCTACTGGTTTGACCGGTGGGTTATCAAACCTATGCCCGCAGGTTCGACCCTAAGGAGTATTTTTGAATTCGTTTACATTTACTAATGTTAATCGGTTACACTTTCCGTGGTACGGTGAAGGAAAACAACGCGCGGAAAGCTGAACCTGAGTAGTGTAGTTGTAATATAATTGTATGTGAGAAAACATAGAACTGTGGATGATCTCAGAATTTGAAAACGCCAATAGGTAGTGGGCTGGCGCGGGTGATTATGCCCACACCTTCCTTCGGGAAGAGGCGTAAGTGTGTCTATATGTACTATATATGTACTACTATATAGTCGTAGAGGCTGATTATGATAATATTTGACACTATACTCTTTAAATATAGTATACTGTCAACAAAATAAAATGAATCCCCTTATATAAAAGCAATAGGATGATTTTTTAACTGATGACTGGATGGTAGTCTCTAGGGATGTTATTAAAAATCAAGCGATGATGGCTTAGTTGATAGCGTGCTTGGACACCGCGTCCATGGACGTAGGTTCGAATCCTAGCAACTGCGTCGGATTTTTCGCTAAAGGGAAAGGTCGTGATAAAACCGTAACGTTGTGGTATGGCTTGTTATAAGTTCGCCTGGCTAGCTATCACCCTCAAGTTGGGAATATGGCGCCCCAGCACCTATTGATGTGTTCCGGCAGCTGGACTTGGGAGCCAGTCCACTCTAGGCTTAACGTGTTCACCATCTTAGATGAGATGAGATGACATAGTTGTCAAACGCTGTAACTTATGACTCGGCACAGATCTAATTTATATTCAAACTCATTCACAATAACTGTCATACGTTTATGGAATACATTACCGCGTCGACTTCAAGATATCGAAACTATCAATAAGTTTATAACTCAATTGCACCACTATTTATTCGAAAAACGGAGGCGGAGTGTTCGTGATTTTATACAGTTTGTATTTATAATTAACTTTTGCTGTGTGTATACATTTTTATTACTACCTTTGTCATTGTTATATATTTGTACGTGTGTATGTATGTATATTTATGTTATACTAGCGGGCTCGGCAGACGTTGTCCCACCCTGATTATAAAAAAATCCTTGACAAATTATGTACCAAAAAGTTCCTCATGAATCACTTTATCCACTGGTGAAAACCGCTTGAAAATCCGTTCAGTAGGTTTTGAGTTTATCGCGAACAGACAGACAGACAGACGCGGTAGGGGACTTTGTTTTATACTATGTAATGATGTGTATTTATTTAATTATAATATTGTATACCTGTATATATTTTTTCGCCATAGCGGCAACCGGCGATGGATAGTATGTCACTCGGTGGTCGCCATTGTTTTTGGATTGTACTGTGCTTACCATCAGGTATAGTGCAACCATTTTGCCGTGCTACAATAAAAAAAAAAGTTATTTATTCATTTTCTTCTGTTCTGTTTATATAGGCACTACCTACAAAAATGTTTGATTGACATCAATACCGCTGTTTAGCTGGAAGAAAATGCCTTATGGCATTAAGCTCGTCAGTGTACAAATCAAAAGTGCAATAAAGAATACATTTATTCATTCATAAATAAAACAAAGTCCCCTACCGCGTCTGTCTGTCTGTCTGTTCGCGATAAACTCAAAAACTACACAACGGATTTTAATGCAGCTTTCACTGGTGGATAGAGTGATTGATGAGGAACGTTTTAGTATATAATTTGTCAAGGATATTTTCATAATCAGGGCGGGACAATCTGCCGGGCCCGCTAGTTCATTCATAAATTATAAAAAAAAGGGATAACAATACTCAGGAATACGTTTTTAAAAAGGACAAAATTGAAAAGATGCAGAACTTGTACCTAGGTACTCAAAGTTATGTCCTCTTTTTCAAGATCGAGGAGACGGGTATATGTCAAAAAACGATAAACACTATCTCGCACCATTTCTGCAAACCGCCTGAACCGTGGGCATTCGAAGTGCACAAGGGCATCAACAGGATTCTAGCCAGCAGAGAGAAAATGGTATACACATAGTCACAACTTTGTATTTTGAATCAATTTTAAAATCATGTAGCAAGCACCATGTTTTCACGGATTTTATGTTTAAGTGCGTCTATTTTGCGAGCTGGTAGCTTACGCCAATCATACCGGCTCAATTCCTCTAGGAAATTCAGCAAACGCCTGATGTAAAAAACCACTAGTAGTTTCCTTGAACTAACAAAGTATTATGCGGCTTGTACTAGTTTTTTTTTTGTATTTTAAGAATCTGTTGAAGCGTCTTCCTCTCTCAGTCAAGATCAGGGAGAGAATATTTTGCAACACCTAAATACTAAGCATAAAATAATTTTAACCAGATAATAATTTGGAATTTATTGTGCGAATAGTTTAATAATTTGCTCTCTAGAAGAAATTTTGGCGTTTTGTAGCCTCAAGGGTTCGTGATGGGTGTGGAGCGAAATGAAATCAGAAGACGATCTGCTGACTGTCCTTTATGCAGATATCTTGGTACATATCATATCACACAGTTATACAAATAAAATAAATATAATTTCAAGAATTTTACACGACGACCGGACCGTGTTGCACTAGGTCGTGTGTTAGGGGCGATGCTATCTGTTGCTGAAGGCTCCTGGGGTGGGTCTGGAAAAGGTAAGTCGGCTGTGTCTTCGGTTGCAGGGCGTTCCCAGTGGTCGGACTCTGAAAAAGCGGGTTTTACGCTTACGTGATTTACGCTCACCACAACCTGTCTGCCCTTGATGTCCAAGGTCAGGGTCTTCCCATCGGTAGAACGCTCTAGTATGGCGAACGGACCGGTGTACGGAGGTTGTAGTGGGCGACGTACCGAGTCATCCCGTAGGAAAACGTGAGACGCCGAAGACAACGTTAAATATGAAACCGGATTTCGTGACACGAAGCGGACTGGTCGAAAGACGACATTTTTGTCGTAATTAACGACAAATCACAGACATCGGAAGGCTGTGCCAGGAGGGAAACCAACATTTCTCTCGGCAACCGCACGATTCGCCATATACACTCAGCGCTACTTTATTCTTCCTTAAATCCGTTCGCATTCCAAGCAGACAAGGGAAGTGCCGACCCATGATTCTTGTGGCACATAAGCTCCTTTATTTGCGAGCACCCTCAATCATCCCTTTGCACAGGGGGAAGCGGACCTATCGTTTTGTGGCGAACATTGCCATAAGTCGGCGGAACAGAGCAGACTCAAATTGAATGCCTTGGTCTGTTGTAATGACTGAGGGCACGCCAAACCGTGATATCCACTCTCGAATAAGGGTGTCTGCTACTTCTTCGGCAGTGATGGACGCAGGCCCATGCCTCGGCCATCGCGAGCCTTCGACAGCAGTAGGCAAAACGAGTCATTCAAGGCAAGCCCACGATGTCGATGTGGATGTGCATGAAACGACCAGAGGGTTGGTCGATGGTGCCAAGGGGAGCCGAGATGTGTCTTGATACCTTTGCGCGTTGACAAGCAGCACAAGCCTGAGTCCACTGTCGGCTATCCTTCCTGATCGAGAGTCAAACGTAGCGTTCAACCAGAAGACGAATAGTTGCACGTACGCCGGGGTGACTCAGTTTATGGATCTTGTCGAACACCGCACGGCGAAATGGAGGGGTCAAGTAAGGACGAGGCTTGCCAGTGGACACGTCGCATAGACCAAAATATTAGTCCCTAATAAACCTACTAAATGTAAGGCTGCTCCTTATGTAGGCTCGCAGTCTTGCCTCCCTTCATTTTATAGGGCCTCGAACTTCTCCAAAATGCCTCTATCTGCGACATTGCATCAGCGACGACGTTTCCTCACCCTTGATATAACGGATGTCCGTCGTAAACTGCCCTATAATATACTGTTCAACTCGCGCACCTCTCGCTACGAAGCGTACAGCAACGGTTATGGTCTTGTATATTGTGACACGCTCACTTCCAGTATATGCGAAAATGTTGTACGCTCTCGTACACTCCAAAATTCCCATAAAGCCGGCCACTCGTTTCTAGGTGAACTTTTTCTAGAGCTAACACACCATTGACCGTTCACCTGCTGCTGAAGGTAGGATCCGATGTGTATACTTGATGCGTCGGTATATAGGCCAAGGGGTGTTCCGTTGACTGGATGCTGCAACAGAGTCGCATTAGAAAGGCTTGATTTGCAAACTTCAAACTGCACCAGGAGCTCAGGTGACCATTCAAATGGCTTAGCACCTTTGCCGTTGGTAACGACCCCAGCCTCGATTAGGGGAGCCTGAAATTGAGCGGCGTGCGGGATAAAACGGCGGTAGTAATTTAACATGTTTCCTCGAGGCTACAAAACGCCAAAGTGGTGACCCCGACGTGATGAGTGTGGAGCGAAATGAAATCAGAAGACGTTCTGCTGACTGTCCTTTATGCGGATATCTTGGTACATATCATATCACACAGTTATACAAATATAATATTCTTAAATGTATATTGTCTTACATTACGTTCCTACGCGTCCCGGGTGATAGTGACAGATGTCTGACTGGTTTTTTTACATATTTAGGCACCCGGTTACAAGTCCTTTGGGTGCTTCATTTGCGTGTTGCCTTATGTGCTAATATTTATAACTAATGATATTAAATTAAGAAAGGGCGGAACGCCACAAAATATTATTCCGTTAAACTGTACTACAATTTTCATGAACAGTTGTCTGCCTATTCTTAGTGAAGTTTGCTTTTAAGTTAGAGTTTAAGAAAAATCAAACTTAAATTAAAACCAGGTGAAGGAAGGCATAGCTGACTGGGCAATGGGCGAAGCTCTCGCAATCGGTTCTCTATTGCGAGATAAGATACATGTTCGATTCACCGGCGAAGACGTCGAAAGAGGAACTATGGCGCACAGGTTAAGAGGCATATACTTGAATAATTTACATCATTTATCATTACAATTTCATCTTATAACTTTATACGCATATCAAATTTATGATATTTATACAAACCTATTTGAGTACCTTTTATAGGCTTTGCAAGTGTTTCCACTAGTAATAATTTTGGTTCAGGTCCACTACACTACCTGTATGTATATTGTAAATATAATCCTGCTTCTACAGTCTTAGTTTAAGTTGATGTCTTTCATGTATGCTTTGAATTCTTTAAAAATAGTTCAATATTGATGAACTGGGTATTAGAGGTGGTAGTACTAGTAGGTGGTAGAGCCACGCTTGTAGATGATAGAGCCACGCTAGAGCTATTACTTGTTTCAGCTTGATAGGTTAGCTTGCCCGGAGTAGTACCCTCTCATAAAAAAACCGACGTGAAGTAACTGTGCTTGCATTGTTGCGTTTCGTTCGACCATTGAGAGCGCCGGAGGCATGTCTCCCCTCCCACTTCCCCCCTTCCCCACAGGCTGGCAACGCACTTGCGACTCCCCTGGAATTGCTAGTGTCTATAGACCGTGCCTTTTCGTTTGCCACTATAGTAAAATATATATATTTCCATTTCCATTTCCATACATTTCCAGGCACCATGTGTATCATCACCAAGGTGTAGATGGCGCCACGTACAGAGTACTTGACCAACTGTATCCGGACCAATCAAAATACGACCTACACAATAGCTCTTTGTCGGAGTTCGGTAAGACAAAAATATCGCTTCAACAAAATTGCCACAAGAATCCAATTTAAAATAAGTAAATAGGAGATTTGTATATAGATGGAATTAAATAAAGTTGGTGTACTTGGACTAGTGATAAACGGTTTGTAGGGCTACAGTGAAAATATGTTTTTATTGTATCTACATGTTCTAGTCCTCGTCCATTTTTTTGGTTGTCCTGAATATAGCAATAGGGTTCTAGCTTATGCATAATCTAACCAAGAGTTTAATGCAAATCACAGTTGTTATATTATTATAGGTATCTAAAATTGGTATTTGCTTATCCTTAACTTCTCCTATACTTTATAGGTTTTAGCGTTTGAGACAATCTCGTCTGATGTTAAAGTAGGATGTGGTCAACGATGGGAAACACGGTAAACCTAAAGAGAACTGTCTCTCAAGGGCAGTTTTCGGAACGTACAAACAGGTGGTTGATGATAGATTTTCATGTTGAGGGTGGTAGTTAGTAGGTAGTAGACTTAGAAAAAGCCCTCCCACCATGCTACGGTGTTTATGTTTGCTATTGGTGTATCACGATGTTTTCCTTCACCGGACACTCCGAATCAGTTGCTAGGATTCGAACCGACGTTCATCGATGCCGTGTCCGAACACGATATCAATTAAGCCATACCATTATCACATGTTGTTACATTTGAGTTGAGATTTGTGTCCAGCATATATTCAGTCTATATTCAGTACGATCCAAAAGTTTGATTTAAAAGTTTAATACTTAAAACCAACCTTAAAAGATCGCAATTCTGACGCCCTATTTTGAAGGTCAGTTGGAACGTCTCGCATTCCATTATGTGTTTGCTAAACACTCTTCAGTTACCAACCCCATTTATCATATAGGAACATGCCATAACGTCAGTACATAAAAACTTTGGTTAAACCTTTTTCCACCAGCTTTAAACAAGAAGTAAATGGGAGTTTTTGACGGGGTCTTAATATGTCAAGTAGTGGCTTTTATATTTTACTAGCTTCTGTCCGCAACTTCGTCCTACTGCTCCGACTACTAATATTATAAACCTGGGAGTTTTGTTTGTTTGGTTGAACGCGCTAATCTCAGGAACTAACAGTCCGATTTGAAAGATTATTTCAGTGTTAAATAGCGCATTTATCGAGGAAGGCTATAGGCTATGTATCATCATGCTAAGTCCAATAGGATCGGAGCACCGTTGAAGAATGTTTCAAAATCGTTTTTTTTTTCGTTTGAGAGCTTCCGCTGCGTGTTAGCCCAAAGTAACTATTCTACGCGGACTAAGTCGCGGGCAGAAGCTCGTTATAGATATGTCTCATAATGCAGATTAGAACATTACTGATAGAGGATTAGGGTGCCTACCCTTATATTCGATAAGTGTGAACAATTTGGTTTTTCCGCACAAGGTATACTTGGCTTCGAAGTGGGCTACTCTTATTCTAGTCCGAATCTCCTGACGGTATGGGAGGCTCAGTACGGCGACTTCGCGGACACCGCGCAGCCCATGTTTGACACTTTTATATCGAACGGTGAAAGTAAATGGGTCTGCCAGTCCGGGATCGTGGTACAGCTTCCTCATGGGATTGATGGAGCTGTAAGCGTATAATAATGATTCGTTTAACTTTAGCATCTGGAACCAATCGTTTTCCTTTAGGAGAGCTAATGTAATGAAACTTATTAATGCGTTAATTAGAAGAAATGATGGAAATGACTTCATGTACATACGTATTATGCTACATAGTAAAATTTTTATGGATTGGCTTGTCTCTTTCTGATATAAAATCTACGATTAATATTGGTTCGAAGGACCTTTTGGGACCTTGGGGATAATTTGAAATGTTCTCAAAATAGTGCAGCGGTTGAAGTGAAACTAACTTCTATAATGTTGTTTTCCGTATTGACGTAAAAAGTCCACTAACGGTTATGGGTGAAGGTATATGGGAAAGAGAAATACAGATAAAAATTTTAGTGAAATTGAAGCCTTTTCATTTGGAGATGTTTGGATATCTTAAAGAAATCCTCGTTTTACAATGGAAGAATAATCTTCAATGAAGAAGTAAGAGTTTATTTGAGAATTGACTTTTGCTACTTTTGCTTAGGGTCCTGAACACTCGTCCGCGCGTGTTGAGAGATACTTACAAGCCTGCGACGACGATGAGGACCTTATACCAGATCTAGACGATAAAGAAATGGCGCGTACGTTCTTATGAACATTTTGTTTTATTTCCCTCAGTTGAAGTTGCAAAAATATGTACCATCGGTATTGTTCTACTATTACAGAGTCGTTATAACGTGGTCGTATAAGTTCGAATAGACTGGGTATTAGGCGACCGCTTCCTAAAACGAAGACAGACGATAGTACTAATGACACCTTTGATGATGGTACGGAAAAAAAACTGATCCTGATTAAAAAAAAAAGTATTTTTAAAACGTTTTATTAGCATTATTTACGCTCCATTATGTTAATACAGCTAAATGAAAAATAGATTTCATAAAAAAATAGGTTTCATAAAAAATAGATTACATTACTAGAAAAAAAACGTAATTAAACTAAAAAACATAAACAGCTGATGCCCGGGTCAACGAATTCCCGGCTCGAAAACTAAAAATACTAAACATAATCAATAATAAACAAACCGCTCCTTTTGCGGTGGGCAGCGGCCGCTGCGCCGTTGACGACATTTCCACAGATCAATAAAGCGTTAGACATTCCCAACTTTTATTTTATAAGCTTAGTTATCCTTGCTGACTAGTCTTTATGGAATTTAGAAGTTATAACTCTAATTATTTAATACAACTTTACAATCAATTTTACCCTGACGTAACAAGAAGCTCGTTACTACAAAAATTATATTAGAATATTAAATTAACCTAATTAGATACTCACGTACACAATTATGAAAACTATTTAATCTTTATCTTTGATTTTGTACAAGAAATTAAAAACGAAATGGTACAAAATAATCTGAGAGTTACAATTAATTGCAATTACGATCGACAGTTAATTTATCTATCGGAATGAATTTAAAATAGTATTCTTATACTTTATATTAACAGACTTTCCGTTTTTAGTCCGTCCAATACCATTATTTGAAAACAGGTAGGTACGTCACAATTATCTAAAATTACTTGCAATTTTTATTGTGAATGCCGCCTCTAATTCTTTTATGGCGCCTGCGACATTTATACCGACAAAGCTGTAAATTTTGGGGGGCGCGGTAGTGTGCGTGTAAAAGTAACGATTAAATGTTGTAAATAAGTATTTGTACGATCGTTAGCTGACGTTCGTTGACCCGAGTATCAGCTGTTTTTTTTGTTTTTGTTATACATTGCTGTTTTTTTTTCAGTAAAGTAATGTATTTTTTATGAAACTACCGTTTCATTTAGCTGTACTAACATGATGGAGCGTAAATAATGCTAATAAAACGTTTTCAAAAGATGATTTTTATTAAATCAGGATCGATTTTTTTTCGGTCCCATCATCAAAGGTATCATTAGTACTATCGTCTGTCTTCGTTTTCGGAAGCGGTCTCCTAACACCCAGTATATAAATACAAATAAATTGACAAATTTCATCAATTATTAATCAACAAATAAATAAAAAGCAACGTATCAATTGTGCTTCTTTATTGTACGTATAATTATCAGAAAAAGTAAAAGAAAATATTTGATAAATCGTACGGAGAAGTAAAAACATTCAGTTAAATTTTTTCTACCGAAGAAAACAGAAAAAGTACTTAATTTTGTCTTCGCATGGGTATTTTTGTAAATCTATCCAAATAAGTAAAATTGAAATGTCTAAATATCATGCTAAAATAATAATAATATATAATATATATAATAATAATAATATATAATAATAATATGTAAAATAATAATAGCTTTTTACTAAATTGGTTATCAAATTATACACGACATTTATAACAAAAAAAACGATTCCGGCTAATCTCCAAAACCGCTGGATCGAGTAACTTCATATTTTATTTTATAAAATTCCATGCCCAAGTCATTTGCTAAAGAGACAGTTCACGCACGTCCCATGGCACGTATAAACTGAACAATAATTTTCTACTAAATTTCACATAGACGAAGTCGTGTCGTTTCACATACACTTGAGTCTGTTGAAGCGTCTTCCTCTCAGTCAAGCTCAGCGAAAAGATCATTTTCAACACCTAGATATTAAAACATAAAATAATTTTAAGCAAATAGTAAGTTGTCATTTATTGTGCGAATATTTTAGCCATTTACTTAGAATAAAAATGAATCAAATAATTTTCACTCTTGCTCAAATTATTCCGTTAAATTGTACTACAATTTTCATGATAAGTTGTCTGCCCATCCATAGTGATGTGTGCTTTTAAGTTAAAGTTTAAGAAATATCAAAATTAAATTAAAACCAGGTGAAGGAAGACATGACTGACTGGGCAAGGAGCGAAACTCTCGCACTTTAGACTATCTGAAGATAATACATAAGTTTATTCTGGTACAGGACTTTTCAGAATAATATATATATAGAAGGGCTGGCTCTCAAGTGCGACTGCCCTAACACACACACATTGCCTCCAGATTTTCAACTTGAGTATATGGCTATGCAGACGAGCGCTAGCTCTACCACCTTATTATTTTTTGTTATCAAAAACATCAGCTCATTGTACAATCCAAAGCTATGTCGACCGACGTAGTGTTCCAACATCTCAGCATTGAACTAGGTTAGTGTTTGCAACTTGGCATTCACCCGAGTAAAGTATTTTGACCTTGTATTAAAAAGCAAAATTATGTTTTTTGTCTCCAATACATTTTATATGTGTGCGTTTAAACAGTTAAGCAATTGAGGGCCTCCAACTGGATTGTGTGCAACGTGACCACACCTGCAAACTATTTCCATATGATACGGAGGCAGATCGCGCTGCCCTTCCGCAAGCCTCTCATCGTTTTTAACCCAAAAGTAGGGCTCAAACACCCCTACTACAGGTCCAAGTTCTCCGATTTCCTCAAAGGGACATCTTTCCAGAGGTAAGATTTCAATGCTAATGTTTTATTTATTTTAACAGAAATAGCTTCTTACATATGAAATTAGCGTATTATATAGAAAAAGTCAGACTGAACAAAATTATTATGAAATTGTATATTTAGTCAATCGAAGTATACACCATTATTATCTATCGATATTCGATATTTTATTGGTATTTCATTGATTCTATTGACAGTTTGATAGAACGTCGATTTCATATGTAAGGACCTAACATAAGTTCCAAAAATTTAACGAAATCTACCATTGTACCCGAAAAATTATACCACACTCCACGTTTTCTAATATTAGTTTAGGTTATATTTACAATATTCATTCGGACTATCCATAATCTTTGCCTACGTAAGTACCATTTAGGAGTTTCTTGAAACTATTTATTTTTAGTGCTAGAGCTACCTTCCATATTCCAGAGCTATTCGAGAAGACGGTCCAGCGAGTCAAAAGCCAAAGGGCGTGAAGAAGCTAATCTTCTGCTCCGGTAAAGTAGCCCTCACCATAGACGAGTTGCGTAAAGAGAAGAAGCTCGAGGATAAGATCGCGATGTGCCGCATCGAGCAGTTGTACCCGTTCCCCTATGATATCGTGCTGCAAGAGTTCTGCAAGTACGAGTGCGCGAAGGTGTACTTCTGCCAGGAGGAGCACAAGAACCAGGGACCATGGCTCTTTGCTAAAGTCAGGCTAGAGAATTTATTCGGAAAGAGAATTGGGTAACAACGTTTTGTATTTGAGCTGTATTATTAAAATCATGCTTGCATTTTTTTAAATATACTATACGTAATCGAGTTGGATACAGAACTCTGCCATTTCATATATTCTATTGTCATATTTGAACAAAATTGTCATAGTGTAAGTTTTAAATTTTTAACGGTCGCGTTACCACTAAGTTAGTTTGATATTATCTCTTATGTATGCTGGAATTTCTTTCACCATAAAAGTATTATAATCATCAGTATAACGTATTAACTTCAGTGTTAAAATAAATACATTGAATAGCATAATATAACATGTCCTCATATTTTGATTATTATTGTATTAATTTAGAAAAGGAATCAGACGATAAAACACAATATGTTAAAGGTAATTGTTGCACTATACGCCCACAAATTGAAATGCAACTACTGCAACTTTATAATAGTTCGATATCTCTACAAATGTTAATCGATTATTAATTTACGAATAGAATGAACGAAATGTCACAGTTATGTACTCTACTCATAGCTTAATGTCACGGTGAATTTCATCATAGATAAGATACTATATACTGAGAATTTCATGCTACATCGCAATCAGGATCGTATACGGAACAATTACTATGTTTTTTTCATTTTATTCCTGCAATAATGTTCTGTAAGAAAAACTATTCCGAATTAGAAAGCCTCAAAAAGATATAATATAGTGTTTTTTTTTACTTTAGTACATAATTAAATGAATAAATATTTACAATTTCTTTAGTTCCATCACACGGCCGCCAAGCTCTGCATCTGCTGCTGGTATTAAATGGATATACGATAAAGAACTCAAGGAACTCAAAGAAAAGATTGTTGAGTTATAAAATTTTACTCAAATAGATAATTTTTTTTGGTATGTCACAATAAATTGTGCAAGTGTTTCTTCATTGTTTTATTTCCAACTAACTGAAACCCACGTCTCCGTCTGCATTGTTTATTACTTGATATTAATCTTCATGTACAAACGAAATACATAAACACCACACCGCCTGCCACATTTCTTCACGGCAAGAAAATACATCGCTGAGCGGGTTCAGCTTATCAAAATCATAGTTTCTTAAAACTAATAAACATATTAAATAAAACTATCGTGATATTTTTTCTTTAGATAAGGACACAATGATAGTAACTGAGAAAAAACACTTGCAGTTTTTGGGTGAAACATGCACAACGGCAGACCTCTATTATTTTATTTATATGGCTTTCCTAAATCCCACATCATTTATATTGTATCACAAATATTCATATAAACGTCACGTAACTGATGAAATAACTATCCAAATAGTATCGCAAAGAAAATTGGATATATATGATTTACATATTAAGAAAGAAAAATAGGTACATAATAAAAATCAATTTATAAACGAAAACTGGAGATTAGTGTTTTTGAACTAATTCTTTTATCTAAACTAAATTTGAAACTAAATCATATAGTCGAGTTTTTGGCGGGATCTTGGTCTGTCACGTAGTGGATATTATTTTTTATTCATAATCTTGTGTTAATTGACTCTATATTGTGTAAAATTGGTGGTGTTTTATGTAATATAGTTTGTTTGTTGTACATAAGTGAACTGAATGGAAAATAATACCACGGACCATGAATTCTGAGATGCTACAAAAATTCCAAAGAAAGTTCTAACATGATAGCCACCATCTTGTTAGTTCATTGAAATTATATCAAGAAACTTGTAATATCGATACTCACTTGACAATGGCAGTAATAGTCTACTAGAAGATTGATTGCCAAAGTGGAATGGAAGAAGAACTTGTAATACTATTAACTACTCGACAGTGGCATTCATTGAAATTATATCAAGAAACTTGTAATATCGATACTCACTTGACAATGGCAGTAATGGTCTACTAGAAGACTGGTTGCCGAAAATGGAATAGAAGAACTTGTAATACTATTAACTACTCGACAATGGCAGTAATAATCTAAAAGATTAGTTGCCAAAAATAAAGTTAATAATAATCATATAGTCTGTATTGAAATTTTTATTTTGACATTTCATTACATATGTACGGTTTTCAAATTTCAATATATTTACCGTAGGAAATTTTAGACGAAAAGAAATAAATTGAATAGCATAATAGATCATGTCCTCATATTTTGATTATTATTGTAGTAATTTAGAAAAGGAATTGGACGATAAAACGCAATATGTCAAAGGCAATTGTTACACTATGTGCCCCCAAGATGAAATTAAACTGTAAGTTGTAGATATAATAAGTAATATAACAAGTAATCAGTATATTGACATGAAACGGTTGTGAATTTTTTTGTAGTCGTAAAACTGAGAAGATGGTTCATGTACTGGAAGTTTGGGGATCAGAACAAAAACTCGTCAAGTGTTTCGGTAGATCCGCTGCCGATATGAATATAGCGATTCCGAAGCATCTACGACCGTTTCCTGTGCTTAAGAATACTGTCAAATATCTTCTCCTAGAGTATGTATCTTTTGTTCTAACCACAGCTTACTTATAGCTTATACATACAATATCATCATCATCAACCTGTACGAGACCCACTGCAGGGCCATAGGTCACTTCAGAAAGGAAAGTATGGGCATAATCACAACCCCGGTCCACAACATATTGGTGATTTCGGAATCGGAGAAATCCACAGTTCTATGTATTCCCACATACAGTAGTACTACAAAAACATTGCTCAGATTCAGATTTCCTTCTGATGTATTCGTTCACTGTCAGTCGATAGTGTTACCAATTTAAAAGAGTAAATGTATGTCAATTCCGAAATAATTGTTGGTACATGCTGGTAATCAAACCTGCGGACATCAGAATGATATTTCACAAGTAAAATGTCCACAACAAACTTACTTCACCTTACCTATGCATACAATATAATCCAGATATATTATTGTACATGACAAATTCTAAGTATATCTTTGTCATCTTTTAGAGTTGCAAAAAGAATAGATGTTCCATCGCCAGTGGTGTATGACTATATAACTGACCGCCTGAGGGCTGTGAGACAGGATATGACTGTACAAAGGCTGCCACCTCATGAGTGTGTTAGATTACTTGAGCCCATGGTTAGATTCCATGTATATTATGGTTATAAGTGAGTACATACATACTTTGTGACTTAAACTGAATACTGGAAGCATTGACATATAAAAACCCAAGATGCATAGTCTCTAATAAAAGTAGAACTCACATTCGGCCCCAGTATACATATGTGGTTTTAGTTATGTGATAAACAAATGATTTTGCAAATTTATCCTTACCTGAATGATTTAAAGTTTTTTACAAAGACAAAAGCGATGTGAGACTATTTGAAATGACTGCATAATCCAAAATTATGTACTTTTTGTATGCCATCTGTGAGAGTGTGCATCTTGGGTTTTTGTATATCAGTGATTGGAAGCTATAATTTTGGCATATTTCAATGTGTAATATCTATGTTAATTTTTTAAGTACATTATGATAGTTACATTCTTAGTTTTAAGAATAATAAAGAATGTATTAGAAAACATTGAAGTACTGCTCAATGTTAAGATCCTTGAAGCAATTATTATTATTATTATTATTAATTATGCCTAATTAGCCTGTAGTCAAGAGTTTCTTTTATACATGTATAAAATGAGGTCTCCCATTGTGCATATGTCACTCAAAACAAGACAACTCAAACGGCAAAACAAACTACTGGATACATTTTGACCAAATGTTTTTTTATTTTTTGTTTATGGATACTCGGTCCTTATGTAGAAAAATTATAAGACACTACTATAATAGATGACACAGACAAAGTCACATGTATCAGCTAGTTATGGAATATTTCCAAGAAGTATACTATCCTTGTAGAAGAATATAACAATAATACCCATACAGATTTTGTAGCTTTGTAGGTGGTAGAGCCACACTGAATCTATTACTGTTTTCATCATGAATGGGTCGGCTCACCCGGGTTAGTACCACCCTCTCGCAGTAAACCGACATGAAGTAACAGTGTTTGCATTGTTGTATTTTGTTCGGTCAGTGAGAGGTTTGGAAGCCCACTTCTTCTCTCCCTCCCCCATCCCCCTCACTACCTCAAACACAGGCTGGCAATGCACTTGCGACTTCCCTGGTGTTGCTAGTGTCTATGGATGGTGGTGATCACTAAAATCAAGTGACCCACCTGTTTGTTTTCCTCCTATGATATAAAAAAAGATTTGAAACATTTTGGTGAGCTCATTATTTTGAAACTGTAGACACAGTTCGTATTGTCTCACATTATGTGCCTACATCTACCAGAAGGTTTATAGTTATTCAGAAATTAAGAGTTCAAAAATAAGGACTCAAATAATTTGAATTCCAATTATAGATTATGCAATCTCCCTATGAAAGATTATGATCCAGTGCTTAATAAGAAGTATCTTTTGGAATGTATAAAATGGATTTTAAGTTGTTGGGACATGATGGCTAAAGATCAAAATGTTGATAAAGTGGAGGAATTATCCAAATTCGTAACTAACCTCAAAATAAAAAATACAAGCAATGATTTGCCATGTGATAGAATATTAATGGAGAGTTTATACATCATGTGTAATTTGGATTATACTCAACCATTGATCCGATATATAAGTTTACCAAAATATTTAAAATGGTAAGTAGAATTCCTATTTATATTGTTTATACAATTCTATACTATATCATTTAGAGCAGAGGCGCCCAGTCCTTTTTTCTCATAAACGCCTTTCAAAATTTAGCTGGCTCTAGTGGACCCCCTGCAGCTACATTTCTACCATATTCCCAAAACTCAACAAAAAATGTGAGCTAACTATGGAAATTTGCAATTCGCAACACATTATGCTGAATATGGAATAAGCAAGTTGTTACAAGTAACAGTCGTTGAGTTTCTTAAAATAATACCTACCTACATTGATAGGTGAAGTCAAGCCAACATTTTAGTTTTTCACTATCGAAAGCAGATAAATATTCGTGGACACCCACTTACAAATTGGCAACCCCCATTTTTTTGTCACGCCAACATAGACCCCTTTGAGCCTTCCATGGACCCCTGGGGAACCATCTGATTCACTTTAGGAACCAAGGATTTAGATGGATCTCATAAGGTTTAGCCAGTGTTAGCAATATAAGTGTGGAAAAAATACTGAATACATTAACATTTCTATATGACATTTTTTTATATTTAAATTTTTTTATAGATCTTCTGCAAGATATTTTCCAAATTATAGTGAAAACATGTTGAGCCCAGTTTTACAGGCATGCCTGTAGTGCCACAGTGAATTCTTTATAATGCGATACATACAGTGGTGGTTGTATAATTAGAAACACTATCAACGGTCCTTGACATTATGTAAGATATTTCACCGCAATCGTTTTTATTTTGAAATTTAACAATAAATAGGACAACTATATGTTCAATGATTTAACATTTATTAGAAAAACAATATAAATCCCCCTACACAAGTGCACTTTCAATATTACATTACTCACCCATTACTCATTATTTCCGATGACCACATGTATCAGAAGTCTAATTTATGTTTGACAAAAAATTTGATCCTTATTTTGACAGTAAACCAACAGTTTCGGTGTAATTTATAAAATTCGATCAAATTTTTGAAAAATTGAACTTTGATCTTGAATAACTTTTGAACGCGTGGACAAATCAAAAAATGTTGTCAGACCTACCTTTTTTGTAGAGCGTTCAATTTTCTATAAAGATTGGAACAGCGATTTATCAGTCAACCAGTCGTTTGAACGGTACAAAAATCAGAAGCAAAAAAAAATTTTCCCATGTTATTCTTATGGGAATTTAAAAAATGCGATGAGTACAATATTAATATTAAGGGCTCATCTTTTCACAGCATTTTTTTTACACCCAAAAGAAACTTTTGAGCCTGTTTGGAAAAAAAAATTTTTTTTTTTGGATCACCCTAATCCACAGCCTACCAATAGTTATAATTAATATTTAGTGGCGTATCCCTTATTTTCAATAACAGCACTGCAAGACGTGGCATTGATTCAATCAATTTCATACTAGAAGGATTGAATTTCATGTTTCAACAAATGCTTCATATAGTTCATTTTGACTGGTGTTATGTTTGTTTGAGACTTTTTTTTAAACAATATATCAGAGATTTTCTATTGGGTTTAAATTCGTATTATTTGCTGGCCAGTCTAAAACGGATATACGCTGTTCGCTAAGGAAACATTTGACGCTATAGGTCGTGTGTTTAGGGTCATTGTCATGCTGAAAGGTCAAATTAACAATTATTTGCCTAGTTGACGCGTCATAACTTTTATCTTTGCCCATTTTGAACAAAATAAAATACAGATTAAATTTTGATTTGCCGCCAAAATAATAGAAAGCCAAGAAAGAAATGTTATTCTCCAATTTCAAAAAAAGAACGAGCTATGGATGCGTTTTTAAAATGTTTCTAATTAGGCGTCCAAGCGGCCAGTAACAGAAAATAAACTTCTACATTGTAAGACTCATTTTGTAATTAAAAGTAAGATATGTTTTATATTTTATGCATTTAATGAGTTTTTTATTTGAGTGGCTATGTTATTGCATAATTATTAATTATTGAATGTGTATATTTTTTACGAACATTTGTACGTTGAAGTTATACTTTCTTTAATCATAAGAAGTGTTTCTAATTATATGACCACCACTGTATGTTGAAAAATTTTGCAATTGTTAAAGTTATAGTGTTATAACCATTTGAGATGTTGATTGCGACAAGAATCATAATGACCTGTGTTATCAAAACAATTCAAAAAGTTAGGAAGGATATAATGGCAATAACTATAGTGAAAAACATAAAAAAAAATACAGTCGAATTGATAACCCCCTCCTTTTTTTGAAGTCGGTTAAAAAGTTGTCAAAAATGTGTTTATTTGGAATGATTCAATGGGACATTTTATAATATGTGCGCATTATAATTCTATGTCATGTATAAATAATGCTATTTTTCGTGTTTTATATTGCATTGATATCTCCACACTTCGAATAAACGGTTGTAATTTTTTTTTTTGACATTTGTAATTTCTATCAAATTTGGCGCGCCCATCACAGGTAACCTACATGGCGCTACCACCAAGTCGTGTGCCAGTGATCGTAATTACCTCTACGGAGTTTAACATATTACAAACGTTGTGTAGTTTAGAAGAATTAAGGAAACACTAGACATAAGCGGATAACGACTTTTTAAATATTATTGATTTTTTTTTTTTTCTCGAACTGACTACGCTATTGACCTAGCAAGGTCTTAACAGCTTCACCGGACTACTAAGGCGAGCGCTTAAGGCACTCAGCCGATTTTTGTTTGGGCAACTAGCTCAAGGGTGCACGGCACACCTCGGCTTGGCTGTTGCCTATATCATGCAATTCGCGACCTATCTTAGCTAACCTAAGTTAAACTACACTATTCATACATATATGAGTTGTTGAAACATATATGGGTACCAAGCATACATATCTCAACAACTCTTATGTGTATTTTGTATCGGAAAATTTCTAAACTATTTCAGTTCGATAAGGGGGAAAAAAGTAAAACCCTTCCACTTTTTTGTGTAAGCGTGTATGCGTGCACGTGTGTGGAAGTGATATGTGTAGTGTTGTTGCAGTGATGTAAATTTTTGTGTCACTGTATCGCGCGAGCAGCGCACTCAAGGGCTCCACGCCGGGGGATCGGACCTAGGCTTGAGCCGCTGCCGAGGGGGGCCTAGTCTGGTGTGCGGGAGCGAAATTTACACCCAGACCACGGCGGCGTGATCTGAGGTTACGCGGGCGTGGGCGTGAGCACGAATAACAAATGCTGTTTATTCAATAAAAGAAATTAAAGTATAAAGACAAAAGTGAAACAAACTTATCATTATAGAACAATCAATATTTACTATTATACTCTTTGCTACTTTTAACAACTTATATGACTCCGTGTTTTCTTTGATATCCATAATAGGACTGTCATTGGTCTCACTGGAGCACTATTTTATATATTTTAAAGAGGGGTGAAAGTAATCATAATTTAATTTATGACAGGAATAAAGATTAAAGGAAAGTGGAAGTTTTGAGGATTAAAGGAAAGGAGAAGTTTTAAGTACTTTATGTTTAGAACTCCTTTGTTTACAATATTTGTAAAGATAAAATATTGGTGTATACGTGTTCCCGCGCATTGATGAATCACCCACCATGTTATTATGGTTTTATTCCTAATGTCTGTCGAAAATTCTAGATTCCTTTCAGATCTTTCGTCAGTTTTCGGAAGTAGTGCATTATTTTCTACAGATTTCAACAAGATTGAATGTAGTTTTGAATAGTTTGTTTTATTTTTTTAGCAATCCAACATTACATTCAGTGTATAAGGTTGCAATAGCAAATTGGAAACAAAATTACATACGAGTTGGTAAGGCGTTGGATATGTCGTGCCCGCTCAGCTACTGCGCCTTTTACTCACAACTGCCAGAATTGCAAAGGTAAAGTAGTAAACATATAACTAAGATACAGTACTGGTAAGTGTTACAACAAAAATTATACTAATTTAGATATTTCGGTAGAGATTCGAGTGGCAAGCCCCAAACACTGCCCGTGGTTCGTAATCTCACAACATTATTTATAAAATTTAAGTTAATAAGTGTATGCATTTATATTCGCTCGATTGATGTTATTCTTCTTTGACATCAATAAGTGTTTTAACATGAGTAAAATTTCGAAAGACTGTTAATAGTGCAAACAAAATGGTGCACACATCTTCCATTACAAGTTAACACTCACCCTTAATGGTTCCTACTAGAGTATAAAAAAGAAAAAGAAATATAATCTCACAAATATATTAAAATAGACATACAATTTTAAGAATTCAACCAACTAAGATATGTTATTTTGACATAATTAGATTCTTATGTATGAACACAATATAATATTTGAGGTAATGTTGAATATGTATTTACAGACAGACATTAATAATACTAAGTCATGCGTACAACAACAAACGCTTGTCTGTGCCCTGTGAGAAGTTGAAAGAGTGGTTACACCTGTCCACCTGTCATGAAGTTAGACAAATCTGTGAACACTATGGGTTGGAAGTTGTGGGAGACAGTGTTCAATTTACCAAAACAGACTTCAATCATGATATACCAGTTGTGAGTAATTTTTTTTTCTCTCTCTCAATGAAAACTATATTTTTTAAATGAATTTTCTTTAAGGGAATAATCTACTGAATATGTCGTTAGTAATTTAAATATATCTCCAATCCTATCACAAAATCCTTCACAATTAGCCCATAGATAATCTATCAGTTATAAACGGGATTGTTCAAATGTAGTGTTTTGAACAAGATAAATAGTAAATACAGACATACCTGATGTAGATATAATCATTACATAGTATAAATCAAAGTCCCCTACCGCGTCTGTCTGTCTGTCTGTTCGCGATAAACTCGAAAACTACTGAACGGATCTTCATGCGGTTTTCACCAGTAGATAAGGTGATTTATGAGGAAGGTTTTGGTATATAATTTGTCCAAGTTTTTTTATAATCAGGGCGGGACAACGTCTGCCGGGCCCGCTAGTTATTTTATATTTAGGATTTTTTAAATTATGTCTTTCCATAATGTTTACACAACACCTGTTGATGTACGGGTATGATAATTACAGCAATTGCTGAGAAACTATTTCTCACTAACTTAATGGAACTGCACACATTTTCCTGATCTAGACGTAATTTATAGATCGGACAAAAGAAACTATAAATTATCCATTCAATATTATACACTGTTCTTCTTCTTCTTTTTAAAATGGCAACCTGTGTTACTAGTGGTAGAGCCACGCTGAAACTATTACTGGTTACAGCATGAATGGATCGGCTCGCCCGGGGTAGTACCACCCTCTCACAGAAAACCGACGTAAGAACAGCTTGCATTTTGCGTTTCGTTCGTCAGTAGAGCGCCGAGACCACCTCCCCTCCCCTTCCACTTCCCCTTCCCCTTCCCTTTCTCCTCCCCCCCACACATTGCGCACCCCTTGCGCCCCCCCCTTTGCAATTTTTTTTGTAGTGGTGGTTATCTTTTTTTTGGGTACCCCCCCCTTTTTTTTTCCCCCTTAAAATAAAAAAAAAAAAACCACAATTTCGCCAATATCAAGTGGATAGAGCTACAAACAATGGAGATTGCGACAAACTATTAAACAAATTTCTTTATATACAGAGCGGGTTATCTACAATCAGACACCACAAACAAAGCACATGTAAACTAGACATAAAACGTATTGTTAGATTACAGACCAGAGCGGTACACTAATATCTAAAGTTTAATTTTGTTAATTCTAATGAATTTCGACAAGCATTCTACAATTAAATAATTATCTAATATATCTTATTTTTACCGACCGGCGTCGGAAGATTGGCCAGCGTCAAAAATAATTTCACTGAGAAACTAATCTATATTGTCTGTACTAAAAAAATAGAATAGTATTGGTGTTCTTTACAGTATTTATTTTACGTAAGATTTTTTCTCCACAGCACCAATTGGAGCCGAGGAAACTCCGAGAAAAATTGGATTTAAGCATAGACAATATTTTCTGGTACAGAACTGATTAACACTTTTTACAAATATCACTTGATTTCACTTGATCTCATCAATGGTACTGGCATATTTTGCTATACTTTCTACAAAAAAAAAAATCTATTTTATAGAATTTACACCAATAGAACTTTCTCGAAGAATAGATTTAATGTACATTTTTAAATAATCTAATGATCATTGCAATTGTAAGATTAATGATTTTAAACTATGAGAAAGCTTGCTTCTATACGACAATTCTATAGTATATTTAAATGTTATAAAATTACACAGGTTTTTTATTATGTTTTATACAAGTATATTATTATTATTATTAAATTGATACCAAAAAAAAACAATAAAAAACCGAATTTATAAAGTAATTCTTTATTTGTTTTATTTACATAAGAAATTCACCTAATTACGAGATAATTACATTTTCACAACAAAAATTCTATTATATCAAATTAGTTGCACGGCTCCAAAACGTTTCGCATATAGCACGCACAAAAAATAAGTTATTTGAAAGCTGCTCTAATACGCCATTTTGAAATTATCACACTGACGGATCTTATTTACAATTATTTTTTGCAATATTATCCGATCCAGTCCCCAAATTTTGCATATTTCGCATGAACAAAGCTATAAATGACAAATTCAGATATTACTCATAATTCCTATTAATTTGCTCTTGGGAAATCCGTACATGAGGACGGACATTGTTATGCTAGTCCCATACTTGCGTGACGTCGCTTTAGCAATCTGTCGCGCTAAAAACTAACCTCAAAATTAATTCCCATAAAGGTGCAGAATATTCGCCCACCTTTGTCATTTTAATAACAACTCGAAATTAGCATTTTCGATTTCCTTTTGTGTGTAAAAACCGCAGGCACAGAAAGTACGATAGTTCGTAACGCACGACGATAACGTCTTCCCACCCTTAAATATATTGCGATCATAGACAAAACTTCGTGGCGATACACGCGAGTATGGAAGTAGCATAAGAGTGAAAAATTACTATAGAAAAAATAACATACAATTTGTCACAATGATAGTTTACCCATAACATGTATGTTTAGAGCCACGACTGGTGACGTATTCGAATGTATTTTTATTTATGTAAGGTTCGCCAAACTCTAAAACAAAAATTTATAGCTTTTGATGACGTCCGCTAGTCGTTAAATATGGATTGGTGGAAACAGTTACAGTTTCAAGTATTAACAAAACAGTTTTTTTAGTTATCACCTATATTTCCCTCGAATTCTAAAAGCTTTGAACTGGTCAAGACTTTGAAAAACAACAGGGCGATACAAGTTATTCTCCATTTTTAAAATACACTTATTGCAGTAGTTGCAATACTCGGAGCACATGCAAATGTTTACATAATAAATTGTTCGGTAAAGCCGAACACAGATTCCCTTACAAACAATCTAGGAACCATCACACAAACCGACCAGCTAATAAATAATAATTCATACAACAATAAATTATATTACATAATTTTTAATATCCGTTCTGTCGAGTATGCCGCTCCAATATTTTTTAAGAACATTAAGCTCTGAGAACTTTATTATTAAAGCCAAGTCCAAACGAGTAATATTAAAATGAAAAACGTTTTCACGACTGGTCCATGAACCCAGAATATACTGGCCTTTTTTTTTCTCATAGACAATTTTCAAAATTTAGCTGCTTCCGATGAACCACCTGCAGCTACATCTCTACCGTATTCCCATGTTTGTACAAGTAACAGTCAATGAGCTACTTAAAATATTACCTGCCAACATTGACAGGTGAAGTCAAGCCAACCTTTTAGTTCTTCACTATCGAAAGCAGATAAATTTTCATGGACCCCCGCTTACGAATTGTGAACCCCCATTTTTTTGTCACACCAACGTAGACCCCCGTCGAGTTTCTAGTGGACCCCTGAAAGTCCACCTGGAACACTTTGGGAACTAAGATTCTAATCTCATAGCACTATACGTACATGTTACCGGTAAAGTGCAGATAACAGTTATTCTACATTTCATCCAGTTTATGTACGGATTATTAATATACTTAGTTAAAGGATCCAAAATTATATCATTGCTCATTTCAATGGTATCAACGATATGACAACGAGTATTTTAAACCTTATCATTCAGCCAATAGTGCCGTGCTATGTTAGGTCATTTATCAAAAAAATTAGGCGCAATTTTATGCGGAAAATTCATTTATCATCATCATCGACTCATGTATCAGAGCTAAACGCCAATTAAATAAGAATTATCACAGATTAAGCTAACATAAGAGAGGGTAACATATTCGACAAGACAGACAGACTACAAAAGCGATCGGTAACAAATTCGTTGAGGTGAATAAGAAATCGACAACCGCGTGCTATCTCTATAGCTAGCACTTATATTGTACGAATACAATTATAAATCAACGATTTCTTTAAACAAAAACCGGTAATAGGTTTATGATTACTTTAAAAAACCGTCAATTTTACGTATCGATAACTTTCATTGACCGCGAGTCAAGGACATCACTATTACATATGGAACATCTTTTCGATATACATTGTTTATGAATTTAACTGGGTAAATAGATTTAATGGTATCTTAGTTTTATATACAAAAAGACTTCATGTAATAGTACGTTTAATTGTATGTAATTACGGTAACTATGAATCGATAAAAGATTAAAAATCGTAAAACTTCGATAACAAAAACATACAACTGAAAAATAATCGACACGGTACTAAAGAACTGTTGTTTATATATACACATAATATGATAGCACCGAACATGTGTTACGAGTATGTAAAACAATGAGTGTGGTTAAAGAAATAATAAAAAAATTATAACAACTTTCAAAGTCATAACATTTTTAGACCAATGTCCAAGCTTGATTTACATAGTTAAACAAAACGTTTAAATAAACAGTTAAATATGTATTTGTTTAAATAACAAAAAAATTACTAATTTACAAGTTAAACCACCGGTTGTTGAACGAACATTCAGTAATCGATATTTTCCGATATATATGCGTGTCAAAAATGTTTGAAGATGAATTCAAAAAAGTGTCTACAAACTTTCAAAGATGTAGGGAAATACTATAAAAGTTGTAATTCAATAAATTGGGAAAATACGCTTGTGATACGTCAAAAGTCCAAGTCGACATTCAAAGCGAATTGGTTACATTGTTACAATATCACAAAATAATATTACTAAAAATAATTAACTTATAAAAATAATACTCTCGTTATGTATCGTATTATTCCTCGAAGAACACGATTTGTACATTGGTTCACCATTATTTCCAGAAGAATTGTAAATTGGAATAGTTATTTTGCAGAGGAACTGCATTTGTAAATTGGTAAACCATTATTTCCAGGAGAATTGTTTGTAATTTGGAATACCATAATTTCCAGAAAGACTGCAATTGTAAATTGGTGTATCATTATTTCCAGAAAATGAAATTTGTGAATTGGTATGTGACCAAAATCACGATTATTCCGCTACAGCTTTTTCGATATTATCTTTATGATTAATATTATATTGCTGAAAATATCGATTACAGCATACTTTATAACCGGTGGTAGAATAGAGGTATATCATATATAACATACAGACGTGAATGGCAGCGTTCACGTCTCAACCACGTGTCGTATTCCACTTCCTAATTCAATCGGCCGTAACAGTCGATATATAAACGATAACCGATAGTTTTACTTAGGATGAGAAAAAGAGCACTAATTAATAATTTAAACTAATATTCACAGAACAATGAACGTATCATAGTAATAATTCATGCATTTCTTTTCTCTGTATGTAAAAGCCGATAAACAATTTTAAGGTTATAATAGTACTACATATATTTAAAATCGATATAATATATATAATAATCGATTTATCACGATGTTACTATCTATAACGTTATCTTATATTAAAATATTTACTACACAACAGGCAACTGTAACATGTATCTGTTCATGTGTACAGAATTATAAAAACTATTCCATGAATATACAAGGAGGAACAAACTTCTAAAGAATTCATTGTACATCCTTACTCGATATAATTCACTTAAAATCGATACTCATCAAAATCGACTGTCATAGCCGAAATATAACTCGGTAGGAATATTCGACAATTCCACTGTGTAAATTATATATATATATATATATACACAACAAAATGACTGCCGTAAACCTTGACTCGTAGCTTGTGGACCGGAGAATCGAAACTTTATTCCCGTTCGTCTTGTACCTTTAACTGTAAAGGTTAAACATGTTAAGCTATGATGGCTTAAGTTCGAATTCTTGCGAATTTGTGAGCATGATGATAGGGTTTTTTCTAAGTTCACCTCGCCGGCTACCTCACTCAAAATGAAAATCCGTCACTAAACACCTATAAATGTGTTCTGGCAGCTGCACTTGAGAACTGGCACCCCTCCAGGTGTAATGTGTTTACCATCTCAGACCAATCATCATTTACCAGCAGGGAAGATTGTGGTCAAATTCTAAAACCTATCAAATATTAAAAAGATAAACAATATATAGCTATATCGTTATCTGTATAATATCGAAGATTTAATTCCAATTCATAAAAAACTCTCACTGCAATGAGACATTTTTTTTCACGATATTCTCTTTGATTTAATTTGTTTATTTATTAGAATGAGAAATAATAAAATGGAAAATTCTCACGATAAAAGACCCTGGAAGTTATTAACAAAAGGGACCACCATTTTCTTACAAGTTAAACACAACACAGACAATATTTTAAAAATCTGCGCGAGAACAAAATGATGTGCATCCAGTAGTCTCAAAAAATTGGTGACCATAAGATTATTTAGAAAATGATGGCTAATTTAAATAAATATAAACATGTCAGTTAGCGTAGAATTTGACAAGTACTTGTATGTGTCAAGAAACAGTAATTCAGCATAATAAAATCAAACCCAAAATGAAAATCAAAAGTGGATTCAAAGAAAGTTACAGCATTTATTTAATTTAAAATTTCGTAGTGATTTACAATATATCGGGGGAACTACTATTGACTTGCGTCAATACTATTGACTACATCGGGCGAGTTACTAATGACCTCAAACGCCATTGGTTGAAGTTATCGATTGTTTAAGCATCTCTATCAGCACTATTTACCTGGTGTGAGACACCATTGGTTGACGGTAACGGATGTTCATGCATCTTGGCACTATTTAACCCGTTCTGAGACACCATTGACCGGAAGTATCGGTTGTCATGTATCTTGATTATTATTGGCTGTCAGCTCTGAATGCCTTAAAAGGCGACCGATTACTTGAAACTGGGCATCCTCACTCAGACAGTTGGTCTAGTCACATCTACTAATAATACGTTGTAACTATATTCAGTGTTGCATTTCTGTATCGACTATCATTTAATCGATTATTCTCGGTGGATTGATCGTTCAAATCATAACCATGACGTCACTATGGATGACGTCAATACTTTTACATAGACGTCATTTTATTTTCGCCCTGACATATAAAGCTTATTTTTACTATGAACAGTTGCAAGATGAGACTCACCAATATCGAACTATTTGTCCTAATGATTGTGCTTAAGAAAGGCGTCCTCGAAGAGCTCGAGCTCATGTGAGAGATAATTGGCCTTGTTCCGTAGTTTCTTTGCGGAGGTGCTCGCAGAGTCCAGCATCTTGATGGCCTCACGTAACTCGCTAAGTTCCGAGTCCATATCGGTCGTGGCCTCGTCGACCAGCCGACACAGACGAGCGAACATCGTCGACAGCTCTCTGGAAAATATGTTTTTTTAATATATCACATTTTAACATGAGCACTGTTTAAATAAATACACTAAAGAGATATACGTTCAAGTATTACATAAACAGAATTTTTGCAATTTGGGACCGCCTCCATCCTATAAGCGTAAGCCGCCTTCTCATGGCTCGGAATCAATAAAGTATTTTTGATTTGCAGCGGAAGCTCTCAAGAGGAAAAAAACCATAATTTTGAAAAAAAATTTCATCGGTGCTTCGCTCCTATAGGTCTTAGCGTGATTATATATAGCCTATAACCTTCCTCGATAAATGAGCTATATGGCACTGAAAGAATTTTTCAAAACGAACCAGGAGTTCCTGTGATTACCCCCTACAACGTCACAAACTCACAAACTTTACGTCTTTATAATATTAGTATAGATAAATGTGATAGCACGGAATATGTTAGAGTGGTACTCACTGCTGGACTTGGTGACTGCAGTTGGCGGAGGTGAGGTCCACGATGAGCCGCAGCTTCTTCCCGGCGTGCGTCACGTACTGCTTCTTGAAGAGCCGCTCCTGCGCCTTCGCCGTCCACGTGAGCCGCTCGTACGCGTACAGCGCGCCGTACACCAGCCCCGTCACCGCCACTATGCGCCAACCCACTGTCTTCAGCAGCTGCACAACCAACCAACTAACACATCGACAACTAACAACCAACACATCAACAACCAACCAAACAACCAATACATCAACAACCAACCAACCATCGCAACGTCTCTATATTTAAATATATATTAAGATGGATTTATTAAAAGAACAACACAATTTAAATACTAGAAACAGAAACAAACTGGTCATTCCATGTTTTGGGCTAACTAAGACCAATAACAGTTTTCTAAGTAATAGATAGCGAAAAAATAATAAACTTTCGAAAATTATTTATTTGCTCAAATGCCGGTCAAAGAATAGTGAACTTGTAAGTCGGCTATAATGCTGCTGCTGCCAGAACTCGAGAAGGCCCTCTTTGACGATAACTGGAGAATCGGATACAGTTCTGTGCAACTCTTGGGCGAGTTATAAAATAATTTACAAGCGTTAGTAGTGAATAAATAAAATAACCGCCTAATAGTAAATAGGTAACTCGACATAATATATCCTCATCTTTATATATATAACTAGCGGGCCGGGCGGACGTTGTCCTGCCTTGGCAATAAAAAAAAAAAGTCAACCGCAGCGCCACCTACCGGGTCCAATTGTGAATCTAAACCATTCTCGGATCCATTCGAACACACAAAAAATTTCATCAAAATCGGTCCAGTCGTTTAGGAGGAGTTCAGTCACATACACACGCACACAAGAAATATATATATTAAGATTAGGCTATCCGTGTGTATCTGACTTAACGCCTGCTAAACGGCTGGGCAGATTTAGATGAAATATTTTGTATGTGTTCAGTGGATCAAGAATGATTTAGATTCACAATTTGGACCGAAAGGTGACGCGCCAAGTGGACTTTTAGAATTTTTTATTATTA
Source organism: Antheraea yamamai (assembly GCA_036509395.1). NCBI lineage: Eukaryota > Metazoa > Arthropoda > Insecta > Lepidoptera > Saturniidae > Antheraea > Antheraea yamamai. The sequence continues at coordinate 21,122,257 of AP028433.1, read as the reverse complement.
AGGAAAGACGACCTTCGCGGGGCCCGCAAGTATCTATACCAGGTGTCTTTTTTTTGTATATCATAGGAGGTAAACGGACAGGTGGGTCACCTGATGTCAAGTGATCACCACCGTCCATAGACACTTGCAACACCAGGGGAGTCGCATGTGCGTTGCCAACCAGTATTGGGAGAGAGGGGAGTAAGGGAAGGGGGAAGGGGAGGGGAGGTGGGAACGAACGCAACAATGCAAGCACTGTTACTTCACGTCAGTTTTCTGTGAGACGGTGAAACTACCGCGGTCGAACCAACCCATTCATGGTGAAACCATTAATAGCTTCAGCGTAGCTCTACTACCTACTAAAGTTTAACACCCTTCAATCGTGGTATAGTTCATGGTCACATTTAACATATAAAATAATAATATCAAATCAAATACTAATAAACAATAAAGAGAAACTTAGTTAAAGTTTGTTCTAAAACTTTTAAAAGTATGGGAACCATACTTTTAAACGTGAATAAATTACACCTAGTTTCAAAGAACAAAATTCAAGGAGCGCTTTTTAAGGTTGTTGAATGTATATCAGTTTTGCGTTTCTCGAGATAATTATATCAAATATTGAGCACCTATTTTTTAATAAATTGATTTAAAACGAGTATCAAGTACCGAGTTTACTGTAAAAGTATTGCTAACGATTAACCAGTCACCCAGTATAAATAAAATATTCGTACCAGTCCAGAGAGCAGAAGGCCACCCATGGTGCCCTGGGAAGTGAGTGCACCCATCGCAAACCTGGACACCATACTCCACTCCTCCATACTGAGGGGACCCAGCGCTGAGGGTCCGTTACTAGTTCTGCCTCCCCGGCTCACCTCCAACGAACTTGGAATCGTACTCACTGTCGGCGGTATCTGAAATACATGTACATATTCACTTAAATTATAATAGTACTAACCTCCGATTTGATAGACAACACTGTATAACCGTAGATGAGTGCACAGCGGATTCTCCACCATCGCACGCGGTCACTGGTCAAACCAAATAGCGCGCACTCATTGGTCAAATCAAATAGCGCGCGCTCATCGGTCCAACCAAATAGCGTGTGCTCATTGGTCAAATCAAATAGCGCGCGCTCATTGCTCCAACCAAATAGCGCGCGTTAATTGGTCAAATCAAACAGCGCGCGATAATTGGCCAAATCAAATAGCGCGCGCTCATTGGTCAAATCAAATAGCGCGCGCTCATTGGTCCAACCAAATAGAGTGTGCTCATTGGTCAAATCAAATAGCGCGCGCTCATTGCTCCAACCAAATAGCGCGCGTTAATTGGTCAAATCAAACAGCGCGCGATAATTGGCCAAATCAAATAGCGCGCGGTTTCCTGTAACACACTTCCGTCCCTTTTCTAAAAACAGAGGAATGATGTTACACATCAATAAATAGTCATATGAGTGGGACATCCTCATCTTCCTCAAGCATCATCGAGAGGGTTAGGCACAACATGTTTTCCTTTTCCACTCTGGACTATCAAATGCCATCTCAGTATTCGCACCTTTTACACACATGTCATTTTTCACCCGGTTCATACCTACCTTTTTCGACCTTCCTCTACTCCTAAATCCATCCACCGTCATACTCAAAACTTTTCTAGTTATATGGTTTTCAGCTATCCTCATGACACGCTCATACCATGCTAACTTGTTACTCCTCAACTTCGCTGTTGCTGGTGCTGTTTTTAAATTTCCTGTTTCCTCTGATATACTCATAGTCAATCTTATTCATTCAAGTTACACCACACATCCATTTTAACATCCGCATCTCTGCCACATGTATTTTCCTCTCATCAGTCTCTTTCGTAGCCCAGCACTCAGATGTTCACAACATGACAGGTTTTATAATAGTTTAGTTGTCACCTGTGTGTACTGAGGGGGATTGTTGAGCGCGATCTTGTTGGTGTTCCTGCCCTGGAAGCGCTGTATGAGCGCAGTGATGCCGTAGGAGAAGCGAAAGGAGAGGTCCTCCTGGAAGTCAGCGCAGAGGTTGTCGCAGTTGAGCCGGTACAGCACCTCGAACGGCTGCTGGTGCGGGATTATGTAGTTCGCGGCGGCAGCGCGCTTGTTCGCCGGCAGTATGTTGTACATACGATCTGCAAGTATTGCACAAGCGTTTATAACCAACACTTTCGGTAAACTTACACGCCCCAACCTCCCCCCCTTCTTAGAGAATAAACATGTTGAAATATATGTATATACTAGTGGTTCCTGTGGACGTTGTCCTGCTTTGATAATTTTAAAAAATCGTAAAAGCTAACCTTAGCGCTACATACCTGGTCCAATTGTGAATCTAAACCATTCTCAGATCCACTCGAACACACACACAAAATTTCATCAAGATAGGCCCAGCCGTTTAGGAGGAGTTCACTGACATAGACACGTACAGAAGAAATTTATATATAAAGATATGATTCATTGTCATCAGATCATGTCATTCAGTAGTGTTAGTAAGTGAGAAAACTGCAATTCGCGAGTATCCTTCTACCCGGAGTAGCAAGAGGGTCATATGATAGTCCTGTACATTAAAACCCCACAGTACAGTGTCCGACGCCATAATACCGGTGTGACGGAATCGCGTGAGCAAGGACCCAGTAGAAACGATTATCAACCAAATAACGAAGATAGTTCAGTACAACTCCTCTGCTGAATGAATGCAATAAGATGAACTCTCACCCATTTCCCTTAGCCTCAACTAGCTCTTCATGTGATTTGTTTCATTTTCATATGAAATATCTATTGACGTGCATTGGCAGTAAAACAGACTTTTATCCCGTCACGGCAAACGGCATGACGCTCTCTTATGCCGTCATGACCGTCTATACTACACCTCTCGTCGCTTTTGCGTGTATGAATGTGTTCTATTTTATTACTATTCTTATTTCATTCATTGGCCTGAGAAACTATATCTTTCAAACTTTAAATTCAATTCTTTAATAAACAATATAGTTAAAGTGTCAAAAAAAAAACATGTTACTATTGAAACTCATATTGTTTTCTTATTATTACACTCATCCCGCGAGGGGCGACTATTTGTTTTGTACTATATGAATGGGATATATAGACATACCGGCCATCTCCTTCTGCACTTGGTCCATCTCGTTGCCGATGTCGGAGGAGAGCCGCTTCTTGAGCCGGGAGCCGAGTCCGGCCTCGACGTGCCGGTGCAGCGCGCGCTTGTACTGCTCGAGGGCGGCGCGCTCCGGCTTGAACGGCACCTCGTACTCGTCCACCAGCGCAGACAGCCGGCGTATCTCCTGGCTCAGCGTCAGCGACACCTGACGTCACCACGACACACCATCAGTATTTTTTTTTTATATTATAGGGGGGCAAACTAACAGGCGGGTCGCCTGATGGTAAGTGATCACCGTCGTCCATAGACACCAGCTACACCACCCCAGTCGTAAGTGCGTTGCCGGCCTGTGTTTGAGGGAGGGGGAGTGGAGGTAGAGAGGGGTGAGGTGGAATGGAATGGAGCCGACCCATTCATGCTGAAACCAGTATTAGCTGAAGCTAATGCTAATGCTAATGAAAGCTGAAGCCTCTACCACCTTCAAAAAGTATAATTACCGAGTATGTGCCATTAAGCACTCACGACCACAGGGTTTCCCGTTCCACTTAGGTTACAATCGTAAACTCAAATGGAATGGATTATAGAGTCTTTTGAGCGTTCAGGTAAACAATAGAAATGGCGATCTAGGAAAAATAATACAAAAACTTTAAGACATTATAGTCCGCGTCATATTTTTTGGCCGCTCTGAATATAGCTTTAAGTTGCTCTTGCACATAGTAGTCAAGAGTAACCTCGTCTTGCAAAACAAATTCAAATCGACGATTTGAATCAAAAGACGAGAATCAAAAGCAATCGACTAAATATAGACAACAGATCAACAGACATGGCAAATAATAAATTACAGATATTTTGTTAATATAAAAGTTCTATCCAATCTGCAGTAGAATAACTATATAATAGAAATATTTCACAACTGGGAGTAGTGTCATGATCCCACATGATTTGATAAAAATAAATTAATGAAATTACATGAATGAATACAAAAAGTGACTATTGAAAAATATATCCTACTCTCCACAAACAAGTTCATCATGAACAGTAAACATAGAGAGAAAATTGCATGAACAAAGAAGAAAATGTTGGTGTTATGAAATCATGAAAATGATGTTATGAAATCGGGATGTCATCTAACCGTTTCAGTTTTAAAGTCAGGGTACGTCGGCTTCACCAGTGTCATTTAGAAGAATTATCTGGTTAATGCTGTATTTAGTACTTGATGTTGACTAACTATACTTTTATTTATTGTATTGACATTTATGTATGATGTTGTTATGTGTATGTATTGTATATGTGTAGTATATATGTAGTATATTGGTGTTGATATTTTATTTATATATTGTGATATTAAATAGGCTAAATATAATTTCATAAAAACCTCACCTTTTACACCTACCAACATTTATCTCTGCACCACCTAATGGTTGACTGGCAGAGAATGCCTTAGGCATAAGTCATGTTTTTGTGATATGAGGGTCTCTCCATCAGATTTCTCAACTCAAAAAAGAATATAGAAAAGGTCATCACCTTATGCTCAACACTCTCGACCATTCGGTTGATCTTGTCTTTCATCTGACGAGTGATGGTTGTCAGCTGTTCCTCCACAGCGGATAGCTGCTCGTGCAGGACCCTCTGCTTTTCCACTTTGGTGGCCTTCTGCTCGCTGGCCGTGCTGTACACCTATGAAAACGTAGAAAATATATATGGAATTGCGATTAAAATGTGACCTAAAATAAAGAAATGTTCGGGCATAAATTGGTTGGGATATTTTTTTTATTTCCTCAATTTTGTGATAGGTTGTGTTGTGTGAATGACCCCTCAAAATTTAATAAATTTGAGATGTTTTTATTACTCATTAAAATAATCGTTTTTTTTTTTTGTTTTGTTAACATGTTTAAAAACGGTCCAAATTTAATCTTTTTTTATAATACTTATGTTTTTAAATGGACTTTATAGAAAAAAAAAATCAAAGATTATTGAATTTTTAATCGACTTTTAAACAATGGATGTACTATCGGTTTTTTTTAACTTCTCTCCATTCCTCTACTTTTAAGCCCGGTCGGGTAATGGAGTTCCATTAATTACTGTTTATTGACGATTTAAGAAAATTTCAAATGTCTTGTCGATGTCAAATTATAATTTCAGCAGTTCCTAATATTTTACGTTATCTTTCAAGATCTTTAAATTTTGTTCATGTAATATATGAAGATCAGAAAAAAAAAATTAAAAACCTTATGGACAGCAAATTTGACAAAAAAAAAAACATGTCATATGAATGATTAAAATTGGCTTTTAACTCATTTTGAAATGTAACGACTCGTATATAATCTGTAGACTGACATGTTCTAGGGCCCCCATGACGTCACCGGCGATGTTCTTGCCGCGACGCGAGTGCTGCGCGAACTTCGTACGTACAGCGGACTGGCTGATGCACTCCTCGAACTTGCGCTCGAAGTCCACGAACTCGAAGTACCGCACCTGGTGACCCTCCACCAGGATCGGTGCTGAAATAAATGTTATACAAATATAAAGTATCGTTTCAAGTATCATCGAGAAATTATGGCGGATGAGAAAACCTCTCTTGGACTACTTCATGGAACATGTGGCGCAAATAGCAAAAAAAAAAAAAGAAATAAAAGTGTCGGAAAGCGGAATTGAGAAAATTTGCTGAAAACAAGATGAATGAAATGGACATATTAAAACTTGTAAATAATGTCTCGGATAAAGTCTAAATATCGGGTTTAACGTGTACCACTGGTGGTACACGTAGCACAGGACGTGTTAAGGCGTGAAAATATAACAAACAAACATACTACATCACTTTCACATTTATGATATTATAGTAAGGATATCTATTAACATAATCTGTGATAATGAACTGTAGAACGAGCAAATAATCGGAAAGCGAGCTCACATGAGACCGGTTTTTCCCTCTCTCGCATACGTGTGAGCAGAGCCTCCTTAGCGGAGATGAAGAAGATCCGTTCCTCAGCCTCCTTAGGGGTGCAGACGCGCAGCTCCCGGGATAGAAAATCCACGCATCGGTTCGCGTGCTGAGTACGCACCTGGACACGGAAAAAACATTTTTATAAATACTTTATCCACAATCTCAACTGATGTTAAATAATGATGTGGTCTCATATGGTGAACACGTTAAACCTAGGGGGCACTGGCTCTCAAGTACAGCTGCCGGAACACACCTACAGGTACTTGAAGGAGCGGAGCGGAGGGAGGTACCAGCGGAAGACAGACTTACAGATACCCCTACCATATATATATATGGTTTTATCACGATTTTTTCCATTACCGTAACCTACCGTAAGACGCGTTATCCGAACATGCTAACAAATGAGCCATCATGACTTTAAACATCACATACACATAAGATATGAATTCCATGTAAAAATGGCTTGATTTTCTAACTGTCAATCACATCGCAGATAGTTTCAACAGGAAAGAAATTTTCAGACAATCCAAAGAAAAAACACGTTTTTACGACACGCCCGTAGAAACAAGATGGAAGTTATTGTATTATAATTATTGTTTCGTATTATAACTGATGTAATACGCCCTTTTTGCCCTTGGCACTCCCTATGGAACAATAGTACATACAAACTATTTATTAATGTCTATATGAAATGTCAAAAGTAAAAGTCATATCTTTTTCTCTTTATAATAGATAGATTAGTTATTTAATTACATAATTATATACACATGGAGATTTTAAGAATAAATATAGAAATGATATTTTCAAATATTTTATATGATTTCTAAAAGTATGAATTAATTAATGCTTTATTGCATCTTTCAATTGAAACACTGGCAAGCTTAGCCAAAAAGTATTCTCTTCTAGGTAACCAGGTTCAGTTAAATTTATACACAAAAACAAGGCAAAGAGAAAGGCAACATTATTATTCAGGAGATATTTGTGATCACTACGTATTCTATACAAGATACTCACTTGTTCCATGTATTCAGGTTCCGATGCAGACGCGTCCCATCGATTATTCAATATAAATATGTTCGGTTGTGATATTTTTGTCGATACTTTGTGAAAGAAGTTCTTTTCCTGGAAAATAGAAGAAATCATGGATTTCATTTTAATTTACTATCTTGGGGAATAATATAGAATGCATTGTGTGTAATGTATGCAGTGATTTAGTGGACACATGTGAAAAATCATTAATATAACAATTATTTGTTGACAATTTGAAACAGGTTCACTTTATTTGATTCAAATTGTACAAATCAATATTCGAAAGTCGAGTCCAGTATTTGAGCAATTCGAAATTATGTAAATAATTCAAACAAACTAATTGAATATTCTCAATAATTTATACAATTTGAAGTACTCGAATACTTTGACAAATTCGAAAAACTGAATCAATTCCAGTATTTTAATTAGTTCGAATATATTTATTATTAACTAGCTATCAGTTCCGGCTTCGCACGGGATTCCTAACTAAGAAAATAAGTCCAAATCTTCCTTTACTTAAACGTCAATCTGTCAATTCCGTTCGTATTTTTGGAGATCTTGTAGCTACCGAGTATGTCATTCTCTTCGGCAGACTGGCTGAATCGTTTGAATATATTGTAAACAAAATACGTCATTCAAACAATTGAATGATTGCTTGTGTATAAATACCAAATATGGAGTTAGAAATAAACAGTCTATTTTACACACTCAGAGTATTATTACTACGCTGTCCCTGTCAGTATAGGAATATTAGTGGATCCGAGGTTACTACAATCGCCTTATTTCCTTTATTTCACTTACCCACTTTTTATATGGAGATTTATTAAACCATTTGTTCAATTTTTAACAAATTAGTCATTCTATGTTTCAAGTCCACTAAGACTAATAACAGTTTTGTTCAGAGTACTGAACAAGCGATAGGGAGGCGCGATCGAAAACCGACTTTACCAGACTTTACAGCCATTTTTATTTTTATTTAGAAAAAGAAACTCACAGTGACCGTGAGCGTGGATTCTGCTTTAGCTACGAGCTCGAATACGTCCGCGTCGCGGTAGTTCTTTTCGATAAATAGCGGAGAAAGTTAAAAAAAAGTTTGATAGTACATCTATTTGTAGTCAAAGTATCAAATGGCCTGAAGCCCGTGTCAGGCAAAAATGACACGGAACGTGTTAAACATACATAGAGAGTAAAAAATACTCACAGTGACCGAGAGCGTGGATTCTGCTTTAGCTACGAGCTCGAATACGTCCGCGTCGCGGTAGTTCTTCTCGATAAATAGCGGAGAGAGTTAAAAAAAAAGTTTGATAGTACATCTATTTGTAGTCAAAGTATCAAATGGCCTGAAGGCCATGTCAGGCAAAAATGACACGGATCGTGTTAAACATACATAGAGAGTAAAAAATACTCACAGTGACCGTGAGCGTGGATTCTGCTTTAGCTACGAGCTCGAATACGTCCGCGTCGCGGTAGTTCTTGTCGATAAATAGCGTAGAGAGTTAAAAAAAGTTTGATAGTACATCTATTTGTAGTCAAAGTATCAAATGGCCTGAAGCCCGTGTCAGGCAAAAATGACACGGAACGTGTTAAACATACATAGAGAGTAAAAAATACTCACAGTGACCGAGAGCGTGGATTCTGCTTTAGCTACGAGCTCGAATACGTCCGCGTCGCGGTAGTTCTTCTCGATAAATAGCGGAGAGAGTTAAAAAAAAAGTTTGATAGTACATCTATTTGTAGTCAAAGTATCAAATGGCCTGAAGGCCATGTCAGGCAAAAATGACACGGATCGTGTTAAACATACATAGAGAGTAAAAAATACTCACAGTGACCGTGAGCGTGGATTCTGCTTTAGCTACGAGCTCGAATACGTCCGCGTCGCGGTAGTTCTTGTCGATAAATAGCGTAGAGAGTTAAAAAAAGTTTGATAGTACATCTATTTGTAGTCAAAGTATCAAATGGCCTGAAGCCCGTGTCAGGCAAAAATGACACGGAACGTGTTAAACATACATAGAGAGTAAAAAATACTCACAGTGACCATGAGCGTGGACTCTGCGTTGGCGACGAGCACGAAGACGTCCGCGTCGAGGCAGTACTTGTCGATCCACTCGTCGAGGTTGGGCGTGACGTCGACGCCGGGGCTGTCCACCAGCACCACGTCGTCGCGCAGCAACGCGCACAGCTCGCGCGGCCAGTACACGTGCACCAGCGAGCACTCCTGCAGCCGCGTCGCGCACAACGCGTGGCCCAGCTGGCTCACCGACTGTTACACACACACAACGTGCCGTTAATGCTCACTTCAGGATCACTCGATAAAACACCTGTACGAGTTTTTGGCGGGATCTTGGTCTGTCATGTAGTGGATTTTATTTTTTATTCATAATCTTGTGTTACATGACTCTATATTCTGTAAAATTGGTGGTGTTTCATGTGATATAGTTTGTTTATTGTGCATAAGTGAAGCGAGTGGAAAAGAATGCCATGGACCATGAATTCTGAGATGCCACAAAAATTCCATGGAGGGTTCTAACAAGATGGCCACCATCTTGTTAGTTCATTGAAATTATATCAAGAAACTTGTAATATTGATACTCACTTGACATTGGCAGTAATAGTCTACTAGAAGACTGGTTGCCAAAATGGAATAGAAGAAGAACACCTGTACAACTTTCACTGGACTCTATATATTTTTAATATTCACAATATCGTATACTACTAGCCGGTAACGAACGCGATTAATGCCGACCTTTATTACATTATAAATCCTTACAACTAGTAGGCGATGCCCGCCGTAATTGCAGCACCTTTTAACCATACATTTTATTTGACATTTTATGACAGAGTTCCACATAATATTTCATAATACACATAACACATAATACATTTCTATAATAATAATATAAATAATAATCTTCTATAAATACAATAAGAATGTACATCTAATGTGTATATACTTTTTAGATTTTTTGTAAAAAAAAATGTTGCATGTGCTTGGAATAAGTAATAAACACATTTTAATCATTTCTAATCATTTCTATATGTCAGTCTGTTTGTTCAAACAAACACGCATAATTGCTAAAGTACGAAAATATAAAAAATATCTCAAAGCATCATCAAATCATAAAGCATATCCTCAAGTAACATTTAGTCTTGGTTTCATTAAAATCGGTTCACTCTATCATAAGTTATTGTAATTTTAATGACGACGCGACTCAAGTACGAGAGAAAAGTAGATAAGTAAATGAACTTAATACATTCAGATGATTTTATTAATCACTGTTTCTATACATTAGGTTCCACACGGACGGAGTCGTGGACACAGCTAGTTTCCATAACATAATAAGTTACACTTTCAAATCCAATTATAGCATATTATATGTAAATAGCATAACAATAGTGAAATTAAATAATCCTGGTACCTGGACATTGAGTTTCTCTTCAGAGCCCTCAGTACGCAAGAACGACTCGTCTGTATCGGAGCCCTCCACTTGTAGGAAGCAATTGGTTGTATGCCCAATACCACTGGGCAGTATCTTGTCGTGAAGCATTGCATTAATTACAGTACTTTTACCGTTGCTCGTCCTTCAAAGTCGAAATATAAATATTATGATTAAAAAAAAAAAAGATTTATAAAAATCCATGATTATTATACAAAAGAATCCTAGGGGATTGCAAAAATTGCTTAAGATTTTCTTAATTATCTTTATATATAAAAATTCATTGGCATGATGTTTGTCCACAATTAACTCCAAAACTACTTAACCGATCTTCATGAAAGTTGGCATTTATGTACAACTTGAGAGATAGGATAATTTAAATTTCGATTGATCACCTCAATTTTTTTTTTAGATAACAAATCAATTTATTGTCAGTTTCGTCAGTCTCAAACAGATGGCGCTTTATATTAGTTTGTGGACAGAAAACTGTAGGACTGACTGTATAGATATCGCCACGTTTTAATTTCGAATTTCCTTTTCATCTCCTGTTTATTTTATGGTTATGGGTTATGTTATGTATGGTTATGTTATACTATTTAGTATGTAACTTCGCTTTTTCTGTATCAAGTTTTTAGGTAGGCTCATTACCCCATAATACCAAATACTTTATCATAATTTTAAATCAACATGTAATAACTGAGCACACACTGAACACAGCAACGTGTGGCCGGGTCAGCTAGTAATTCACAAATTGACAGTAGTAAGTAGCTAGGTATTAACTGACCAACTATCAGTCTAGAGAAGGTGCATCTGCCGCTAGCTGGTTGCTCATCCACATACCCTAAAGCCCAGCAAAATGCCAACAACCATAAGGTTCTCTGGAAGCTTATGACATGGGGCTCTTTAAAAAGGGATTGAAACACGCTCTGCAAGGTCGCCAATATAACCCATAGGCGACGGTGACCATTTTACATCAGACGGGCCGTCTACCTGTTTGCTGTCTTTTGGCATAAAAAAAACACCCACCTGCCAAAGAAGGCGACCTTCATATGATCACGTTTGAGTACTTCACGTATGGCCTGCACTTTGGATACATATGACTCCACATTGGCAACGTCTTGAGCTGTCGCGACGCCATTCTCACCGGACACCGCTGTAAAGATATACAAATTAAGTTCATATTAATGGAAAGTGCATAAAATTGTTACCGGGCAGAATTAGTGCAAGCACAACACAACAAAGTACACATAGTAAATGTTAATAAATAACCAGAGACATATGGTTAAGTACATTTTTATTCTCAGTTTTTCATCTGATTTTCTTGTTTTGTTTACTAGCTATTGACAAGCTTTAGTGTTATCAACAAAAAAGTTCGTTATTTTTTCCTTAAACCAGTATTCAACTTAAACTTAATGAATAAAACCTTTAAAAATTAATAAATTGGGTTGAATCTCGACGGCTAGACCAGATCCACACCACCAGTCTATGTGTATAACCAGAGGCAGAACAAATTAGTACGTCTTTCTCCTAGGTTTCTCTGGAGATTTTATTTTGCTTAGTAGCTGTGTTATAATTTTTTTAGGGGGAAAGTGGTTTTTTCCTTAATATTGAAAGTTAATGAAATATAGTTTAATTTCGACCACTACATGAACACATGTACCTAAAAATACCTAAAAATAAGCTAATAAAATAATCAACACAGGAGTGCCTAAAAAAATAGGGTAAATTCTTCGGATTAGTCACGCAAACAATGAAAGCCTAACAAATTTTAATCTACTCATTGAGACCATGATAACGAACCCTAGGATGATTTATATTGACAATTGATCTTTATAATCAAAATAGTACGTAAATCATAGATAGAATAAGATACTTGTGATAATGTCATATGTATACCCGATTCAGCAATTAGATAAGCAAAAAAGGATGATAAATGAGTATTACATAAACTTTTTCATTTAAGGTTGAATATATAATTACGTTATATATTGTTTTTGTTATATTTATTGGTACAATAATATTACTATTGGTCTAAATTCGACTATAATAAGGAGTACATACTTTTTATGATAGTATGTAGATATAATTCTCATCATTGTTTTTGGCACCTTTGAATATAGTCTTAAGTTAGAAGTTGGGCATAATATAATCAAGTGTTTGGTAGTTATTTATGCTACTGCTGACAGACAATTTTACTGTGTGCACTACAACAATTAGTATGAGAAAACCAAAAGCGACACTCTGTAAAGATGAAGTGTTCTAGAAATGAAACTGATGCCTGCATATTATTGGCACACCTGCAACACGCAAACATAAAGAAACGATGATTGACCATTTGCCCATAGTTACTTATTATTGTACATAGTTTATTGTCTTTCTTATTTTATTGTTTTGTATTGTTAGTTCTCAGTATCTGTTACTCTCATACTCCTTGTATTTGTACCGCCTGTAATTCTTTGCACGTGTCTAGTTAAAAACCAATTTAAATATTGCTGCTTGGTCAATAAACGGAATGGGGATTTGTAAACTAGCTGCCCAAAGCCTCCCGGCTAGTCGCGCTGTCGCCAACAGTTAAAGTAGTGACGCGATAGCGCTTCCTTGTTCTACACCACATTTGTCTCAATGTTATATATATAATTTAATACATATAAATATACCTAAATTTGTGTTCTGCGCATCTATATTTAGAGCAGCATTAATGTAGATTTAACCTATCTCCTAAGAACAATACTTTTTTTACTTTTCTGTAATCCTGACAATAAGTATGCAAAATTTCATGATGATTGATTGATTTATGAGACATGAAAGCATAACAAATGTACAGATAATTATTATATGGATCAATATTGTAGACATGAGGAGCTGTGTTGTGAAAAAAAGTTCCAAGATATTTTATTGATTACACTACAGCTTATCAATAGAGTAACAAAAAAAATCCATTGAAAAACAAAAGAAACTGAACTGATTAGGTCTTCACTTATTTAAATATAGATTACAGAGGATTCCCAAACTCTTTGTGCTCCATGTCACTTCTGCAAGTAAATCTGTAACTATTTAGTAAGAGAATCCTAGTCAATAAATATATATTTTAGTATGAATCATTTCTTATTTTACATTAAAGTATTTAAAGAAGTAATCTACTAATAGTTAATAAACATAAATTAAAATAGCATATGAAATTTGTTATTGATTATATTACACCCAAAGCTATTACAAATTTAGTGTCACATTGAGACATTATAATAAAGGGTTTTTCATGCATGGTTTGCATTTTTTTCCTTAAGAATATTTGCATGATGTCTTATATAAGAATTTTTTGATATGGTGTCTTCATCGTCATTCCAAATTAACACATCCTGATGCTAGCTGGTTGCTCATCCACATCCTTTAAAACCTAATAAAATAGTGCCAACCATAAGCTTCTCCTGAACCTTCATTATGTGAAGGCCAGCATTGTGGAATAGATTACAGGTAAGTATTCCCCCAAAGTTATGGTCACTTCAAAAAGGCAAACATCCTTTCAAGGCCAGTAAAGCAACAGTGATACCCCTGGTTATTGCAGTTGTCCATAAGTGAGGTAACCATTTACTATCAGATGGGGCATCTAATAGTTTGCTACCCTATGCCATAACAGAAACATATCTCTGACTATTTAAGACGGAAAAATGAAACTCACCATGCATAAAGGTAACAGCATCTTTGACATAATCATCAATCTCAATGAATATGTCATTGATCTTCTTCTTGGCCCTGACGAATATCTGCAATGGTGAGTCAACATTCGACATGTTGACACGCACCGTCCCATTGTTCAGTGCAACATTGTGAGGCCCGTCGCCAGCCATCATCGATATTGTACGGTTAACATATGCAGCCATACGGGAAGGAAAGCACGCTTGTCGTTAGGTGAACCTTATTCTGGACAATGCCAACAATACAGTCACTGTACCACTTCTATAGTTAAATAACATGCACGGAATGACTGCAACAAAAACATAACGTACACATAAAAATATGCAAACACAAAACAAAGCAATTGAGAATGGAAAAAAATCCTCAGCAATAGAGTAGTACTAAAACCGATTAGCTAATGAATTAATATCTACTAATTCAGTGCACTGTTTTAAAAACCAACTTGACAACTGGCTACAAACAAATAAGCTAACTACAATAAGTGAATATCTACAGTGTTAAAAATCCAGATGTCGTCTGTTCACACCATTTCCACACATAATTTTTCACACAATCCATCCATATTTTTTTCAGTCTTCCTCTACTCTTATATCCGTCCACCACCAAACTCAAAACTTTTCTAGTTACACATGGTTTTCATCTCTCCTCATTGCGTATCCATTCTTGTCACACCACACATTCCACCTTAACATTTGCATGTCTGCCACATGTAATTTTCTCTCATCCATCTCTTTCCACATAAATCAACCATGTTTTAAAATTTTCATTCAATTTAATTGCAAAATGATATATTAACAGAGTTATAATTAAAGCAATTAACAAAGGTGACAATTTAAAACTTATGTATGATATAGGGAATCATAAAAAGCTTATGGCCAAGTTGTTTAATAGAGCAAATACCTGAATAACTAATGAATATCATTAGTTGAATATTATAGTATATTCTTATGGATATGCTAAGTACATTTACATATTCTAAGAATATTAATCTTATTATTTTCCTATAACTTATGTGCAGCAAGTAAATATTTTAATATTTAAATAATTTTTAACAAATTATTTGTATGACATAGAAAGTCGATAAGATTACTGAATAACTCAAAATGTACAAGTAACTTGAACTTGGTAATCAAGTTAACTGTATATAATGCATAGAAGTAACTAGAGCGAACACTTTCCAACTTTAAAAAAATATCTATTATACAAGTAGAGATAATTATATATGCTGCTAATATAAAACATCATTATTTTAAATTAGTTTTTCATACATAATTGATAAATGTACACCCTATATAAAGTTATAGAGTAAATTAAAAGAATAAAGTTGAGAAAGTATATTCCAATATATACTATTGTGAACACTAAAATTGAGGTTATGTTAGGAAAATATCACAAAACCGGCTGCAATAGAATTATAAAAGAGTATAAGGATAGAAAAGAAGATAAAGCGACACCCGGAACACTTCAACATTATATAAATGTAAGTAATTTGCACCTTGTCGTCTCGTTGCATCATCAGAACCGATGCACATCCCTGCAGTCCGAGCGGCGTGAAAATTTGTGTACAATTTAGTGGTGTTTATAAATAGAAAACATTTTGAGAAAATACAGTAAGACGTAAAACAAATGACAGCCGCTAAATATAAGTCAAATTTGATTCGTGATAAAATTCACTATTACCAATTAGATAAATGTAAGTAATAGAATCAATATTAACTTACCTAGGCCTTATAGCGTCATTGTGAACATTTTTACCTTATACCAAAATTATTTGCGACCGTTATTACCAAATTAATTTTTCACTGATATTTTCGTGTTTTCTATTTTCGATTTTCCATCCCGACTTTTTCTAATGAAAAAGGCAGTGTTGCCGGTAACAATTTGTCAAAAGTTTCGAAATAGAATATTGTACAACATATGAAATATTCTACAGTTTTCTTTTAAATCCTTTTTATTTGAAGATTAACAGCTACCGACAGCAGTTTTTTTACTTAAATCCTCTCGGATTCTTGAGTTGAGTTCTCACTCAACCACTGAATTTAACCTACCTCCAGTTAATGTACATTTTGACTTATCCCTTATCAACATTCGCAAACAATTAAATTTTTTTTTTTTACTCGAACTACTACGCTATTGGCCTAGCAAGGCCTTTACAGCTTCACAGCTTTAAGCAGAGCGCCTAAGGCACTCAGCCACAATTTCATGAAAATTGGTTGAGTAGATATAGCACGAACACGTAAGAAACAACTTTATATTCACATCTATAATATTAGTTAGGATAACAATGGTCACAAACAATAGTTAAATATTGGTAGTTATAGACATTATCTGATATTACGAATGGTTTTTTCAACATAATTTTATGTTTCTTTGTATATTCTATGTATATATAGGATTATCTTTAAAAAACCCTAACAACATGATAATGTTTCAAAATATTAAGACAAATTAAGTAAGCCTATAATCAGTTTCTTCCATTTGGTATAGTAAAATATAATGGTATGGTAAAATATAATGGTATGGTATGGTACAAATGGTAAATAACTATTTACTTACCAACCTCATTATTAGGTTTTTATAATATGTATATAGGGAAGAGGAGCAGCGGTGCATGTTGTTTGATGGTGACATTTATCTTATTGGAGAAAATGCAATCGAAGTTCACAGTCGGTCTAAAAAAATTAGAGAACCTTGGGTTGAACATTAGTAGTACAAAAGCTAACATTTGTTCTGGATCTTTGAGTTTACTACACTTTTAGTACCTAGGCTCATTGATCCAAAACAACACTGAGTTTGACCAGGATAGGGAAAATAGGACAAATACAGAGAGAATGCAGCAAAAGACGCTTGAGGTCGCTTGTGACTCATGAGCATCTTTGAGATTCAAAGGAAATGCATATAAAACTATCATAAGACCGTCGCTCCGTGCTGTATGGATCTTAGTGCTAAGCTACGAAGGAGACGGATGAAAAAAGATTACTTGTGGCGAAAGTGCAAATTTTATGATGAATGTGTGTAATAATCCGAATGGATAAGATTAGAAATGAGTATATTATATTAGTGATATACCGGTAATAGAGAAGTTGGGGAGGAATAGATTAACATGATGCGGGCATGTCGTAAGGAGATATGAAAGTATATGTGCAGATAATTTTTCCGTTTGAGGGTAGAGTAAAGCGAAGAAGGTATGGATGGAATGTCTGAATAATGATGTGTATATATTTTTTTTTTTTTTTAACTTATTCTTTGGCCTTTGTGGAAAATTCCGCAATTCTGCCAGTGTCATGTATATAAAGCTTAATTTCTACGATAATGGATCAACAAAAGATCTGAAGTTGATTTGGACCACCACCGTATGACTAACATAGAACATAGGGACAATACACAATTGGGTTAGTAAGTACCTAAACATATGAGTTAGTAAATAAATATGTATATTTTATCATATAAGCATGTATAGCACAAGTAAGCATAATGTAACAAATAATTAGAGCTTAATTTTATTAATATAGATATATTTACACAGAACAGTAATAAAAGGAGTAAAGGAGAGGGAGAGTAGGAATTGCATGCAGGTGGGACGGAATATCTCCTGGGGGAGTAAATTATATAGAGAAACGCGCCGATTTGGACAATTAAAAAAAATATGGTCTATACTTCCTACATCTAGCCCACATTCACATAGCGAGTGATCCCGGACTCTAATTTTTGCAAGATGGACAGGTGTGCAGGCATGATTCAAACGCATACGGCACACGACCGATATTGTACGCTTGTCTACGTTCGGAAACAATGAAAACCAGGGTTTAGTGGGGATGGTAGGTTGTAAATTGCCATAGAATTTGGCTTTAACCTTGTGTGATGTCTGCCACTCATCATTCCACGCTTTAAACAACTGGTGTTTCATGCTTACACAGAGATCCCCAGGAATGATTTGAAAATGTTCTAGGGAACCTATGTTGGCAGCTTGCTTTGCACATGAATCTGCTGTTTCATTGCCTGGAATGCCCGAGTGACCCGGAATCCAAGCCAAGACGACTTTTAAGTTTTGCTGTTGGCACATATAAAGAGCTTCTTTGATTTTTAATATAATTGGGGATCTGTATTTAGATTTGAAGGGATTAGCCAGTACGGCTTGTAAGCAGCTTTTTGAATCAGTTAAAATAATGGACTTTTTGATATCATGGGATAATACAAATTTTATAGACTCTAAAATTGCAATGGATTCACCAGTAAACACTGTTAAAACGGGAGGGCATTTAAAACTTAGCATAATTTTAAAAAAGGGAATCCACACGGCGGATCCCATGTTGTTGTTGTGTATAAAAAGTGTGAATACTGAGATGACAGTTGACACATCAGAGAGAAAGAAAATACCATATCGTGCTGATCCTCCTTAAATGGGATAAGAGCTTATAAATAATGAGGATAACCGTTATTTCTCTGTTTATTCCTATTAATATTAAGATTGCTTACTATTAGCGAGACTGCTGTCATAGTTTGTGGAATTAATTTAGACTTTTAATATTAATTTTGGTTCTGATTCAATTATTGAAATAATTTATTAAAAATTGTATCAAGTGATTCATTTTTTTTTTTTTTTTTTTTATCTTATTCTTTGGCCTTTGTGGAAAATTCCGCAATTCTGCCAGTGTCATGTACATAAAGCTTAATTTCTACGATAATGGACCAACAAAAGATCTGAAGTTGATTTAGACCACCACCGTATGACTAACATAGAACATAGGGACAATACACAATTGGGTTAGTAAGTACCTAAACATATGAGTTAGTAAATAAATATGTATATTTTATCATATAAGCATGTATAGCACAAGTAAGCATAACGTAACAAATAATTAGAGCTTAATTTTATTAATATAGATATATTTACACAGAACAGTAATAAAAGGAGTAAAGGAGAGGGAGAGTAGGAATTGCATGCAGGTGGGACGGAATATCTCCTGGGGGAGTAAATTATATAGAGAAACGCGCCGATTTGGACAATTAAAAAAAATATGGTCTATACTTCCTTCATCTAGCCCACATTCACATAGCGAGTGATCCCGGACTCTAATTTTTGCAAGATGGACAGGTGTACAGGCATGATTCAAACGCATACGGCACATTCATAATTTATAAGGTGCTTCTCTAGTGACAAATGACATTAGCGAAATCTTTGAAATGTCAAGAGATCCAATGGCGGATGGCTGATTTGAAACACCGCTTGTATAAGTGCGTAATTTACTAAAATTTTAAATAAAATTCACACCATATAAATTTTATTATAATAGTAAAAAAATCTATACATCATAAAATGTCTCGCTCGGTCCGCGCCGAAACTAGAAACCGTGTTAAAGATGATATTAAAAGGGTAATGCAAGCTGTTGAAAAAGTTCGCCATTGGTGAGTAAATGAAAGAGCAAAAACCTTAGGAGAAATTTATCTATATTATATCAAATACAATTTTTAAAGTTCCTTTACTGTTCATAGGGAGAAAAAATGGGTAACCATAGGTGAAACAACTATGAAAATTTACAAATGGGTTCCGATATCCACAAATGAACAGAAGAAAAAACATGCGGCAAAACGTGAAAATAAAGAAAATACTTTGACTCCAAAGAAAACTCACGACTCCTCAAACTCCAACTTTGGTATGGCGGAAGACTCGAACACGTGTAAGTAATATTTCTATGCATAATTTTGAAAGAAAGTTTCATAATATTTTTATCATTCAATAGTTATGACTACTTATCAAAATGGAAGCTAAAAAGGTTTAGTGGGCCAAGGTTATGAATAAAATGTATATTGCCTATATAACTACTAAAGCCTTACTTAAAAGGTCAAAGTTGACAAAACTGAATATTTATAGCAGATTATTTTTCAACAATTTTATTATTATTTACTCAACTTTATACCATTGCTGTAACTAACAATAGACTGCGACTTTGTATGTGTTAATTATGATATAAAACTTAAAAACAATAAAATATACTTATGACATTCAGGATAAGTGAAGTTTCTTGTTAATTAAAAAAAATCAGAATGTAATCGGTAGTTCTAAACGTTACCTTCTGTAAACATGCAAACTTCATCTCTTTATAATATTTAAAATACACAGTTAAACATGATTCTCCAAGTAACTGTTAATTTATGTTATTGGTGATTAAACTATCAGAATAAATATATCTTTCTATAATTAATGTTTGTTCACTATTTAGTGAATAATAGATTACAAGAGACTACACGGCACAATTATGAGCAAGGGAAAAAATATTATTCTGTTAGTTATAAGACATTAGAGTTTAATTTTTAATCAAAAAAGCATTTATCTATTATTAGTTACTGAAAAAAAAAATGAATAGAGTTTAAAGTCACTGTTGCATTGTATAAGTTTATATTCAAATTGTTTTTGTTTTGCCACTACAACACTCATACAGTGTTGAATACTACATTTTTATATTAAATGGGATATATGTTAAATAATTTGGAAACAGATACTGCATAAAATAACTACTAAGAACTAAGCGTGAGTTTCAATTCCGGGTTAGAACTATTATCATAAATATTTCTGGTTTCATTTCAGGTTTCTCAACAGTAAGCGATTCACAAGGCCCTACAGATTTCACATCGACACCAATGAATTTCTCAGAAGACTCCAACTCTCAGAGCAGTGGCACAACGACACCAGCGAAACGGTTAAAAACTGACTGAAAATTGAAGAGGGTATAACCTCATTTTGTGGTATTAGTGAGCTTAAATGTTATAAACAAAATGACACTATTGAGTACAATTCTGTATGTGAATGATAAACTTTTACAATGTGACATATTGTAATAATTTATTAGTTTAAAAGAATAATCATAATTGATTAAACATTTTCTTGCAGAAATGATTATATATAGAATAATTTTAGATGGAATGACTGATTTTTTAAATTATACTATGGGCTAATGCTTGACCACAATCTCACTACATATTAAGTGATAGTGTGGTCATGAGTTTCCAGCATGTTTGCAACATTTTTTTTTTCTTAATAACGAAAGTATGCAAAGCACAACTAATATATTATGTTCTATAGTATTTTTTATGATACCAATAGCTAGTGGTTGTCAGCCATCACTGCAAGACGAATTACTCCACCCCTTAATATATATTTTAAATAAATCTATAATAAATTGAAATAATTTTATTGAAGTTTTAATTCGAAAGTTAAATTAAAAGTTTTGAAGCTTAAATTTAAAAAATATAAAGTTAAAAGTCAATAAGTAAAGCAATGTGAATCAGATAAGAAATACTTGTACTTAGCCACAAATTATATACAGTCAAAATCTTATAACGACATCACAGGGACTACTCAGATTTAGTCGTAAAAACCAATAGTCGTAACATGTGGTGATGTTTTCGAGATACAGCATTCAGCCAAGACCTTTATTTTGGGTCAATATAACCAGTATGCTGTTTTAAATGATGTCGCCATAAACGGCTTTGACTGTAACTTGTTTTCTTAGCTTGGCATCCTATACAAATCTCCAGGTTGTTCTCCCCTGGGGTAGTTGCTGATAAGTGAATATACAACAAGCAGTAACTACCTCCTATTTATTGCTAGGGATCAAGGCAGACTATTTTATCTGATATTGGAGTAGACCTTTATCATTGAGTTTTGCATACCCATTACAGTAAGGAGTACAGAAAAGAATACAGGTACATCTACAAAAAAGTACTGTCCTAAGGTAGGTCCGATAAACAAGTAAATTGTGAGTACATTCCCCCACCCAATATGAATATATTTTAATGTGTTATATAATTTTGTAAATAATTAATATTAATAGAGTTTGTTTTTAAATTGTTGACAATAACAAAGTGTTTTAAGTATTGATAATTTTGTCTGTGCTGTTAGGAAATGGAATATTGAAAGAAGAATAATTCCGTCAGTTAGCATTTTGCTGAAATTGATGTCGTAATTTTAAATCCTGTCGGATTCAATTGAGTCTGGTAATAAATATGACTTATTTTAGACCTATATGTTGTGATTTGTACTTATTTGTTCGTCCGAGACTTGTGTTTTACATTTTACATTATTATATTGTTTGTGCATAGTATAATTATATTGACTACATAGTGTTTTTTAAATTTCAAAACAAAAATATTTTACTACATATATTTTACAGTTTTATGCCATAATTATTGTGAATAATAACGTCAGTGCGATTATTGATAAAGCGATTGTACTAATGGCTCAGAGTTTGTACTATTGACCCAGTACTAAAACACCTGATTCATAGTGAATAGCCTGTACTAAATTACCATTGGTTCTCTAATGTTGACTGGAGACCTAAAAGTAGCCGATGACTGCACATGGAATGTGATACTACTGTATGCCTTAAATGCTAGTCCAAAATAAGAACTAGTGATGCTGTAAAGGTCCATAAGGTCAATAACGTACAGTCAGTTAGAAAAAAAACGTATGAAACTTTTGAGTCGTTAGAACGATGAGATGGTCCCAACTATATTCAAGGTTGTATTTATGGGTCTGCTGTTTAAAGTAATCGCTTTTATTACTGATATTCGATGGGAATTTCGATTGAATTGAAATAAGAAAAATGGCGTCATAATTTATACATTGCCTCGATATATAAACATTAATTACATCTTTTAATCCCAATACTGCTTTTAAAAATTGCGTATGTGTACTGAGAAAATGTTTCCTGTCTAAGTGATATGCTACTAAGGCTTAAGGCGTTTTTTTAATAGAGTGGTTCGAAGGACCAATTTATCGGCGATTTTTATTTTACAATTTCGATATTCTGTGAATAAATTCTTTCTAGTTTATTATATTTTAAATTTACCACTAAACTCATTTTGTATTTTACTTGGATGAATTAATGAAAATAGTACATAAATAATATTGCCATTATCGCAACAGATAATAAAACGACACTGAATAATTTGATTCCTACAATTCGAATTAAACAAAATGAGTTAATTATGTTAAATTACAAATGGAAATATATAGTTTTTGGCGGCATCTTAAAATGTCATGTAGTGGTTTTTAAATTTTATTCCTATTCTGTATTTTGTAATATTGGTGGTGTTTTACGTAATACAGTTTGGCTATTGTTTACAAATGGACGGGAAATAATACCACGGACCATGGATTCTGACTTGCCACAAAAACTCCCTGGAAAGTTCTAACAAAACGGCCACCATCTTGTTAAGTCATTGAAATGATCGCAAGAAACTTGTAATATCATTACAGTAATAATCCACTAGACGATTAGTTCCCAAAAATATGATTTAAAAAAATTGAAATAAAACTCACTTATAGGTCTAAATGTTGTTTATACTGATTAATAAATTTTATGCAAAATAATTTCATGAATGTATAATAGTATGATATAAGACAATAAAATGATTTAATGTGTAATTCAATATTTTTCTTCCGAGTCGACTGTCGAACCAGTCTGCTGGGATTGTGAGCCCCACGAGTCCATCCCTGAGAATTGTTCGGATATATTATCCGTTTCTTGTACTCCTATTATGTAGCTCAGGAAATGATTGTACTCAATCTCCTGTGAAAACATATAAATAAAAATTAATTGCTGAACGTAAGCGCATCACTTGAGAATGGCTGTTCCTAATTTTGGTTGTTTTTTTTTGTGTTCATAATTTTCAAAGCAAGTGATAAATTTGGGTTTTTAAGATTTATTTAGACATGGGATGGAAATTCTACATAAAAATAATCGATTTTTAAATCGATCCGATCGTTATCTCTGGAATATATGAGATAATTCCCCTTGCCTCCACCCTCGTAAATAATACAAAGCTGATATTTATGCATATAATGATACCCACTTCTGGTAAAAAACTGAAGTCGTCTTCCGCCATAGTCGATCTATCTTCAAAAGTATGACCATTCAGTATGGACAAAAAGTACCAAGACAGTTCTCTAGTGAAACGTTCACCTGGACAAGCAAAATAATGTATCCATAATTTTCTATAATAAAGTTTAACGTAATTAGATTCGGTTTATTGCAATATTTCCGCTTTATTTTTCATATTATTTATTTTATTATTCAATGGAAAACAACCAAATCAAATCAAAAATACTTTATTCAGTTTAGGCCCTAATAAGGCACTTATGAACGTCAAAGACTACCAGATAAGATAATGGCAAAAATAAGACTATTTAGAAGTTTTCACAGATAAAAATCTAGTCCATTTAGTGATATTTATAAACATTAGTGTGGTTAAGAATTTACTAGAATAGTGATAAGAAAAACAAATGGAGAGATTTGGGTGGAGGCGAATTTTTTTTTTTTTTTCGAACTGACTATAATGCTATTGGCCTTGTAAGGCCTTTACAGCTTCACCGGACTACCGGTGGAGGCGAAAAGTATAGAGTAAAAGTTAACAAATAATATAATATAAACTAAAGAATATGTTAATTAGAAAACATAGAAGTGGATTTTATAGAGAAATTAGCAGGCCCGGCGGACGATGTTCCGCCCTGATAATAAAAAAAAACTTCACAAATGATATACCTAAACCTTCCTCATGAATCACTTTATCTACTGGTGTAAACTTGGTTTTTGTCATTATTTTCTAATATTTTAATGTATATTAACAATGTCAATAATATGCAATACAGATTTTTTTTTAAAAGGGCACTTTAGTCACTAAGATCCAACAGAAAATAATGTGCTATAGATTTTAACCCTTTTCTCTCCCTATCTCTGGATATACTTCGAGGATAGGGAAGCTATATATAGCAACTATATACACTTCTACAGCTATCTCTTTTTCGTTTCTTAAAATCCACTTAACACCGTCCCAAAAGAAATTTCACTTCAAAAAATAAAGCGAGTAGTTATGTTAAGTTCGGTGAAGCTTTAAAGGCCGTAAGGCTTAATAGCATAGTCAGTTCGAAGAAGAAGAAAAAAAGAGAAGAGTAGTTATGTTACTGTTACAATAGACTTCTTTGGTCTTAAACGAGGATATGAACCATGCGAATGTGGGACCTAGAAATTTTTTTTTTTTTTTTATTGTATCTCGGCAAAGTGACTGTACTGTGCCTGATGGTAAGCACAGTACAATCCTAAAACAATGGCGACCACCGAAAGACTTACTATCTATCGCCGGTCGCCGCTGTCATGCCGGCCTGAAAGCGACCCAGTCAGGGACAGCCCCCCCCCCCCCCTGGTTGCTGGATATACACCGGCTGATCCCGGAACGCGACACGCCCAAACGTGTCACTATGGCGGGTGTTTCACCTAGTGTACGGTGGTCGCGATCCAGTCGGGTACAGACACCCTACCACCCCGCATAAACCTTTCACACAATAATAAGTATTATTGTTTTAGATATTACGATCACGTAGATTTTGAATAATAATTTACCATTATTCTCGAGTGTATTAACAAATTCCTCCCTAGGTATAAAGCAATTCTCGTTGTTCGCTACAGCAAAGTTACTGAAGGCATTCTTAAGTTTCTTGTGGTTATAGCCAAAAGCCGGACGATGATTCAAGTACAGTTTTACAAACTCTTCAAAGTCGACTTCCGTTACCGGTTCGCGGAGGTATACCTTATATTTCGCTTCTATTATTAGATTCTCTACCTGAAATAATAAAACATTATGCTTTTGTTGTTTAGTTATTTTAAGGTTTTCTTCATCATCCTAGATATACATTAATTGCTAGCTGTGCCCGCGACTTCGTCCGCATGAAACCTGATGTACGAAATATTAATAGAGTCACCTGAATTTATTAATTCTAACTACTATATACTTTTCATTAGTACTTAAGTCGCGTCGTCATTAAAATTACAATAACTTTTGATAGACACGGCCTTAGCTAGGGCCCCATTGAAATCACAATGCCCTACTTTAAAAATACCAAAAACTAAGATAAATTATTAAAATTATTTTGTTATGAACAAACTTTTTGATATAAAAAAAATTGAGATAAAAAATTTAAAATATTTGAGATAAAAAAAAATTGTAGCGATAGGTATCTAAACTTTATGAACATACCACAGTTTGTGACATTCGAGGGCACATCAATTATGGTATTTTTTTTTACTTCCGCCCTACCTGTAATCAATGCTGCCCTACCTCAAATTCGAGTCTAAAATTCTCTTTAGAGAAATCTAAAAAGTACAGACACGTTAGATTTACATTCTTATAATATGTTTAGAATATAGATAGATATAGTTCCATTATATTTTGGGTTTACATCCCAGATACTTGGTCCTTATACTAATATAAAGTCTTTACCTATGAAATTGCCGTTTTGTATGAAAAAATTTAAACGAATTTTTTTAATGTATTTTTTATTTGTATTAATCGAAGTAATCACCCATGCAATCAATGCATCTTTGCCAACGCAGTGGCAGTTTATTGATGCCCTTCTTAAAGAAATCAGCTGGACGGAAGGCAACAAATTCTTCAAAGGCATTTTGTACTGCCTCTCGGGTATTGAATTTTTTTTCCCGCCAAGGAGTTATCCAAATTCTGGAAAAAGTAGTAGTCTGTAGGCGCAAGGTCTGGTGAGTAGGGCGGATGACGGAGAACTTCCAACCCCAGTTCTTGCAACTTGGAGACCGTCTGCTGTGCAGTATGAGGTCGCGCGTTGTCGTGCAGGTGCAGCGGAGACGAGCGATTGACCAATGCTGGTTGAAGATGTGCCAGCTTCTCCATCATTGTGTTCAGTTCTTCACAGTACACATCTGCAGTAATGCTCACCCCATTTGGTAAGAAGCTGTGATGAATCACACCGGCGCTAGACCACCAAACAGTGACCACCACTTTTCTAGGGGTAAGTTTTCGTTTAGGGCATTGTTTAGGTGCTGAACCAGGATCCAATCAACGTACTGAGCGCTTGCGGTTATCAAACAGAATCATTTTTTCATCGCAGGTAACAATGCGGTTCAAAATTCCTTCATTTGTGTGTATGTTGAGCAGTGCAAGGCACGTCTCGATGCGTACTTCGCGCTGGCGATCATTGAGTTCGTGAGGCACCCATTTGTCAAGCTTTTTTACCTTGCCAATTTGACGCAAATGGATCAATATTGTTTTGACGCTAACGTCGAAAGCTGCTGCTAATTCAGCCGTAGATTGTGTATCATCAGCTTCCACAATCGCCTTTAATTCGTCATTGTCGACCAAAGTCTTCGGACGACCGCGAGGTTCATTTTACAGGTCGAAATTCCCAGAACAGAAGCGAGCAAACCAATAACAGGTGGAGCGTTGGTTTGTAGTGTTAGCTCCTTAAACGTCGTTGATGTTTCGTGCCGCTTGTGTCGCGTTGCTGCCACGACGGTACTCATATTCCATAATTACTCGAATTTTTAACGTATCCATGATGACAAAAAAGATTGAAATGCGATGAAAATGTAACACTAATCAATAAACAAATGACTACTTTTGGAAAAAGAATTCCATGATTTTAAAATAAAATTAATTTGAAATTAGAATTCTTAGCCAAACAAAAATTATTTTGATTTGAAATGGCCAGTACTGCAGAACGGCAATTTCATAGGTAAAGACCTATTATTATATATAAAAAAATATCACGACAGCTCCATTTCATGTAGATTTATTAGAGTTTAAAAGGATATCATTTTTAACTGACATCAAAAAAAGGAGGAGGTACTCAATTCGACTGTATTTTTTTTTATGTTTGTTACCTCAGAACTTTCGACTGGGTGAACTGATTTTGATGATTCTTTTTTTATAATTTTTAAAACGTATTTAGCATTCATTTTTCTTCCCGGGAAGAAGTGAGGCAAACATTGAGGTGCATGTGTTTTATCTTTCTGTATATCCGTGATCCTAAATGTACGCTTAAACACGAGCGAGTTTTTATAATTTTTTAAATAAAATTATACCTCATATTCCGAAGGAAAGAACCCAAGGGCCCGCATCAAATCAGGCAGTGAATCAATCGGTATGTAGTCCTTAATATGCCGTATTGCTGGGGAAAAGGTGCCCTGACAGAGAATCTGTATGTAGTAAAACAAATCTCTTATCTCTTGAAAGAGCCAACCTGGACGACCGTCCTCAATCAGACAGTAATATGGATCTAAGTCACCGCCGGCCTGCTTGGTTGTCGTGTCAACAGATCTGACCGAATAAAATTAATTCAAAGTATTATCTGTGTATATAAAACATTAACTTACTGACTGACGGAATTTTTGGCGGGATCTTGAAATGACATGAAATTTTATTCATAATCTTATGTTATTTAACTCTATATTTTGTAATATTGGTGGTGTTTTACTTAACATAGTTCGGTTATTGTGCACAAGTGGAATTAATGGAAAATAACACCACGGAGCATGGATACTGACTTGCCACAAACACGCCCTGGAAAGTTTTAACAAGAAGGCCACCACCTTGTTAATTGATTAAAATTATAGCAATAAACTTGTAATACAAGTTTACTTGACAATGGCAATAATCACCTACTAGAAGATTGGTTGCCAAAAGGAAAAAAAACTAATACTGACTGACTATGGAGGATAAAGGTAAAGAGGACCGCTTCTTATGGATGACATGTTGAAAAAATGTCCAGCTCTAAGCACTAAATAAAAGTTCTAATACTCTCCAAAATGGCGTTAGCATAGGCAAGTTATGGATAGTCCACCACATAAATTATAGCAAGGAAGACAATTCTAAGATTACACAAAAACTCCCTGGAAAGTTCTAACAAGGAGGCCACCATCTTCTTAGAACATTGAAATGATCGCAAGATACTTGTAATATCACCTACTCGACAATAGCAGTAACAATCCAGAAGATTGGTTACCAAAAATAAATCTAACAAAAAATATGTATAGATATAAAATAAAGACTCGAAAATAATTATTAGGTACATAGAGAAATATATGTAAAATTTAGTATATTCATCTTAGGTAGTGTTGCAAAATAGTAGACAATGTATTAATTGTATACCTATAGTTAGCAGCCCATTGACTCATACAGCTGTCTTTTGATCCAATAGTAAAGAGAGTACCACTGTCTTCACGAAAACACATATCAACAACCTATAATCAGAGAAATTATAATTTATCCTTACTTATGTAGAATCTAAGGACATGATGTGATATGGAAGAGACATATAGATGTACAAAACTGACCGTGTGTAGATTATTTTACAACAAATTGTCATGTTTATTATATAAGTAACTAGCTGTGCTCGCGACTGAAGCCACTTGAAACCTTATGTAAAAAAACAGTGACTAATAACATCATTTGAATGTCTTAGGTCCAATTACTTATCTACTTTTCTCTCATATTTAAGTCGCGTCGTCATTAAAATTACAATAACTTTTGATAGAGTGAACTGATTTCAATGAAACCAAGACTAAATATTACTCGAGGATATACTTTATGATTTTCTTATGGCGAGATTTCAGTGCTGCGAGTTAATACAAACAGATCTATTACTTATTCAAAGACACCTGCACCAATTTTTTTCACAAAAATCTAAAAAGTACAGACACGTTAGATTTACATTCTTATTATATGTATAGATATATGTATGCATAGATAAGTTATAGATGTCGAATGCTTTTACTAACAGAAGAGACTATCTGCCCATAGGTAGGTATGTAGGACAAATTTCTTGGAATTTTCTTGAGTAATTTCATATAGTAACATTATCGGCTGCGAGTTACGTAAAAGATCGTGAAGAAACTCGCTATGTTTTTTTGAAGTACATATAACTCAGAGCTAATAATAAGAGATAAGATTCACTCAACTTTAATACGTTTACAACTTCTTCTGAAGGCGTTGGACAAAGGGAAGAAGTTAGAACAAACTTGGTATACCAAAACATAGCAACATCGCTGATGGCGACAAACATGTAGTGAGAGATATAGAGTGCACTGTTTCAAACATAATGAAAATCTAAAAACATTGTGTGGTTTAATGAAACCACGATGCAAGGGAAACTTTTTTCAGATCATAGGCTTTTAACTGAAAGTTTTCGGAAAATATAATTGGCAAATGGGAAATCAATTGTAGACAACATATGCGACTATACATTTTAATTTCAATATACGTACGGAATACATAATAAATACAATTATTCAGGTGATAGACGCATATTAAAAACTGAGCACAATATTTCTTTAAATCACTAAAACATTTTGAACTGAGCATTGGCCCTCGCCATATCGGCGTAGGCTGCTCTTCCAAGCGTCAAGCGTCTTTTACTTTACCGCCACTCCGCGGCCGCGACCCGGCTGTAATGCGACATGCGATAGATGGACGAAAAAATTTAAGGCGATGGAAAAATTGGTTCTTTGCCGTATAAAAAAACACTTTAGACTCAACAGAACGCATTTTTACCCAAATAACTATCTAATCAACTGTTCAAATTAATACTGAAACGCTTTATCTTCATTAAGTCTAACCTGTTTCGGATGACCTAGCAAACCAACATGCTTCCACGGGTTACCATCGAGAGGCATCTTCTGCAATCCTATGACGTTCTTCGTGGCGAAGAGTATATAATGCTGCCCCTCTTCATCCTCTTCTGACTTGGAAACCAACTTCATTTTGCGCACCGAGTGCTCATAGCGGGGGCCCAGAACCGTTGACAGAGTCATAGTTGTCGAATAGTTCACAATTTTATATTTGTGCTAAAGGAAATGATCAGTTGAAGACAGTAAAATAATTACAAGCATATTTGTTTGCAAAATGACATTAATACTGATGTTTTTTAAAATTTTCACAACGTTATTTATCACTTAAATTAAACTTTACTGGAATCATAAAAATATCAGGTATAATATACAAACTGAACAGCTACTAGCTACCTTAATAGAACTGTGCTGCAGTCAATACCGACCACCTTCAGAATAATAGAGGCGTCAGCATTTCACAAGGTCTAATTATTTGTGAAGCGTCTTAAATGTCTTAAATGTTTGGGGAAAATAGGTTAAACAAAAAAGACGATAGGTGAGTGTCACGTGTGCATATATGTGTATTAGAGAGGGAATATAAGGACAAACATACTCTGGAGATGGTGAGAATGAGTGAATACTGTCAAACAGAAATGACTCCCAATTTTTAAAAAAACATTTCAGTTTCCCTAAAGGCAAGTGCTATGACCCAATTTGCTTATTCTTACCATATCTAATGTGAATTTTACAGGGTATATAAGGACCAATATTATATGGAGACGATAAGAATCAGTATACAGAGTCAACGAGAAATCACTCCCAAATTGTAACAATTCTTTCAGTTTTCTCATAGGCAAGTGCAAGGAGCCAATTTCTTACTAGTTCTTTCCATGTTAACGATTTCTACGATTAAAACCCTGCTTCCAATCTAATGATCTCCAAATGTAATACGATTCGTGGTACTCAAGAAAACTGATACAGAAATGTATACTCACTTCATCAGTAGCAATAAGAACCATTGGTAAATCAGTTCTACAGTCTTCAGTATCAACCCCTTTAGGTGTTGGCCAAGAAATAGTGCATAGAGGAATTGCACTCTGATCTACTCTATCCAAACTGTATATTTCTAAATGTTCTTCAGAGCTCTTCCCAATGTCATACTCCACCATGATTCGATCTAACCCCAAGGATAAAAGTTTGTATTCTCCATCGTTGTTCTTCTCTGGCAGAAACAGGACAGACGTGATGTCCTTGTAATGCGATCGGTGTTTACCAATAAACGTCCAACTGTATTTCTTACAATTGTATTTATAGACGCATACCGTTCTGCCAGCGTCCTGAAAAGGTTCATATGTTCATCTGTGTTATTGTTTTACAACATTTTTATTTATCATCTATACAAATCAATTATATATTAGTGCTTGTTTTAATATAAGAAATGCTTTACTTAATGTATATGAAAGTAGATAAGGAAGTTACAACAGAAAACCATTTTTTTAAATCTTTTGTCTGATCGTTTTTTTTCTCTCGCTAATCTCGGAAACAGTCAGACCGATATTGCGATATTGACGGAAGTTTCACAGATGACGTTGGATAAAGGCTAATAAGGAGTAACTTAGGCTACTTTTATTTAAAAAAAGAAGCAGGTTTCCGAACAAATATAATGAACTAAAGAAGTAGCGAATGCCTGAAACACATGTTTACACTGAAAAAAATATTTTTTCCTACATTACACGTGGGTAACAAATACTTTTATAATATTTGTTATCCATATTGATATATTAATCCTCGTTTGCTAGAGAACAACCGCTTTTTAATTGTGTCTATAGCAGACATTTTATTATAACATTCATTTAAATAATTTTTTTGAAGCCGGTATTTTAAAACATAGATATTACAAAAATTGACATATAATCAGATCTATAATTAGCAGCATAAAGATCTAACTAGTAAAATGCATTTAATAAAAACATTAGTTAAAGGCATCAGTAGGAATACGTACAGGTTATTGTGATGCCCCTGGAAGTAGGTAATTTTACCAAAGAGTCTAATTATGCATGCCCTAAGAGGGTAAATTAAATATTTAAAAAAAATAGCCGATGGTAAATTACATCAAAGTGTGATTCACGTTAATAAAGCTATTTATTTTTGACTTTCTGTTTTCTCAAAGCTTTTTCCATGTACAGATTTCTACTTCTACTTCTTTTACTGAAAAGTTCTTACAGCAAAAGCCAAGGTAAGAGAGTCGCTGCTGTAATTGATCTCTTTAATAGCGTAATTGGTGTCTTTCAAAGGTTTTTTAGTAATAACATCCAATGTAGTAGGGTCCAGGAAAATAAGTTCTCCAGTATTTAAGCCGCACGCCAGGTGTAACCCTAGAAAAATACAACATCTTACAAAAAACAATTTAATCAATCGAACGTCACTGTTCTCTACTCTTAGGTCCTTATGCACAGACACTTTACAAATATGACTAAATCAAACTAACATAATAAAAAAACGTGTTGTTAAATTTTTTACTAGGTACTATTTTTTAATAAAGGGTTTTCTTTGTTCATCTCATAATGCATGTTTTAAAGTATTCCTAAGTATAAGATTTTACTGACATTAATAGATCCTAATATCTACACTTACAGAACGTAGATTTAAAAAAAGTAAAAGATACTCAGGAGCAGTTCAGGCAATTTGTAGCAACTTTTTTGTTATTTTTAAGTTCTTCCGCTGCCTTGGCAGCAAAATTAAGCAAAAACTCTTTTCGCTCCAGTCATATCTACGTATTGACATAATTTTTACAAAATCTCGCGCAAAATTCTTTACGAGTAAAAAAATAATTAAATAAGTGACATTGCTGACGTATTTGCTACTCTGTCTTCTCCGTCCCCCATGTCATTAAAAATATGCAAAGCTTAAAGACCCTGTCTCCTCCCAGTTTGATACCTAGGTATTCTTGAATAGCCCCTTATATAATGTGTAAATCTCTCTGCGTATATCAGCACTTTTCTAACTAACTTACGCTATTAGCCTGATGGGTCTTCACAGCTTTACCGGGCTAATGGGGCGAGCGCTCATAGCGCTCAGCAGCTTGCCAACGAGCTTAACGGTGGCAAAGTGACCCAACTTTGGCTTGGGATGTTGCTTTGTGGTCGAAAACTTTATATCAAAGTCGATTTGTCGTATTTTACATCTACAATCTTTGTCGTGGTCTAATTGACCTTAGGACGACAACGTTTTTTTCTGTTTTTACGTAGGTTTTAGCGTCTGACCAAAATTTCACCCGACGTTAAATGACGACGCTGTCGAAGATGGTTAACACGCTAAAACTTATAGGGAGCTTGTCTCTCAAGTGCAACTACCGCAAAACACCATCCGGTTCTTGGTAACTAACGAAACGTGCTTAGAAAAAACCCTCCTACGATGCTATGGTTTCTTCGCGATGTTTTCCTTCCCCGAAAATCGGAATTCACTTGCGAGGATACGAAACTGCGTTCATCGACGCAGTGTCCGCTATCATGCTATCAATGAAGCCGTCATACCTTCAAAACAGCATTATTTAAATGACCACAGAAATGTGAACCTGATGGTGAATATCTTAGACACGTCACCGCAATGGACGGGATTGTTATTTCGCAGTTCACTTCAATTGAATCGCATTTCGGCGGAATTACCACTTTGTAGTGGTCCCGGAGATCTAGCCTCACGAATAGTCGTTGCTCATTGAAATTATACATCTCCACTGTTCCATCCGCATAGCCGATCACCACGAACGGTCTGGAAGAATTCTAAATTAGTTAGTTATATATTTTCATTAGAAGAAGAATCGCATAAAGCAGAAGAGACTCATTAATTACATGAAAATGGCAGTAACAGTCTTTGAAGAGGACTGAGCTGCTAGTAATGAAAAGAAAAAAAAAATGGGGCGAGGGGAGGGGAGGCAGACCTCCGGCGCTCTCACTGACCGGACGAAACGCAACAATGCAAGCACTGTTACTTCACGTGGGTGTTTCTATGGGTCGGGTGGTAGTACCCCGGGCGAGCCGACCCATTCATACTGAAACCAGTAATAGCTTCAGCGTGGCTCTACCACCTACAAATGGCAAGTGAGCAACCCTGCTCCGTGGTAATATTTCCCATTCCTCTCACTTGTGCACAATAACCAAATTATATTACGTAAAACAGAACAAACATTACAAAATATAGAGGCAAATAACACAAGATTATTAATCACTACATATTAAAAAACAAAGACCTCTGCCACGTCTGTCTGTCTGGCTGTTTGCGATAAACTCAAAAACTACCCAACGGATTTTCATGCGGTTTTTACCAGTAGATAAAGTGATTCACGAGGAAGTCTACGTATATTTTGTTAAGGTTTTTTTTTATTATTAGGGCGGGACAATATAAAATCCGCTACATGTCCTTTCAAGACCCCGCCGAAAACTCCCCTTTTGGTGTTACTAAAATTGTTAAACAACCTTTTCTTGCAAGCCTCACTCGGGTTAATTTAGAACTGACCTATCCTATCGGGATTACCTGTTGGGAACAATACTTCCGGCAGAAAGTGTACCTCTCATTCCCTTACACGTGCTCCCCTGGTGGTGCTAAATAGTAACACATTTTTGTCCGCTGTGCTGTTCCACATAAATTGAACCTCGCAGCGACAAATAGAGTAATCAATCAGTCGACGATAATAAAACTTGGATACTTTATTTAGCCATATGATTGAATTAAATTACGTTTTTCTGCGTGAAAAATGTAGTTTTAGTATTTAGTAGTTATTGTATTTAGTAGTTGTCCTTATTATCTGTACCTCTCACAATGTAGATAATACAAAATTAATGAAGATCGGTTTAATAGTGAAAGCGAAATAAACAAACAAACACTTGCGTTTATAATATTAGTAAGGAGGGTCATTACCATTTCTCATTAATAAAAAAAACTTTTGTGTAATTCACAAGCGATAGAAGTGAAACTTAGTATTGTGATTAATTTAAGTGATTGAGAATACGCTAATACGCTATGGAGATGATAAACATTAGTTTTCGGCATTATTTTGTAATTTTTATTTATAAAAATCAATGTTTGTATGTTTGTCCTCTATGCATGCCGAAACTACGGATCCGGTTTTGATAATAATTTTGTAGCGTGTTCTCGGAACGCCCGAGAGGGTTCCTAGCTCAAAAAATCGATATATGTATTTTTTTTTTAAATATATTAATGAAATTGTTCGCCTTCAAGAAAGAAAGGGTTTTTTTTTTCTCTTTATTGAAACTTTTTACACTACATTTGATATAGCATTGACATGTTTAACATATTTCAATGAAGCATCAGTTATCACAATTAATGAATTCCATTTGTATCAATCTCATTCTTTAGGAATTTATGTAGTTCTGGCATGGGTAAGTGGCTTTATAAGTTTCGTGACTATTACAAGCTTGCTGCGTGTACTATCTGTAGACTGAGGATCTATCTGTAGACGGGTGCTCTTCAGTCCATCTTGCAAAGCTCAGAATCAGGGGCAACTGAATTTGTGTATGTGGGTTGGATGAAGACATTCTAGAACATTTTTTTTTCAATTACCCCCATTTAGTTTTGTATTGTATGATATTTTACCTAACAATATACTACGTCCGTCTGATTTTAACAAAGGCACAAAGGTGTGTTTCTCTTTTTGTCAATACTCTGGCTAATCTTATATGTTTTAACAAAATTCAACTTTAACATAACACAATCACTAACAGTGTATCTCAGAGGCCTAATCTGGAAGAACTAAATTATATAAAACAAAATTAATACTACCTATAAAGTGACTCTCCCATGACTGACTTAACACTGGTAGAATTCGTATCTATGAAGCTCCAAAATTAAAAAGTTGATGTTAAAGTTAGTTAGTTTGTATGTTCGGGGTAATCTCTGGTACTACCGATCCGATTTTGAAAATACTTACACTGTTAGAAAGGTATATTAAACTACTTTTTTATTGTATATATATATATATATATATATATATATATATTCAATAATTGAACACAATAAATGAAATTAAAATTAGCGAAATTCTATAATATGGCGTGCGTTGATGGAATGCTTTGAAATAAAGTAATAAAATCCATAACAAAATTAATTACTGTTAGCTTTACAAAAAATACAACATACGTATATCTAAGTTTAATATCTCAGCCAAAAAGATTGTTTATGTTTGTGTGAAAGTTATTAGATACAGGTTTCATGTATACTTCACAAATTCTAGTAGAACAAAGAGCGAAATAAAAATGAAAATGTCATGGAAATAAAGTTTACTTTTTACAGCATGTTAATTGATGGAGTTGGTTAGAACATAATAACATAAAAACTATAAGCTAGTAAAATTATTGTGTTGTTGTGAGGATAGTAAATGGGGCGCGGAGGTGAGGGCAAAGAAGCAACCCAGGGATACCAGGAAGACATTTCTTGCCAATATACTTAGTCTGGCCATAAATACTGTTACAATTAAAAATAAACAAAATATTACATTTGAATTTGGAATCTGTCATTTTTATATGATCATTCATTGAGTTTTTTCATTTTGGCGCCAATACATAGTAAAATATTTTGCGATATTAAAATTGAGTGAGGTAATAAAGAGAACCGAATCGTTGTGATTGCATTACACAAAGTAGGTATGGAGCCAAATGCAATATTTAAAACTCTCCATACGCTTGGTATTAGTAAAAAGTTTGTGTACCGGGCTATTAATAGGTACAATAAGACCTCCTCTGTTTGTAACAGAAAAAGATCTGGCCGTCCACGTAGTGTTCGTACAAAAAAGGTGGTCAAAGCAGTAATGAAAAGAATTCGAAGAAATCCTGTCCGAAAGCAAAAGATTTTATCTCCGGAGATGAAGATAGCACCTAGAACGATGTCGCGTATTTTAAAAGATGACTTAGGACTTGCAGTCTATCAGAGACGTACTGGTCATTTTGTAACTGATAATTTAAAAAAGAATAGGGTGGTAAAATCGAAACAACTACTGAAGCGGTACGTAAAGGGAGATCACAGAAAAATTTTGTTTACGGATGAGAATTTTTTTACAATTGAGCAACATTTTAACAAACAAAATGACCGTATTTATGCTCAAAGCTCTAAGCAAGCTTCCCAATTAGTCGACAGAGTGCAACGTGGGCACTATCCAACTTCAGTGATGGTTTGGTGGGGTATTAGCTATGAAGGAGTGGCTGAGTCATACTTTTGTGAGAAAGGTATCAAAACATCGGCACAGGTGTATCAAGATACAATTCTTGAGAAGGTAGTGAAGCCCCTTAACAACACCATGTTCAATAACCAAGAATGGTTCTTCCAGCAAGACTCGGCGCCGGGTCATAAAGCTCGGTCTACGCAGTCTTGGTTGGAAACTAACGTTTCGGACTTCATCAGAGCTGAAGACTGGCCGTCGTCTAGTCCCGATCTTAATCCGCTGGATTATGATTTATGGTCAGTTTTACAGAGTACGGCTTGCTCTAAACGCCATGATAATTTGGAGCCCCTAAAACAAT
Organism: Antheraea yamamai; assembly: GCA_036509395.1. Lineage (NCBI taxonomy): Eukaryota > Metazoa > Arthropoda > Insecta > Lepidoptera > Saturniidae > Antheraea > Antheraea yamamai. The sequence continues at coordinate 21,084,115 of AP028433.1, read as the reverse complement.
CCGTACGATTGGCAGTGAAGAATTTTCTCATGGATAGAGTGCGTGCTTCTATTGATAACTGGCCTCAACGTTTAAAGGACTGTATTGCAGCCAATGAAGACCACTTCGAATAAGCTTTTTATATTTTAAATTGTTTTATATTTATGTATTAAACTAATACACTGTAAAAGTAATAAATGTTATTTGCAATAGAAAATATTTTTTTCTGTGCTTCAGTATTTATGGCAACACTAGGTATAGGATAGCTTGGATTCAAAATTGGACCCGGTAAGTGTAGGTGCAATCAGGATCTAGGATTTTTAAGATTTTTCGCGTTTGGAAATAAAATTGGAGCCGGTCATAACCGATTTGAAGCAGACGAAGTTGCGCGGGTAAGCTAGTCATTATATACTCGTATATGTTAATAAATACCAATACCAACACAGAATATTTATTAAAAGTGCGCGATAGTCACTATCCAACAGAAAATAATGTGCTATATATTTCAGCGTTTCTCTCTCTCTCCCTCTCTTTATACATATATTTCGAGTACATTAAGAATATATATATATCTCATTCTCTCAGAGCTTAAAACCTATATACACATTTATTGCTATCCTATTTTTCGTTTCATAAAATCCAAATCACACAGTCCCAAAAGAAATTTCATTTCGAAAAACAAATTAAAAATACTTACTTTTCTTGATGAACGGTCAGTGTCAAAGCAGAAGCGATTTTAATATCTAATATTACTTGGAAATTTTCTGCGACAAAATCCACAAACCCAACACCCTGGTTATGTGTACCTGAGAACGGAACGCGTGATGTGATTCAATGTGAGAAACTGCAAGTTGAGTGAGTACATAAGTTTTGTTTTTTTTTTTGTGTAACGTCTATATCGGTGAGCCAGAACGACTGTTGGCGTGGCAACACGACGCCATGACATGCGTCACCACACTGTATTCGAAATGTTGTATTTAATTAATATGAATATTTATTAAAGAAACAGTCCATCTTTTCCTTGAAAAACTCTTAATAGTTTATTTTTAATGATGCCATGCTTATTTCCTGTCGTAATCTATCCTTTTATGCATATATGCTACGGCTCGTATGCAAGGATTTGAACCTACGGTGATCTAGGTAATGTCTGAACAGGCTAACCACTAAGTCATCGCGCTTAAATTAGTATTATACAACCAAATGGTATCATTTTCTTCAAGTAACCTTGAATATGAACATTTTAATGTGTTCTATACATATAATAAGAGTGTAAATCTAACGTGTCTGCACATTTTCGATTTTAGTGAAAAAAAATGTTGCAGGTGTCTAGGAATAAGTAATAGAATTTCAATCATTTTTAGAAATGTCTGTCTGTCTGTTTGTATGAACACGCATCACTGCTAAAATACTGGGTTCACAATAAACCATCATATAAGAAATATAACGCATATCGTCAGGAGTAACTTAGTCTTTGTTTAATTAAAATCGGTCTTCTCTATCATAAGTTATTGTAATTTGAATGATGGCTCGAGTTAAGTACGAGAGAAAAGTAGTAATCTTTAACTTATTTGGTTGAACGCGCTAATCTCAGGAACTTCTGGTCCGATTAGAAACATTCTTTTAGTGTTAGATAGCTCATTTATCAAGAAAGGCTATAGGCTATATATCATCACGCTAAGACCAATGGAAGCGGAGCACCAAGGAAGAATATTTCAAAATCTTTTTTTTCCTTTTAAGTCTTCCGCTGCGTGTTAGTTATGCCAAAGTAAATATTCCACGGGGACGAAGTCGCGGGCAGAAGATAGTCTTGAGTATGAATCTTTTAATCACTTATTATTAAGTAGTTCTTCAATCTCAACAAAGATTGTTATAGGACTTAACTCACAAACAATAAAATCCCGAACGAGGAAGGGTTTCCCGTAAGTTGTTGCGTCAGTTGGCAGTTTCTTTTTCAGTAATTTTTGCTGCATTAAACCTGATTCAGGATCAACGTCCAATACTACTTTTTCCCAACATAGACACGGCTCGTTGCCTGGATGAAAATAAAAAACTTACAAATCTTTTAACCGTATACTACCGTACCATTTTATATATTTGATTTAATAATTTATGTTATAAATTACTTGTAGGTAGAGCCACGTTGAAGCTATTACTGGTTTCAGCATGAATGTGTCGGCTCGCCCGCGGTACTACCACCCGACCCACAGAAACACCGACGTGAAGTAACAGTGCTTGCATTCTTGATTCATTCGGTCAGTGAGAGCGCCGGATACCCACTTCCCCTCTCCTCTTCCCCTTCCCTCCCTTTCCCCCAAACACAGGCTGGCAACGCACTTGTGACTCCCCTAGTATTGCTAGTGTCTATGGGCGACGGTGATCACTTAACATCAGGTGACTCGCTTGTTCGTTTGTCTGCTATGACATAAAAAAAAATATTATAAAATAAGTTATAGTTATTTTTATGAGATGTAAACAATTTACCCTTAGTATCAAAGATCTTGTAACTTCTCGGTGACTTGTTAAAACTGATTCCTCTGACGCTGTCCATAGTGAACCCCTGCACCCAGTACAACAGTTTCAACTGGTTGTCGTAGAATCGGATTTCACCTTTGTTATTACCGGTCACGATTACCCTGCAAGATTATATATAGATAATATTATATATAGAATATTTATAGCATAATGAGAGTCGAGTAAAATCTGGAGATAAACAGCCTAGGTTCAATTACAGGTAACATAGCTTATTTAACACGTTCACTGCCAATCCATTTTTACCTGACATGTCCTTCGGGCCATTTGTTATTTTGACAAAAAATATATGTATTAACGTACTTTTTCTTTCGAACTGTCTGCGCTATTGGTCTGTCAGGCCTTCATCGGAGCAGATCACATATTATCACACAATACTACGTTACAACATCATACATAACATGACATAAGTAATTCTTTCGTTTTCAATAGTTATCAAATCGTGAACCACCGGTGGTACACGTGGCCTAAAGATCAAGTTTAACGTGTACCACCGGTGGTACACGTGGCCTAAAGATCAAGTTTAACGTGTACCACCGGTGGTACACGTGGCCTAAAGACCAAGTTTAACGTGTATCACCGGTGGTACACGTGGCCTAAAGATCAAGTTTAACGTGTGCCACTGGTGGTACCCGTGGCGCAGTATGTGTTAAGCCGCTACTGACGGATAGCAATTTAACAGTATATACACGTCCGACCAGCCGCTTAGCAGCAGATTGATGGCGCTGGTTGTATTTCAATTTAGATCAGTGGTCGGCAAAACGTCACTCGCGGGTAGTATGCAGCTATATCACTCCACGGTTACGGCTCTTCTACACGTAACCTAACCTAAACATTTGTGAAAAGCAAGCACACAGAAAAGAGGCACCTTTCAGAAAGCAACATCAGTAATAAACTAGGCACTCGCATAAAAATACATATTTAGCAAAAATAACCTGGAGATTCCACTTTTAATCTTACATTATTTTCATAAAAATAACTGTTTTACAGCAAAGCTAAGAATAAAAAAGGCTCTTTGAATAAACTTCTATTTTATTATCATTACATATTATACAAAGACCTATGCCACATTTATCTGTCTCTTCGCGATAAACTCAAAAACTACTGAACGGATTTTCATGCGGTTTTCACCAGTAGATAAAGTGATTCATGAGGAAGGTTTAGGTTTATATAATTTGTGAAGGTTTTTTTTATTATCAGGGCTGGATAACTTCCGTTGGGCCCGCTAGTTACTAATATTTAACTATTTTGGGTGACGAATTCCCCGACCACTGGTCTAGATCATCGCATAGGAGTGTCTGTGTATTTCGTATGCTCAGATAGAATTGTCTGCTTTCTTTTATTACAGGATAATATAATAATAACATGGTAACCGATAAATAGACTATTTTAGGTAGCCCCGGTAAAAAGCCGATTAATAAGCTATCAGTCGATAAAGTGTTAACAACAAATAAGAGAGAACGTATTAGTAACAAATTTGTGCCTCTCTGAAACCATCACCCACAAGGTGATGTCGGAGATGGTAATACGCCACGGTTAAAGTAGTTTAGAGAGCACATGCAGGGGAATGAGAGGTACACTTGCTGCGGACGCGAGTAACATCAGCCCCTATTTGCCCTATTAAGGGGTAATTAACGTTTGCTAAAGATTTGAACAAATGTCGATTATCTCCAAATTGTAATCTATTTTTAGAGATATATTCAATTCTATTACAAATGCGTGCATTAAACAAATAATTCATGATTAAAATTTTCATTAAACTAACCCGTCAACACTTTTAATAACATTTATCTTATGATATTCTATTTTGAGAACTTTGATAAATTTTAAATGTTCATAGTTTGAAGACTGCATTTCTTCCTGGTACTCTATAGTGTAACCGTATACGAGCACCGCCCCACGGCTCGACGCCACCAAAATCTGTGAACTGTGCTCGACGAAGGTAAAACATGTTAGTCTACCATGATTTGGACTAAGCTTTTTTACAGGTTTCCGTATCTTGAGTCCGTAATCGTTGCTTTCTTTTAAGACGCCTCTTTCAACAATGAACAATTTCTGAAATATTTACAATACATAATCAGTGGAACAGCTTAGAAAGAAATCAACTTGCTACAAAGACATCGACTAAACTGTGCAAGCTAATGTTGACACTCGCAATTTTTTTACAGAATTTTAAAATAAAATTAACAACAAAATATAATAACCAATGTTAACCAACTTTAAGGGAACACTCACACTAGATACACCCAGCCAAATATCAAATTTTGTCATCAGGAGAAACTGTTCTGAGTTGTATGGATTGAAGCCCATATTGACGACAGCGTCGCGGTGTATGTCAGTTTCCAGTGTGACTGCGAAGAAATCATATGATCAGCTAGCTATAACAGTTGCATTTTTATGCATAATTACGGCGATCAACAACAGCTCCAAGCTAGTACACGCAAAACAATGCGTTATTTCCATATTTTTAAGGAAAATGTGCAGAACATAAGCCTAGAGAAACTGAAAAATCGGAAAACCTTGGTGATCACAAAAGGTTTGTCATCAGGTCTATAGCGACGTTCTTAATCAAAAACTGGTATGATGGTTTACAGTTATAGAAGCACTATGTAAAAACTATTGGATAAATTTGAATGCAATTTTACGTCTTAGACACTAAGTCCTCAAAAAGATAACTAGAATAACGTAATTTAACGTAAAGTTATTAAAGTTTTGTTAGGGTACGATTATTATAAGCACTATTCAGCAGCCAGTGAAGCAGCCAGCAGAATGCAGCATGCATTCGCAGGAAAGGGGAAAGAAACAGGTGACATTACGAAGAAATTTTACAAACAAAATATATCTTGGTTTTCTATTATATTTTTTTCTCCGTGCATAATGTATATTACTAAGACAATAATCGACGCAGACGAAATTGCGGGTATCAGCTTAGTTTCAAATGTAGAGGTTGACTAACAGCTTATAAAATACATCTTCCGATTTCTCTTACTACATATATTTACCATGAGGTTCATCTTTTCCATAAGCCCATATCCACCAATATAACGTCGTCTTCTCCCCATATCCTAGACTTAGAAGGTATTTAGCATCACCGCTGATCACAACCTTGGCGATTTTCGTAGGTCCATGCGGTGAGAACAGCGTTTTCTGAGGAAAGCAGTCGGCACTGTCCCAGACAATAATTACATTTTCTGGGCCAGAATCAGCTGTGACCAGCCACTTGCCTTGAGTGTCTGATGATATACACGTTATCATGTGCCTCTGCAATTAAATATGTTAAAAGTGTTGGCTGCTTCGTGACCACTCTTTAAACATGGACTTTGGTATTAGGTGGTCGTGGTAATTTAGTAGCTTGACTGGTGGAACATCGACCCGATGTCCGTAGATTCGAACCCCGGTATGTACTACTAACGAATTTTTCGTAAGGAAACTTGAAACTGAAAAATGTTCTTATAGTATGTGAGAAAACATATAACTGTGGATTTCATAGAGTTTGAAATCGCCAAAACGTCGTGGCCTGACGTGATTATAGTATTATGTTCATACCTTCCTTCGGGAAGAGGTCACTGCAGGCCTGCAGTGGGTCACTATTATCTATGCATTTTTGCCACTATATAGGTAGTTCGGCTAGTAAAGTATAAAAAACTATATATACTCACTACACAATTATATCACCAAGCTCGTATAATAAAGTAACTCTAGAATTACGAAACTTAGCCCTTATTTTGATTGATTGTCAAACGATTTTACAATTATTTTTATAAAACATCAAAACTTCGAGTTCATTATTGAGCGTTATAATTTTTTTTCTGTTATGACAATAGGGTTTTTCGATACTTCGTATCAACGGCACCGCAGTGCGCTCGCCGACTGTTGCCGCGGTTGATTTTTAAGTTAAAACAAAATCAGTTTCGTCTCGTTTTGGTTAGTTTAGGTTAGACTGGAGAGGATCCGCGAGGAGGACCCTCTAAGCGGTCCTCTCCGCTAACGGAGGATTGGCACGAGGAGGCGGTAGTTTGACCGCCTCCTCCCACCACCATAGTCGGGCCTAGGGTAAATGGGTAAGTGGGGGTGTCCATCATCCCCTTGCACAAGTCTGGCGGACGGAAGTGACGAGCGGCCTTTACATAGCCGTCTCCTTCCACCGAGCGGGCCCGGCGGAAGCGCTTTGAACGCACACGATGAAGTCCAGTGAGAACTCGTGTCGCCCCAAGTATTGCGGTAGGTAAGAACCGAAAAAAAGGTTAGATTTGCGAAAAAAAGATATGCGAGCGGACAGCGAGTGCAGTGGTGTTAATACGTAATAAGTACTGATTTTTCTTATTGAGAGGCTATCAAAAAGAAGTAAGTTATCTCACGTGTCCTTGGAGTATTCTCATTCGATTTGTGGTCCAGTTATATAGAACAGCGCAATTTGAGGCAGCGTAGAAGACCGTCGTACTACCCGCTTCGTTCAGATTTATCATGCCAACTTTGTGATTGTAACCGTGGATCCATCGTAGATTCTAAATATGAAAGAATTTGGAAGAACATAAGGATCGACTGTGATGCCATCAACACTGTAACTTCTTTGTTGAAATGCATTAGTGATTAAATTGCTAAATGGTGCAGCCGACAAAGCACACTCAGCACATAATTTTCCAACTTAGCACTAAGGGATAGCACAGAGTTAACGAGTGACCTCAGATCATAGTAATTATATTGTCTTTTATAAACATTATTAAAAATGATGTCATTACAATTTGTTTTTGACCAACACGACCAAGCTGACGAAACACCAACAAGACAACAATTCAGACAATGAACAGACAAAAAGACAGTCATTTGGGACAGCTACAAATACAGTTACTTCCTAAAGGCCATCTTGCAGAGCTAACCCTAGCCTTGCAAAAGAACAAGACCATGTGAACAGCGAATATATATGACATAGAGAGAATAATAAAAAAAAATCGGATACCGTATTGCTATATCTTAGGTAGTTACTTACAAACGGTGAAGGTTTATAATGGTAGTCATTGAATTCAGAACGTCTTCTCAGTTCCGACATAGATAAGCTATACAATCTTCTCATGTCCAACTCGCTTGTTCTCCCACGAACGTTCGGCAATGAATGAAACTTTTCCGAGCTTCTTTTTGCTTGCATTTTTATTAAAATATACTATTATCTTAATAATGCGTAAGGTAACAAGTTTCTTATAATACTTGATCAAGATGACGTCTCAAAATTCAATTTTTCAGTATAAGTGTGTCAACACAGATAGAGAAAGAAAATTATTCGATCGAAAAAGTCTTTACAACGAAAGAGAATGTGTTACAAATAATATCCTTCTTTAATACTAGCTGTGCCCGTGACTTCATCCGCGTGGAACCTCATTTAATAACTATAGTTAATAAAGTCATCTGAATGTATTAAGTTCATTAGAAAAAAAACAACATTTACTTATCTACCTTTCCCTCTTACTTAAGTCGCGTCGTCATTAAAATTATAATAACTTTTGAGTTTTTGGCGGGATTTTAGTCTGTCATGTAGTGGATTTTATATTTTATGCATAATCTTGTATTACTTGACTGTATATTGTGTAGTGTTTTATGTAATATATTTTGTTTATTGTGCATAAGTGAAGTGAATGGAAAATAATACCACAGAGCATGAATTCTGAGATGCCACAAAATTTCCCTGGAAAGTTGTATCAAGGGAGCCACCATCTTGTTGGAACATAAACATTGACATTGAAATGATCGCACGACACTAACTTGTAATACTATTATCTACTCGATAATAGCAGTAATAATCTAAAAGATTGGTTGCCATAAATAAAGTAAAAAAAAAACTTTTAACACACCGGACCGATTTAATGAAATAATGACTTAATGGTACCCGAATATATGTTTTATGATTTTCATGAAGAGGTTTTATCATGAACGCAATATTTTAACAGTGATACATGTTCAAACTAACAGATATTTCTAAAAATGATTGGAATGTATTTTATTACTTATTCCAAGACACCTATAACAATTTTTTTCACAAAAATTTAAAGACCAGACACGTTAGAGGTATATTCTACTTATATACATAGAAGACTAGCTGGCCCGGCAGACGTTGTCCCGCCCTGATTTTAAAAAAATCTTGACAAATTATATACTAAAATATTCCTCATGAATCACTTTATCCACAGGTGAAAACCGCAAGGAGATCCGTTCAGTAGTGTTTGAGTTTATTGCGAACAGACAGACAGACAGACGCGCTAGGGGACTTTGTTTTATACTATATAGAAGATATAGAAATGGTATAGAAAAAGATAGGTACTGACGCTACAAATACAAGACAAAGTCTGCCTACATCTGGCTTAAAAATATGCATTGTAACTCAGATACGTATATAATAACACATATAAACAGAGCTTAAAATAGATAGATGTACGTAAATTTCAATTACTGAGTTTGAAGTTACAATAAATAATGCTTATATATATATGTTAAATAATGTAGGCCCTTGCATATTGGAAGTTGATAAATAAGAAAAAAACACGAGACCATCCGCAGAAGGTCGTTCACCAACATATAGAGTCATCGATTCATTATCTCAAGTCAAAGGTCGACTTGCCTGATACACTGTCATCTGCAGACATAGTCATTCAGTTACGATGTACGGCAAACGTATATTATTTGTTTCCTCATTATTCAGTTTAGTGGCTTGTCGAACCATATTTTTGGAGCTAAACACACCTAGCCCGGAAGAGGTCAGTGTTACTATACATTACAAGTTATAAGCGGTAGTAAATTCAACGGCTTATCTGGTCATTTGTGCCTAACTGTCTGTTTTATTTTTATGTTTCGTTCCACTAAGCGTGTAACAGATTGTTTTGAGTTTCATATCAAATTCTTATGGCTTAAGCAGTCTTTAGGAATTCTTAGAAGCTTTAATCCAAATTCGTCGTATGATCTAGTATTTAGCAAATAAATATATTTTCAAATGTTCTTTTATGTAGCCACATGACTTAGTGTTTATATATGTATACTAGCTTCTGCCCGCGACTTCGTCCGCGTGAAATAGTTACTTTGAGCTAACGCTAACTTTAACTCGCGACTTCATTTACGTAGGAGGTGAAAATATTTTTAAATAGCACGTACGTTAACCCTGATTTTGAAACATTCTTCATTGTTACTCCGTTCCTATTGACCTTAGCGTGACGATATATAGCCTTCCTCGATAAATGAGCTATCTAACACTGTAAAAATTTCAAAATTCAAATCGGGTCTAGTAGTTCCTGAGATTAACGCGTTCAAGCAAACAAACTCTTCAGCTTTATTATATTAGTATAGATATATATATATAGATATTTACCGTTCTTTATTTCTTTAATACTTTTGTAATATTTTCTCAAAATATCAAATGTCATATATATATTTTATGCTTTGTTTTAACCACAAACTCATCTGATGTTAAATAACGATGTAGTCTAAGATGATAGGCATGCTAAACCTAGAGGAGACTCAATTTACACCAATAGGGGTTTCAGCGATCAATTCCTATCTCCTATTATACATAAACAGCTTTTTTTATAATTGTCGTGCTCATTTTACACTATACTGCACGCGTATAGTCCGACTGCAACCGCGCCTTAGGTATGCGCGGGGAGGTGCGGAGTGGGATGGAAGGAGCATGAAGTCGCATGAGATTCGTAGTGTCAGACAGACCTTGTGATATGAAAGCACAATTTTTTGAAGCTGTATATTTACAATTATAATTATATCCAATCCCCGTTTTTGTCCAATTTGATTTTTAGATAAGTATCAATATATGCATAAGGCTCTATCCGCCTTTAGATATTTTATCTCATATGCGTCTAACACAGAGATTCCGTTCGACCCCAAGCGCGGTCTCGGCACTCGCGTAACTATGGCGCGGTACAGCGGTAGCAGTCAGATTATAGTTCATAAGACCCGCCTATGGTATTTTACTATGGTGGGCAGTAGCTGATGTAGGTGTTATATTCATATTATAAAAACTCGCTGTGCCCGTGACTTCATCCGCGTGAAACCTTATGTAAAAGAATAGCGATTAATAAAGTCATCTGAATGTATTAAGTCCATTTATTTATCTACTTTTCTCTCGTACTTAAGTCGCGTCGTCATTAAAAGAACAATAACTTTTGATAGACCGAACCGATTTTAATGAAACAAAGACTAAATATTACTCGAAGATATGCTGTATGGTTATGTAGAAAACGTTTTATTGTGAACGCGTGATGTGTGTTCAAACAGACAGACAGATAGACAGACATTTCTAAGAAATATTGAAATGTATTTTATTACTTATTCCTAGACACCTGCAACAATTATTTTTCAAAAATCTAAAAGTATAAATACGTTACATTTCTATTCTTATTACAAGTAGATAAAACTTAATTTTAAAAAAGACGTTAATTTATTTATGCCTTCTCTTTGCTGACCCTACCCTTTTGCTATACCACAATATCTGAAATGAAACTGCCGAAAAACAGAAAGTTTGTAAGTTCTTTTGTTGAATGGCTATTTCCAGCAAGCATTCCTAAAACGATATGGATATTTAAGTGAAGTACCTGTTGGTCAAGAGGGATCACCAGTGTACACGGCTCAAGCCTTCTCAGAAGCCTTTAGGAAAATGCAAGAATTCGCTGGAATACCACAAACCGGTGTTCTAGATGCTGGAACCAAACAGGTAATTTAAAATTTCGTTTTCAATTATTTTTTTCTCTAACGGCTAAAGCTGTACACTTCCCTATGCTAGATCATCATATGATATGAGAGAGACCCACGGCAGGACTATAGGTCTCTTCCCGAAGTAAGGTATAGGCATAACCACATCGTTAACCCACGATATATTGGCGATTTCAAACTTCGAGAATTTCACAATTCTATATACTCCTAGATACGTTTGTACTACAATAAAATTTCTCAAATTTAGTTTAATCGTCAAACAAATTAACACTTACACAGCTTACTCTAAACTGACTTTTTAATAAACTAACTCTACACTGTAACTCTAAATGACTTATTAACCAAAATAAGACTAGATTATTCTGAATTATTAACAGTTACTAATAAGCGGAATCTTTGTTATTTCGGACTGGCCCCTCTCTCTAGTCAGCCAAAGTAAGTAATGCTCTTACTCCCCCTCCCATGCTTATTATACACCGTGACTGTTTAAAGAGTGACAACCTTCAATCATGTGATAGTTCATAGTCACATTTAACATGTAAAATAATAATATCAAAACAAATACTAATAAACAACAAAGATAACCTAAGTTAAAGTTTATTCTAAGACTCTCAAAAGTATGAGTACAAATTTAAATAAACCTAGGTTAGGTTGAATTACCGGTGACAAAACCTGCGAGCGGCGTCCCTGAGTTTATAACCTTCGATAATAAAATATACAATAAACCCTTTTGTTTGTTCAAACTTCGAAAAATTATCGTTTGTTAGTTGGTTTACTTCACTTTTACTACACCCGATGGTCATTGACACTGTTCTTTAAAATTAACGGGTAGAGTATTGACTATAATTTTTGAATTTTCTAGATAATTAGGTCAAATATTGAGCACCTATTTTTTTAATTGATTTAGAACGAGCATCAAATACTGAGAAAAATATTGCTGACGAGTAACTAGTCACCCAGTATAAGTATTTTAAAATTTGTTAGGGTCAAATAAATAAATATTGCTGACGTAATCACTACTCAGACCCCCCTCAACCCCCATCAAAAACGAGCAAATCAAGCACTGATAGGGGGAGCATCAGTATAATATTTAAGTCGCCCCTTATTTCACTAATCTATTAATTAATCACAATCTTTTATATTCTCGAAGCTGTCTCGTGTGGCTGAATTCCTCTTTTCATGGTCATAAGTAATTGTTCGCAGCTGTTCAAGAAGAAAAGATGTGGTGTGAAAGATATTGAAAACAATTCTCAATCGACTAGAAACCGCAGGTATATACTGCAACAAGGTTGGAAAAAGAGAACGATAACTTACAGGTAAATAATTACTTGGCATTAATGTTCTTGTCTATATATAAGAAAAAAAAATAGCGTGTAACAGTGTGTACACGCGGAGGTAGTGAAACTTATTTGACCTATATTTGTTAGATATCTTCTAATACATGCGATAAGAATGTAAATCTTACGTGTATGTAATCTGTTTTAAAAGTGTCTCTGTCTGTCTGTTTCTATGAATATGCATCACTGCAAAAGTACTGTGTTCATTATAAAACAAAGAAAATCGCAGAGCATAGCCTCGAATAACATTTAGTCTTTGTTTCCTGAAACTCGGTTCACTCTATCAAAAGTTATTGTAATTTTAATGACTACGACGCTTAAGTACGAGAGAAAAGTAAATAAGTAAAAGGACTTAATACATACATTGAGATGATTTTATCAGTTATTGTTTTTTTACATTAGGTTCCACGCGGACGGAGTCGCGGGCACAGCTAGTATTCTATATTCTGATGACTAAGGTGTTTTTCAATGAACAGGGTGTTGAACGGCTCGAGTACACTTGATAAGTCTCGCGTCGAAGCCGTGATGGCTGAATGTGTTGCTATCTGGGCGCCGCATGGAGGCCTGCACTTCAAGAAGTTGGACGACGGTCGAGCAGACATAGAAGTATCATTTGCCGCGAAAGACCATGGAGATGGGTGCGAATCCATTTTTTTTCTACTTTGTCAACCAATCACCTTTATTATTTGATTCAAAAAAACTTTATTCAATTTAGGCACTGAGAAGGCGCTTATGAACGTCAAAGCTACCACCGGTTCAGTCAAACAATCCAGTCATTGAGACGAACTGAGAAAAACTAGATCTGGTTTACGACTTCCAATACATCTCTAGGTAGCACACATATTCATATGTTTTATTTAATTTCGTTAATTTGATAAACTATTTATTTTCCGCTTTTCAGTGCCTTATGGGTTTTTGATTGATATTGAAGTCGGTTAATACTTTTTTTTTTAATTTACTTTATTTTTCCATTTTTAGTGTACATAAATATATTTTACTAGCAGTGCCCGCGAACTCCGTTCCGCCTTAAGTATATTAAAATATGCGCATTTTTGCGGTATGGTATCTATCGGTATGGTATGCGATATGGTTTCAATTGGTTGTACAATAAGTAACGTTTGGTACGAACGCAACCTTATCAATAATCCGCGATAGTTTCTACCACCAACTCGGTTACCATCGCTTCACACATAATACACCTTAAGTAATGTAATTACAATACTTGCGTCATGTTGCAACACAGCAACGAACATAAGCACAATAGGCTCCTAAGAATTGAAGAGTTTTTTTTATAATATTGGTGGCAAACGAACATACGGGTCACCTGATGGTAAGTGATCTCGGCAGCCCATGGACACCTGCGACACGAGAGGAAACACAGATGCGTTGCCGGCCCTTAAGAAAGGAGTAGGCTCGTTTCATGAAAGTTTTCTTACTTTGTCACGGATCCCATGATCAGAACCTAACCAAATTCTCATCAAACTACCCTTGAAGTACATCCTTTCCAATAAAAAATGAATCATTGAAATCGGTTAGCGTGATATTGAGTTATTCTTCTATTTGTCGTTTACATAATTAATGCAAATTTAAAACTTATACGGTTTTGCACTGGATGCCGTTGTTGGAACTGGACCAAATTAAAATGGGACCACACGGGAAGCACCAGCTTTCAAATAAAAAAAGAATCATCAAAATCGGTTCACCCAGTCCAAAGTTATGAGGTAACAAACATAAAAAAAAAAAAAAAAATACAGTCGAATTGATAACCTCCTCCTTTTTTTGAAGTCGGTTAAAAACTAAAAAAAAAAACACGCTTTCATAAAAAATCCAACTAGTGACGCATCGCATGTTAATATCAGCACCTCCAGATATCAGTATTTTTATCATTTTTTTGTCACTTTTTACAAAAATATACATTTATTTCTAATTTACACTACTACTTAATCCAATTTTTTTAAATTTTATTTTCTGTTTTTTAGTTGGATTTTTTATGAAAGCGTGTTTTTTTAGTTTTTTTAAACTATTATTTATTTCTTAGTGAGCTTGAAACAAGGAATGACCAATTTGTTGCAACTTCTAGTATTTAAATCATGTTGTTCTTTTACTAAATCCTGTTTATCTAAGTTTTTGCGAACATATATTACATTATCAAGAATATATTGGGAGGGCAGAGTTGATATACCGACTTCCTGAGATTTGTCCTTAATGATTACTCGAACTGCCCGTTTTTGTAGTAGGCATATGGTGTCCACCTCAGCTGCTCTCCCCCGCAACAAAATACCATAAGACATTAAGCTATGGAAGTAAGCAAAATAAACAAACTTAGCAGTGGCAACTCTATCAATCTATTGAAGATTATATGCAGGCCGGCATGACAGCGGCGACCGGCGATGGATAGTATGTCTCTCGGTGGTCGCCACTGTTTTTGGATTGTACTGTGCTTACCATCAGGCACAGTACAGTCATTTTGCCGAGCTACAATAAAAAAAAATACCTGTCATCATTAATTCGATAAATTAAATACATCAAGTCATCCAAGCGTAGCTTTAAGTCAGCAGAGTTGTTAGGCCAACTATCAATAATCACAAGAGTCAACCCACATCCAAATCCTATCTTCCAAGTTTCACATTACTCAAGTAATGTCTCTTATTATAATCTTTTATATAATGTGCAAGGCATACAATAATAACGCAATGGATTTGGACATATTTTACTGAAATATAAGTAAGAGTTTCAATGATCTCAATTATAATTTGCTGATATAAAAAAATTATATTACAACGCTAAAATATGATGTAAGTTTTATAATATACTCAATTGTTCTGTATCTACTAACTTTCATTATTTATTATTATTTTCAAAAATTTTGTAAAATGTTGTGACCAACTTTCATAGGAAGACAAATTTGTTTCAATACGGTATTATTGTTACCTGAGAGCTTGAAACGCTCTTGTTACCGAAACGCTTGCCCTGGTAAAATCGCACGACGAATTAATTACAACACTTCCAAATGACAAAAGGGCCCCAGATTTTGACTCTAGACTTCAATTTCACAAACAATTTATGATAAACGCACAGATAACCAGAGCTGGGTTAGGTACCAGAAAGAAAACGAAAAACCGCGATATAGTAAAAACTTATCTAAAAGAAGATGGAGAATGACAGCTATAAAGTGCACGCTATGAGTTTAGAAATGCAAAGTGACTGGTTAAATATAGGTGAGTTCTGCATCCCATTAGCTCTGTAGTGGCGCACTTTGCTATACGAGTGGTCTCTTGCGCTACTAAAATTTTACCTTAATGCCTTCTAAATGATCCTCCCCGATCAGAGTACCTTAGTCAGGTGGGGCAAAGCCTCTGAAAAATCTTGCTATACTTGTAGAGAGGCGATGGGTACAGCTAGGCATATATTGGTGGGATGTAAGGTGCTATTAATGGGGGTAATTTCTCACATCGCCATGACAGAGTTCTTCAAATTATACGTGAAGCCATGACTCTTTCAGTAGGTAGAGCCCAAAAAGGATTGAGCACAAACAAAAGACAAAATACCTTTATAAAAGAAGGCTCAATAAATTCTAAGAACAAGCCTTACTCAATCCTGAGTGCAGCATCCGATTGGACCATTTAAATGGACACGTACGAAAAGCATTATAAAATCCCAGAAGATGTGTGCGTTTCGTCATCCAGACCGGACATATTTCTTTTTTGTAGACATACAAAGCGCGTGGTATTTGTCGAGCTTACCGTTCCGTGGGAAACTAATATTCGCAAAAACCACGAGATGAAGCTGAACAGGTTTTACGACTTTGTAAACAAGTTGACTGAAAACGGTTATACAGTTAATCTATATGCCGTAGAAGTGGGAGCGAGAGGTATACCAGCAAAATCTCTCTATAGCCTGCCGAAAGACCTCGGTCTTTCCAAAACTGCAGTGATTTCTATACTAGAACGAGCCTCTAAAGCCGCATTAGCAGCTTCATACCAGATTTGGATAGGCAGGGAGAAAAACACGAGTAGTTAAGGTGAGTGTTTATGTACATTGGAAAGGGGCCCTTTAAACCTACACCCGTGTCGCAAGTCTCGGGAACTACTCGGATTTTCTCTCGCTGACACACGATGGACCCGGCACCCGCATGGTGAATCCATAATATGCTAAGTAGTACGTTTCTATTTGGTGCATAATTAATTTGTTTCTTGTTGTTGAGCCAGAATCTATACTATAATAAAACTGTAGCAAGGTCAAATCTGTACATTAAATATTTTTTGAAAATTTTGATCGGGGTAGACTTTGTTATCGATATAGAAGCCAAAAATTTTTTTTTTCAATTTATGTCTGTCTGTCTGTCTGTCTTTCTGTCCCTGTGAACACGCATCACGCTGAAAGTACTGAACCGATTTTAACGAAACTTGACACAATAATAACTAATATTCCAAGGTTACATTTAGGATACTTTTTGTCCCATAAAACGCAAGGGGTTCTCCAGGATAACGAAAGACAAAAAATTGTAGTTAATGTAACTAGACTTTTTTGCGACACCTTAGTAGAAGAGCCAGCAATGTTGGAAGAACGAGAATTTTAGAAAAGCTGGTTCTTTAAAATGAAGATATATTATGCCCTTCCAAACAGAATTCAGAATTCAGCCGGTTAACGTTGTGTTTTTTAATGCGCATCACACCTTTACAGGCTAAAATTTTGGGTATTATAAATAATTTAAGGAACATTTTTTTTTCAGTAACTTTTAAACGCTATTAAAAACATGAATTTATCACTGCCAGACAATTTTGTTATTGACAATAATGTGCCCGATGATATTCTTTATAAATAAAATAATTCATTTCAAACCATTTAATTTTTTCCATTGCAAAGAACATATTTCATTTTATTAACCATTATGATGTTGAAATTTCACCGTAAACACCGTAAACGAAAAACAACGATAAACGTAGACATATGACTTTAGACTGACGTCATCTTGAATACATGCGTCTATAACAGGCGCTTCCACAATTATCGCTATCTTTATCATACATAAAATGGATTAAACATATCAATGCAGTTGCAGTATTTAGCTCTAAGTTTCTAAACGTTTTCAAAGCATTAGCCGGTTTTAATTGGGGTGTTCATCCATAATATTTAATTCGTTTATACTTCAATATTACACGCAGTCGAATTGACAATGCCAGCTTTCTTTATGATAGTAGTGCTCAGGTTAACCTCTATAAACTTGAAAAAGTCCAAAACCAGGCCATGAGAATTATCGGGTGTTTCATTAAAAGTACTACAATCCATGTTATGGAAAGCGAATTGAGCATATGTCCGTTACATCTTAGGAGACAATATTAAGCTGACAAAATTCTATTTAAATTTAAGTCATTCGAAAAGAACGAACTAACTAATGTATCAGAAGAACTGTCCACCTCTTTCCAATCACTCTATTGGCGTAAAAGAAAAAGACCATTATTTTTTCTCAATATAAAAATACTCCAATTCAAACAAGTATAAAACATGAAATGTTCACTTTACACACCTGGGTCGATAACATTGATTTGCACAATATAATTAAAATAAATGTAGATGGTATTTGGAAGCCAAAGCGTCAATATGATGTTGTTAAAATAAAAGATATTTGTCTTCAATATATAAATAAACATTATCAAAATTTTGTTAAAATATACACTGACGGATCTAAAGTTGGTAATTATTTAGGAGCCGCATTTTTTGAGTCAAATTCCAAAACTTTTATGAAATTTCAAATTGATGAAAATATTTCAATTATGCACACTGAATTAATAGCAATTGCAGAGGCCTTATCATTTGCACAATCAACTGAGTCCATTAAGATTGTTATTTTATCCGATTCTAAAAGTGTTCTTCAACACGTAGCGCGATGTACCTCGACTTTTCGAGGAATACCGATAGCCTACAAACACTATTTTGAAGCAATTACTAGATTTCAAAGCAAAGAACAAAGTAATTGTTTTACAATGGATCTCTTCTCATATAGGTATAACTGGGAATGATAGAGCTGATCTTTTAGCTAGAGAAGGATCCTCCGAAGGTGCTCCTATTAATATTTTACCAACTTACTTGGATGTATGCTCAGTATTTAAAAATAGCTGTTACTCGCATTGGAAGGAATACTTTGATGAGCGTTCTAAAACAAAACGAATATGGTACAGAACGATTCAGCCACGCCCCTTAAGGTCACCATGAATTGATGACAGTACGATTTGCCGTCGGGAAGCAATCACAGGAATAAGATTACGCTCAGAACACATCCCATGAAAAAAGTTCGCCTACCTGATGCGTAAAGTACAATCACCACTCTGCCAGAGTTGTGAACTCATCGATGATGTGCACCACATCCTGGCAGAATGTGTTCGAAACGAAGATATTAGATCTCGGCTTAATGCTTCTGGTTCGTTCCACACTGGTTTGTACAATTCGTTATTGTCTGACCCCACTTCGAAAGATGCTAAAGAATTGTACAAAATTAATATAAGCTATTGTTAAGTTTATTGTTATTCTTATTGTTATATAGTTGTATGTCACTTAGGCGATATAGCCGAGAAGGCGACTAAGCCTTCATTAAAAAAATAAATAATAATATTAAAATTACAGCTATCTTAACATGGTTTGGACATACTTTATTTTATTTACAAAAAAAAATAGCATCGGGCACATTATTGTTAATAACAAAAATGTCTGGCAATGATAATTTCATGTTTTAGTAGCGTTTCAAATTTAGTAAAAAACAAAACATTCAAAAATTATATAAAAATCAATATTTTTGCCTGTAAAGGTGCGATATGCACTAATAAACGCAACGTTTACCGGCAGCCAGGTAGCCCGCACTCTGTTCGGAAGAACATAAAGATATATAAAAACTGGCTTATTTTCTTTTTCGAAACCGTTGCTAGCTCTTAGACAAATAGTTACAGGCAAGTGACATTTGACACGTCGTGCTCATATCTTTTTAATATTTATATTTTTCTTCAATACAATGGAGTGTGAAAAAGTTTTAATACAAGTTGAAAATAATTATGATATTATTCAGTGTTTCATTTATCATTATTTTATTTTATGAATACATTTTATCGTTTAATTTACAATTGAACTCTATCAACTTGATATTTTATAATGTAAACTCTACTGACTGTATAGTAAACGTCTACAAAAAAGGAACTTCGTTAGAAACTGGGGGGTCCAAGACCTTTAAAGCTTTTTTTCACATTACCACCAATATATGTTGGTTGCTACGAACGGGTTGTAGGCTTATTTTAAAAGATTTCTCACATACCATCTGGGTATATGTTTGATTGAGTCCCTTGATAGTTTGGATTCACTATTGGAAACCGATGGTGTGGCTGCAATAAGGTTTTAATTATATTAAAGTTTTTCGCGTTTAAAAATACAATTGGCACCAGCGACA
Organism: Antheraea yamamai; assembly: GCA_036509395.1. Taxonomy (NCBI): domain Eukaryota; kingdom Metazoa; phylum Arthropoda; class Insecta; order Lepidoptera; family Saturniidae; genus Antheraea; species Antheraea yamamai. The sequence continues at coordinate 21,064,135 of AP028433.1, read as the reverse complement.
ACCGATTTGGTGCAGACGAAGTTGCACGGGTCAGCTAGTCTATACTAATATTATAAAGAGGTAAAGTTTGTGAGTTTGTGACGTTGTGGCGTTGTAAGGGGTAATCTCAGGAACTACTGGTCCGATTTGAATAATTCTTTCAGTGTTATATAGTTCATTCATCGAGAATGGTTATAGGCTATATATCATCACGCTAAGGCCAATAGGAGCGGAGCACAGATGAAAAATGTTTCAAAATCGAGATGTTTTTTTCTTTTTGAGAGCTTCTGCTGTGTGTCAGCGTTAGCCCAGAGTAGTAACTATTACTACGCGGATGAAGTCGCGGGCAGGGGCTATAATCTATATACTAATATTATAAAGAGGTAAAGTTTGTGAGTTTGTGACGTTATAGGGGGTAATCTCAGGCACTACTAAACCGATTTTGGAAATTCTTTTACCAATATAAAGTCACGTTATTTATGAGTATCATAGGCTACATATCATCACGCTAAGACCAATAGGAGCGGAGCAACAATGAAAAATGTTTTAAAATCGGGGTATTTTTTCCTTTTGAGAGCTTCTGCTGCGTCTTAGCGCAAAATAACTATTCCACGCATGCGAAGTCGCAGGCAGAAGCTATTAACTAATTATATTATCTATAATCTATACTAATATTATAAAGAGGTAAAGTTTGTGAGGTTGTAGGGGGTAATATCTGGGGAGTCGGAGAAAAATGGTCGAACGAAAACGTTTCTTATGAACGCTGCCTGAATTATGAGATATATATGATTGAGTTCTAGAGAAAAGTTGGAGCTTGATAATGCCTATTACCGCCCAACGAAGGGGCACGGGTTGTCTAGTAAATAAATAAATTACAAACTATCCTATGGTAACTTCATTGGCTCATCTCTCTTGCAGCTCTCTTGTTAAAATTTTCCAGATAATATTGCGATATGCTCATTCATTCTCCGTGGTATTATTTCCACTTGGCATTGCGTAGTAAGCTGTATTATGTAAGACACTTTGAATATTACAAAATGTACAGTGAGATAGCTATCGTTTTGCCAAAAACTCCAAAATTTACTTTTTTATGTTCTTCCTTAAAAACATTGAGTTCGTATTTTTTTAAGTCATAATGGACGTTATATAAATGTGAATTTTATAATCATATGTTTATGGAGTGTAGAGGTAAAGAGAACCATCTTTGTGTATGAAAAAGTGTCCGCCAAAATAAATGATGGTGGCGCTACAGTAGCAACAGGATTCATTATTGTTCAATTATTTTAAAAACTTTTATAAAAGTAAACACACAAAAATCGCTAAATGAATTATTTTAAAGTTGACAAAAACTCTATCGTTCTCTACGTTTTCTCACAGCAGTTATATTAGATTACATTTATCAAATCAAAAATGCTTTATTCAGTTTACACCCATAAATTCTAGCCCTTAACAGCCTAATAAGGCACTTATGAACGTCAAAACTACCACCGGTTCGGAAAACAATTCACTCATCGAGAAGAATATTATAAAATGATTTCGGATATTTCATAAACTTTGCCTATGTTAGCGCCATTTTAGAGAGTTTTGGAACTGCTATTTAATGCTTAGAACTAGAAACCTTTTCAAGATGTCCCCTATAGATGTCTCCATACATATGTTACAATTTCGTCTTTTTTGATACATTATATTCTTTCTCTCTCTTGGGATCCTATGTCCCTAATCTGTCGGGGCAGAGGACAGACACAATGCTTCTCCATCTCGATCTGTCGATGGCTTGACGCTTCGCCTCACTCCAAGTAAGCCCAATTTTCGTAGACTCTGCGAGCACAGATCTACGCCAGGTTTGCTTAGGTCGACCACGTTTCCGCCTGCCTTGAGGAATCCAGTCCAACGCCTGATTAGGGATATGGCTGTTGACTCTTCGCAAAGTGTGGCCGATCCCGGTTCATTATACATTATATTACAAGCCTACAGTTTCCTAATGCTGGATCAAGAAAAAGCACAGAATTCATCATCGCTCCAGCTCAAATTACAAATAGGAAAAATCTACAGTTTTTTATTTTCCCACTACAAATTAACACGAGAATTTACTTAATGTTTTCGCAGGACAAGTATTTATTAGTTAATTTATTTTTATATATTAGTTTCCCGTTTGATGGCCCTGGCCATGTGGTGGCCCACGCGTTCCCGCCGCCGCACGGGGCCATGCATTTCGACGACGACGAGATATGGGCCGACGGACCGCTCTCCGAAAACGAAGATGTGACTGACTTCTTTGCAGTGGCGGTGCACGAGATAGGGCATGCGCTCGGTCTTTCTCACTCGAACGTGAAGGCCTCCGTCATGTACCCATATTACCAAGTACCGGTCGAGAAGCTTCACACTGACGATATATTAGGAATGCAGGAGTTATATGGTAAGTATATTTTCGAAACTAATCATCTCAAGTACATAGATACCCTGACACTTGATTATTCTCACCCAAGCTTACACTTCACTTTGTTTCTGTTAAACATTTGCTTGCTATAGTCGTTTTCATTTACCATTAGCCTGTAGTTAGTGATACTAATTCCATTTATTATATCATAATCTGATTATATTATAATACTAATCAATACAATTGATTCAAATTATATTATTTATAATATAATTATTTTGATACATTCTACATTGTTGCTCCGCTCCTATTGATCTTAGCGTGATGATATATAAGCCTATAGCCTTTCTCGATAAATGACCTATCTAACACAGAAATAATTTTTGAAATCGGACTAGTAGTTCCTGTGATTAGCGCGTTCAACCAAACAAACAAACCTTCCAGCCTTATAATATTAGTAGGTATAGATTATTTTTCTCTGTACTTAACTTGATAGAGTGGACCGATTTTAATAAAACAAAGACTAAGTTACTCCTGAGGATATGTTTTAGTTATTTTTCTTGCTGAGGTTTTATTGTGAACTCAGTCCTTTAACAGTGATGCGTGTTCATACAGACAGACAGACATTCCTAAAAATGATTGTAATGTATTTTATTACTTATTCCTCGACACATAAAACAATCTTTTTCACGAAAATCGAAAAAGTACAGACACGTTCGATTTACATTCTTATTATATTTATAGAAGAAGAAAAAAATGATCATGATCGATTCGATTCATTCAAGTGATACTAATACAGTTGACTATATGATCCAATTACATTATCATCAAGATCAATTCAGTTGATTCAAGTGATAATTATTCAAATCAGTTTATTGATACATATTTAATTGATTGTGCTTGTCTTATTAGAGTGGTAAACTTCAACACTATCTAATTGATTAAAAGTTAACATATCTAAATATAAAAGTTTTTGACACACGAATACAAACTGATGTATTATATTATCTCTAGCCAAGGAAAATGTGTCGGACGATTCGTCGGAAAACACGGAAAGTTCAGTGGCACGGTCCTCACTCGTACCGCGGTTTACGAAGGCTGATAGCGAAGAATTCGAAGAGAATTACAAACCGGACCTCTGCATGACTAATTACGACACCATACAAGTAATACATGGAAAGATATTTGTATTCGAAGAGGAGGTGAGTAAAACTTCTGTTGCCACATAACTGTTTCCTCTTATCCTTCAGTTTTACCGTTCCAAATTCCTAAATTCAAGCTTTTGAAATCAAACATATGGAGAATGTTTCAAAATCGGGGTTAACGTACGTATTATCATCATTACATGGTATAAAAGAAAGTCCCCTACCGCGTCTGTCTGTCTGTCTGTTCGGGATAAACTCAAAAACTTCTGAACGGATTTTCATGCGGTTTTCACCAGTGGATAAAGTGATTCATGAGGAAGGTTTTAGTATATAATTTATCAAGGATTTTTTTATATTCAGGGCGGCGCAACGTCTGCCGGGCCCGCTAGTATATATATATATATATATATGTATATATATTCAAGCACCTTTTCTGAGAATATTCTAGCGGTTATAATCAGGTGGAATTGTTGTTGAATGCTCTTAACCTATTTTAAAGATTACCGGTTTCTAAATTACACCGATAGATGTCGTTAGTTCACACATTCTGTATAATCATTTTATATATTACTAGCTGTTACCCGCGGCTCCGCACGCGTTTTTTTTTAATGTATTAAAGAAATGTAAAATTGTAAGTAGGTGTGTACATTGGAGAAATACTTGTTCAAAAACATTTGTAACTACGCCCCGCACACCAACTGTAACATGTAACGTGTACATCAAATATGTGAATACGAATAGTATATCGAATGGGATGGGATTTACCATCAGCAACATACCTGGAACTTTAACCTGCAATATATCACCCTCAATGCTCACTTACACTGTATATGAAATATTTAAACTAAACATTATCAAACAATATATGTTAATTTTTTTATTATATCGATATAATATGCTCATATTGTCGATATAATTGTGTTATTCTTATACATTGCTAAAATCAGTGAGTTATGTAGATGCAAACGCAGTAAATAAAACAAACTGGCCGCCAAATTGACCAAAATGATAATATAATTCAAATTACATACATTTATTCTTAGAGCCCAGTACAGCGCACGTCTCACGCGCTTGATTACAGTAAGCAAATTATTTTTGATCAATTTCACACGAACGAAAGCACAGGTAACAGGTCATCACTACATAGTGTAAAACAAAGTCCTCTGATCTGTTTGTTTATCAGTTCGCGATAAAGTTAAAAACTACAGACAGAACGGATTTTCATGCCGTTTTCACCAGAAGGTAGAACGGTTCATGGGAAACGTTTAGGTATAATTCATTCAATCAAGGTTTTATTTTTATTATCAGGGCGGGACAACGTCTGCCGAGCCCGCTAGCTTAAAATAAAATAGCTCACTAGTTAGTTAGCTGCCAGTGAAAATTAGTTCAATCATTTCGGATATTCCACTGCGGCTGAAGGCGAATAAAAAACCTGAATTACTTTTCATGAGGCTATCTGTCAGTTTTTTTTTATGTCAAAAGCAGGCTAACGAACATGTGGGTCAAAATTCCCATTAAAATAAGTCCAGCCGTTTTGGAGGTTACCCGGAACAAACAAACAAACAGACAAAATATAATAATATCGACCGAATATAAAAACATTTTTTTTTTGTTATTTGTAACTATATCCATTCATCAAAAAGTTATTATTTATTTTTACAACCACACACTTTATTTTTATAATACGTAATAGATTGCAAATAAAAAATTGGAAACAAAACAAACGTGGTATAAAGTTTTTGAATAAGAACACAAAATAATCTTTGAAAATGTTTGCCATAGAAACTTACCACGTTATCATGGCAACGTATGTAATACTAAAGCTAACACGCAGCGAAAGCAATCAAACGAAAAAAATACCCGAATTTGAAACATTCTTCATTGATGCTCCATTCCTATTGGTCTTAACGTGATGATATACATATATAAAGCCTTCCTCGGTAAATGAGCTATCTAAAATCAAAAGATTTTTTCAAATCGGACCAATAGTTCCTGAGATTAGCGAGTTCAACCTAACAAACAAACAAAGTCTTCAGCTTAATATATTAAAGTTATAGATAACTATGTTCATATACACTAAACGTAGACTAATGAGTTAGGTCTCCAGTGGGGTGGAATATAGAGTTATCGTTTGATGTCAGTGGGTGTGGGTGCTACGTGACCGTAATGAAATGGAACCTGGTTACCCGAAGCGTTTTCACGAAGTCTTCTCCGGCCTACCCGCTTCGAACAACATCATAAGGACAATATACGAAAGACAAAACAGGAACGTTGTAGTGTTTAATGGTGAGTATTTTTTTTATTTCTTTTATATTACAGGGGGCAAGCGAATAAGCGAGTCACCTGATGGTAAGTCATCACCGCCATCCATAGACACCAGCAACACCAGGGGAGTTGCAAGTGCCGGCCTGTGTTTGATGGAGGGGGCGGAGAGGTAGTTATCCGGCGCTCTCACTGACCGAACGAAACGCAACAGTGCAAGCACTGTTACTTCACGTCGGTTTTCTGTGAGAAGGTGATACTACTCTGGACGAGCCGACTCATTCATGCTGAAACCAATAATAGCTTCAGCGTGGCTCTACCGCCCCCTAAAATTTTGAAACAAATTGATTAAAATTTGAAAACATAAATTTATTTCAACTAACAATGGAAGCGATGATGGCTTGATCGAAGTACGTTCGAATCTTTGTGAATGTGCCGCAGCTCTCGCTGAAGGAAAACATCGTGGTGAAACCCTAGCATGGTGGCAGAACTTTTTTTAAACCCGTCCGGTAGCTGCCCCAAAGTTGAAAATCTGCCGCCAAGCACATATTGGTATGTTGCAGCACTTGAGAGCCAGTCCCTTCAAGGTTTAGCGTGTTTACCCTCTTAGAACATATCGTCATGTAATATAAGTTGAGATTGTAGAAAACTATGAAGTATTAAAAAAATGTACAAATGTATAATTTGAGCATTGAATGTATACCACAATACAATTTTACAGTATGAGATTTTCACCATCTTAAACACTTATGACGCCATTAGTGCATTAGTACGTCATTAGTACTAGTACGTCATTAGTACTAGTACACCATTAGTACATTGCAGCAATAAGAAGACGGAGAGTATTGCTAATATCACAACTATTTTGTTACCAACATTGAAATATGCTTAGTTTGGAATTTAATAACCATAGCTGAAATTAATTTTCATAAAAAAAACGGTTATCAATATTTGATACGATATATTTCTGCTATCATCACAAACACAAGTCTTGAGATTCTAAGACTTAGGTTAGGTTAGGACTTTGGATTGTCAACGGTCGCCGTAGAACCGGACGCGGGAGAAGGAGAAGGAGAGAAGGAGGCGAGTTCCACCAGAGGCCGCCCTGAGGGAACCTCCCACGTAGGGTACATAGGTATGGGGGGGGGGGGGGGGGCAAAGATAGGAAACCTCTGGCCTGCCTACTTACCACGTAAGTAGGCAGGATTAGGGGTTAGGCGGGCGTAGGGTGTAGGTAGGTAGGCTTGGTAAGGTTAGGGATTGTAGGGTGGGCGAATGGGGGGAAGCTGGCTCTAGCTTGACTACCTACTTTGTCAGTAGGCAAGTATAGAGGATAGGTGGGCATAGGGTTGTGTAGGTAGGTGGGTAGGGTTAGGATCGAGGGATGGGAGGAGGGAAGATAGGGTAGCTTAGGACGGAGTGAACCTCGGGAAGGCTATGGCGGATGGTGGAGCGGCGACGGAGCGGTTTTCCTCTCTGTTGCCGGCTGAACCCGGGGGGAAGGGGCGGGGGCCCCGACTTCCCATTGCACTGGTTCGGCGGACTGGGAGGCAGTCTCGCATCCGGGCTGCCTCAGCCGGGTGTGGCGTGAAAGCGCCTGCCGCCGGGGGTGTCGCGGAGCTTGCTCACGCTCCCCCGTGACACTCCTATAGTGCGGCGTACGGTTTGCCGTGGAGTTTTAGTCGGTTAAAGTCGCCGTAAGACACCGGCAGCTGCGTCCCAGCACGCCAGTTGGCGGTCGACTCAGCTCAGGCCCTCCCCCGGGGGCCTGACAGTCCATGATGGATTTTCTCTCCACGTTAAAAAAAAGGTTAGGACTTAGATCCATTAATTACGTGAGGGTTTTAGGGGTGAGAGGGTTTCAACAAATATTACGTAATATTGAAAGATCTCGCGTGAGATTAGAGGAGGAGCGGCAGGGGTCGAGACAAATTTCACGAGAGCCCCTCAGGAATATTAAAAAATACTCAAAAAGGACTCACGTAATTTATAGAAGACCCATTATGTTTCCACTGTGACAATGTTTATAAATGCATCCTTAGGTACGAAATACTGGGAGTTCAGTCCTTCATTTCGACTGATCAAGAGAGGCAGCATTCAGGAGTACTCGTTACCGATGGAAGTGGTCGAGCTGACAACGGTTTTTATATCGAATTACAACAATAAGACGTATTTGATTGAGGATGAAAGGTTTTGGAGGTACGATGAGGCGACGGAAACTATGGACAAGGGATATCCCAAAGATATGTCGGCATGGAGGCAAGTGCCGTATCCGATAGATGCTGCTATCGTTTGGAAAGGAGGTAAATGATTTTTTGTACATTAAGGTGTCCGTTATTTATAGGTGGCAGAGACACGCTGAAACTATTACTGGTTTCAGCATGAAGGGGTTGGCTCACCCGGGGTAGTACCACCCTCTGATAGAAAACCGACGTGAAGTAACAGTGCTTGCATTATTCCGTTTCGTTCGGTCAACGAGAGTGCCGGAGACCCACTTCCCCTCCCCACCCTCTCCTCTCCCCCGTTCCTCCCATTCCCCCAAACACAGGCTGGCAACGCACTTTCAACTCCCCTGCTGCTGTTAGTATTTATGGACGATGGTGATCACTTAACATGAGGTGGCCCACCTGTTCATTTGCCATCTGTGACATAAAAAAAACCAAGTAGGCTTTTTTAACTTGAGTTTCGTTCAAATCATTAGTGTATAGTCTAAAAACACGTAAAAAAAAAAACTCGAAGCCGTTTAACCGTGTCCAAATGACGATACTTTTCCCATTCATTTAGTATGGGGGTGTTTCCACTTTTTTGAAAGTTAATTTTTTATTTCTAGAAATCTGTCTTAAAATTTCAGCCAAGGGGTTAATCACATCATATAAGCTTTATCGTTTTTACTTTCACATTTTTTAGGAAACTAACGCCTTAAAAAATATTGCAGCCGACTTTATTAAAACGTCACACAATTATTAAAACTGCTACTAAATACTTCAAATATTATATTGTCGTTTCCAGATACCTATTTCTTCCGTGGGGCGCGTTTCTGGCGTTTTGACAACGAAATGATACAAGCCCACCCGTACTACCCGCTCCCCACTGCGCAGATCTGGTTCAATTGTGATCCATCACCCGACATGGACCGATACACAGTTAACGATGGCCCGTAACCAATATTTAAATATTGCCGTCATAAATAAAATTAAGGTATGAACAATTGAGTATTTTTGAATGGAATTTGATTGAACATAATGCTTATACAGTTTAATATATGCCGGAAGCTACTCCCATACCTGCGTGCGTCGGAACGAAGTTATGTCTATGCCATGGTCACACTAAACTAAATGCAGTGGAAAGACATTATCATTATGCGTTATGAACTATCAGGTTGCGTGACGATAGATGCAACATGATACCTGTGCTGGCGGTTTTTATTCACATCAAAGGAGTTTAGTGAACGCTAATGTCGTGTCACTGGAAAGACACTGGTGGGGCAACGTATAATCTGTGCCTTTATCGGAACGATTGTTTGACGTTAATTTTGAGTTTTTGGCGGGATCTTGGTCTGTCATGTAGTGTTTTTATTTTGTATTCCTAATCTTGTGTTACTTGACTCTATATTGTGTAAAATTGGTGGTGTTTTATGTGATATAGTTTGTTTATTGTGCATAAGTAAAGTGAATGGAAAATAATGCCACGGACCATGAATTCTGAGATGCCACAAAAATTCCATAGAAGGTTCTAACAAGATGGCCACCATCTTGTTAGTTCATTGAAATTATATCAAGAAACTTGTAATATTGATACTCACTTGACAATGGCAGTAATAGTCTACTAGAAGACTGGTTGCCAAAATGGAATAGAAGAAGAAGACGTTAATTTTAGCGCGACAGGTGGTCGAAGCTTCGTTTCAGATATGGGAGTAACATTGGGGGCCATTACGTTATATCAGGGGTGCTTAAACTGTCGATCGCGAGTGCTTTTTGAGTCGACCTCGAGAAAAAATTACCGATATGGAACTCATCATCATCATCCTGTAAGAGACCCACTGCAGGGTCATAGGCCTCTTCCCGAAGGAAGGAATGAGCATAATCAACACGCCAGCTCACGACGTATTGGCGATTTCACACACTAAGAAATCCACAGTTCTATGTTTTTCCACATATAGTAATACTTCGAGAACATTTTCTTAGGTTCAGGTTTCCTCACGATGTATTCCTTTACCGTCAACCGATAGTGTTACCAATTTCAATTAGTAAATGTATGTGAATTTCGAAAAATTCGTTGTTACATGTCGGGGTTCGAATCTGTGAACATCGAAATGATCTTCCACCTGTCAAACCACTAGACCACCGCGGCTTCACAGTATAGAATTATTGACAGATTTTGTTTTAGTAAGTACCGGTAACTAAAACAAAGCGTAATGAAGAAACAACTAAAATTTTATTAATACCAAGTAGACCAGAATAACTCCCTCATCAATTTCTTTTATCTTTACTTCACTTATTTTAGTAACTGGACATAGATCGCCCAATGATCAAGACACTATAAAGGATTTTTCAACATGAATCAAATCATCACACTTCAGTTATGTACTAGAATCCTGTTGTTACCGTTTGACCACAATATGATCTGGTGTTCAATAACGACGTGGTCCAAGTGGTCATCGCTTCAAAACTTTCCTCTCTCACACAAGCCAGAAACAATGGAGATATTTTTTTTCTAATTGTGTTGTTAAATATACAATTTAATACCAATTGTTTCTTTAATTTGCACAATTGTATTATATTGATGTAATTATATATTAATGGATTTCCTTTCTATTTTCAGTGACCATAACATAGGGGAACATTAGCACCACGATATAAATGGATCTAAAAACTGACACTCTTCGCAAATAAACAAAATTTTCACAAATCTATGAGAATTTAATAAATTTGAAAAGAATAGAGATTTTTTTCTGATATACAACGATAATGCCCAATGACACTAACGTGATAATCAAGAAGGATAGCACATTGAATTCTTAAAATTCGAAACATCATATACAACTAACATAATGTCTAATTAATACGAACTAATTACCGTATTATTGGAACAAAGTTCGTTAACTCGAGTTACGTTAGAAGTTGACTGGTAGAAATCGTCACGTAAGAAAAAAGTGTTACAACCCTTCCATGCTATTTTATCTCTTCATTCTCCATTAAACGAGTGCGTGAGTGCGAGTGACGAAATTTTATCTCTTTCATTTTTCGACTTACAACGGACAAGGGAATTTTAACTTAACATAAAGATCGTCACGTAAGAAAAAGTGTTAAGAAACCATCCATGCTATTTTATCTCTTCTTTTTATACTAAAAAAGGGTGTGTGAGTGCGAGTAACGAAATATCATCACTTTTCAGTTTACGATAACCAACAAGGGCATTTTCACTGAACATAGAGTTTAGAAATAAAACAAAATCAGTTTAATTAAAAATATATCACTTTATGAAAACAGTTAAAAATCACATAATAATAATAATAACATAAAGAGTGTTGCTAGCTCTAAAATTTACTGGGTTCTAGTTACTGCGATAAGTTATCGGAATGGTGCAGTACGCATTAATATTTCCATTCAAATACGTTATTACTTAATACTGACACTAAACTATATAATTATACATTTCAATAATAATTTTGAGACAACATTATATATATTTTTTTTGTACTATAGACCATAACTGTAATAAAACGAGGCAAGAACGATTGTTTAATTTATGTCTTATACCAAAAAAATACGTTCATAAAGGCATATTTAAAAAGAAATACGTATTATTTTGAATTTCATTTTTAAAACGAGTTAATATCATAGAATATCAAAGAGTAAAATAAATTATATACGAGATATAAAACATGTAGAAAATTACGTTTTTTTTTTACTATTCGAAGGGGTAATATCACATTACTCTATTACTTATTTAAGCTAATCCAAAGCCGAGATATCATATGAGGTGCAATTGGATCTCAGTAGTAATAATATTCGTCCAATAGAGCAGGCGAAGGAATTAATCCATACTGCCAATTCTGTTGTTGAGTTGAGTTGTTGTTGAGTTGAGTTGAGTGCAATTGAGTCTCAGGTAATGTGATATCACCAAATAATATTACAATTAATGTAATATTATACATCATCACTGTTTAATGCGCTTTCTTATAGATTTAAATTGAAACTATTAATTAAAACAAGCATTATTACATCTCAAGTAATCTATACAAATTTGGTTTTGAATCTATAGAAATTAATTTTAATGGAGACAAAAAAAACTGTATTGACTAAAATAAGATACATTTTAAATAAAAGCAAAGGAAGTGAGGGAATATATAAGACATTGGTAGAAAATTTAGTAAATAGAAATATTTTGATTTTTAATTCAATAAGTGTCCATTAGCCCTTGTCGTGCATTTTAATTGATATAATTTTATAATGCTCAATCGAATTCGTGAATGTATGTATAATACAATGAGGTTTATAAAAGTTAACCAAAGACAATAACATTAACTACCCGTGTTTATGGTTCTGAAAAACTAAAATATTTTTCAAACTACCCTCTGCAATATAATTACCTATTTTGTTTTGGAATTTAATTTAATCTTCGATTTATGATAACTTAATAAGCTAGCGGAGTCTTGCCGGTAACTGGGGTAGTTGAAAACTCCCGAAAATTTGGTAAATTTTACAGCATCCATTAGCAATATTTTCGGGTAGTTGAAAATCTTTCCGGCGGACATTCGGGAAACTTGTACGACTATAGTGATAAAGTGGGAGGGAGGGAACTAAAAAAATGGTTTAACTGCAACATGAGGCCGGGTTGGGGTCTTTGCCTGACCGCTTGGTGATGTTCAACCTGGTGAACTCCTCGGCGACTGTCGGGTGGATGCCGACGGTATTTATCAGTTGCTCCATTGTGATACCGCACCTGAAAATGATCAGCTCGTTAACACGTTCCGTGCCACGTGTACCACCGGTGGTACACTTTAAACTTAATCTTTAGGCCACATGTATCTATCACCGGTTGTACACTTTAAACTTAATATTTAGGCCACGCGTACTGCCGGTGTTACACTTTAAACTTGATCTTTAGGGCACGTATATCACCGGTGGTACACTTTAAACTTGATCTTTAGGGTACGTGTATCACCGGTGGTACACTTTAAACTTAATCTTTAGGCCACATGTATCTATCACCGGTTGTACACTTTAAACTTAATATTTAGGCCACGTGTACCGCCGGTGTTACACTTTACACTTGATCTTTAGGGCACGTGTATCACCGGTGGTACACTTTAAACTTAGTCTTTAGGCCACGTGTATCACCAATGGTACACTTTAAACTTAATCTTTAGGCCACATGTATCACCGGTGGTACACTTTAAACTTAATATTTAGGCCATGTGTACCGCCGGTGTTACACTTTAAACTTGATCTTTAGGGTACGTGTATCACAGGTGATACACTTTAAACTTAATCTTTAGGCCACATGTATCACCGGTGGTACACTTTAAACTTAATCTTTAGGCCACATGTATCACCGGTGTTACACGATTTGATAAATAATGGAAATGAAAGTATTACTTGTGTTATGTATGATGTTATAATATAATATTGTTTGATAACATATGATGCAGTCCAGTGAAGCTGTGAAGGCCGATCAGGTCAATAGCATAGACAGTTCGAAAAAAAAGGTAATAATACATCTACTTTTTGTCAAAATATCAAACAGCCTGAAGGACACATCATGAAAATGGCTTGGCATGGAACGTGTTAACAGTCCTTGGAAGCAATGGAATCTTGGAATGTCATGTCGTTATTTTTATAATTTATTCATAATCTTGCATTATTTGGCTTTCTATTTTGTAATATTGGTAGTGTTTTACGTAATATAGTTCGATTATTGAGCACAAGTGAAATGGATGGGAAATAATATCACAGAACATGTATTCTGACTTGCTACAGAAATTATCTGGAAAGTTCTAACAAAGGAGCCACTGTATTGTTAGCTCATTGAAATGATTGTACGAATATTGGTAATATTCATTACCCATTCGACAATGGCCGTAATAATCTACTAGAAAATTGGTTGCCAAAGGTAAAAAAAAAGAGGTACTGACTTGATGGCAGCAGCGAAACCTTGGATGACTTCACCGGCCACTGGACCCACGAAATGTAGACCGAGGATCTTCTGCGGTGCCTCCCGCAGCGCCACAGCCTTCAGGTAGCAGTTCCTGATGTTCCGCTGGGGTATGAAGAACTCTGTCGGCTTGTAGAACGCATGGTATACTTCTATGTTCTCCGAACCATATCTGTAAAGTGAAGCATAGACAATCTTATTATTTATTTATTATTATTATTATATATTTATTGTAATGAATGCTCCTCCAGTGGTCAAAATTTGACCACAGAGAAAAAACTTTTTCATTTTTTTTATTGATAACACCAATGCTAAGAAACAGAGGGGGGAGATGTTCTTAACAGTTTTCCCATTGCCTATTTATATATGATTTTCCCAATGTTTGCGAATAGTCTTTAGTCGCCAGTGGGATATTATCAGTTTGTAGAAAAAAGGATTTCTCTACAATGGGATAATCCTAGTGTTCAGGAAGAGGGCTTTACTCATTATGGGAAATTACTAGTCTTTAGCAATAGGCTCATACAGGCACTAGGAATTTATCAGTGTACGGGAACAAGCCTTTGCCGACAGTGGCAATTTCCCAATGTTCGGATATAGGTCTTTGGCGGCAGTGGTATGACAGCGATGGATGGTTTGTCTCTCGGTGGACGGCATTGTTTTTGGATCGTGCTGTGCTTATCATGAGGCGTAGTGGAGTGAAAAAAATCACCTCGAAACGGCGACTTCCTCGCTGAGGCCGACGCAGCCGTACTCGAGAGGCGTGAAGACGGTCGTGGCGACGTTGTCGTAGTCCATGTGCTGGTGTCCGGCGGCGAACATCCTGCGCGCGAGCAGCCTGCCCGCGTGTATCGCGACGGGCGTGAGCTCGGGCCTCCCCTCCAGCACGTCGCCCACCGCGTATATATGCGGCACGTTCGTCTGCTCCGTCTCCGCGACTATCTTACCGCTCTTCGATACACACTGGACAATAACAAAATATATACTCGTACAGTATAGTGTAATTTCTTTATAACGAATTTCAAGTGACCGAGTATTTTTTTTTTTTTCGTTATATGGTGGCAAGAGAACGAATAAATGGTTTTGTAACTGATATCTACGTTATAGCAGCATTTTCTAATAGCTTTCGCCCGCGACTTCGCCCGCGTGGAATAGTTACTTTGAACTGACGATAAAAATAAAAACAAAATCGAGTGTGCTTCAAATGTCACGACTGAAGTAAAACTACTTTAGCTCTATCAATATGTATGTATATACCGATATATGTATCTATATACATATATTATTTTTTTACGAATATTTAAATTTATTATGGGTTTCCTCTCTATTTTCACTAACTTATACCTCCCTCTCAACTTACGTTCGCCTCGCCCGATCACACTTTTCGTAACGCTTTCGTCACGCATTGTAAAATTAATATAGGTGAAATAGAATTAATAAAACTATATACGGAAAAATTCGCGGCCAAATCAAGCCCTACTTTTTTGAAGAGAAACATCTTTTGGGATGGTGTGAACTAGATTTTATAAAACGAAAATGAGACAGCAAGTCATATAAATCTTACGCCGTGAGGAAAATGAGAGGAATATTACAAGAGGAAAATGAATTATTTTGTTACATATGTAATATGGTGACAACTTACAGTGACTCCAGCGGCTTCTAAGTTGAGAGCCTTAGTTAGAGCGTAACGTCCAGTCGCCATCAGCACCGTATCAAATACATCTTCTCCTCTGGAATTATTAACAGTTACTTTTAACGATTCCTCTTTTCTCTTTTCATTAATAAATAAAGAATGTATAAATGTTAAATTCAATTTTCTGCCTTTGACTGAAGTATTTTTAGTCAAACGTCGAAAGTAAAATAATCTGCTTTGACCAGTCCAGTGGTCTACAAACTCTTCACCCAAAAGAGCCAAATTCAAAGAACATAAAATATAAATTTATTCAAAAATCCATTTTTTAAAATACAAGCTTTCCTCTAAACAGTCACATTTACTCATCAAGAGTAACATATCTTCTTGATTTCATTAAAATAGGTTCACTCTATCAAAAGTTATTGTAATTTTAATGACGACGCTACTTAAGTACGTAAAAAAAGTAGATAAGTAAATGGGCTTAATACATTCAGATGACTTTATTAATCAGTGTTTTTTACATTATGTTCTACGCAGACGGAGTCGCGGGTAAAGCTATATTGTCTAAAAATATGGTACTCACTGTTCCTTCGTCTCAGTGTTCATCCATCTGGCCTTCAGTTGTCCAGACTCGAGTTTCTCGATGGACAACGGGATACACTTATGGTGGAACTTGACGCCCTTGTGCTCCATCTCGTTGGTGATCATTGTGGCCATTTGCTGGTCGAAGCCACGTAACGGCACCGACCTGACCAGCACCGTGGCCGGGTAACCGAGCGCTTGAAGGAACCCAGCACATTCTAAACCGATATCTGGTTTGGTTCAATTAAGGAATCTGTCGTTGTGTAAATGGAGCCACAGAGGTCTTAAACATGTCTGACGATGTGGTCTTAAACATATCTGACGCTGTGGTCTTAAACATGTCTGACGCCGTGGTCTTATACATATCTGACACTGTAGTCTTAAACATATCTGATGCTGTGGTCTTAAACATATCTGATGCTGTGGTCTTAAGCATTATTTCTGACAAAAAGGGCATTTCACATGAAGCGGACAATGAAATAAAGGTGAGATTGTGAAATTCGTTCATATTCAACATACTTGCACTTGTAGTAGGTATGAATGTGAACTTACATTTTCTTTCTATAATGTTAATTTGCCAAGTTATACGATATTATGCGCAAGCCCGAACTTAGGGCTACATTCAGAACGGCCAAAAATATTGACGGGCTGTGTTTCAATGTCATATGGAACATGATTCGAATATTAAACACACAAATTGTAATCGATTCAATTAATATCAATGACTTTAATATAACCAAATACAATAACGATGACATGATTCATTGATAATTAAAATTCAAACTAATCGTTGTTCAAGTTTAATTAGTTATCAAATAAATCAGGTTTAGTCTCGTGATAAGCAAGATTTACGATAATGACCGTGGTATAGCTATAGGTGGTATAGGTGATAATGAACGATTTTTTTTAATAATTTTTTTTTGGCAAACTATCTTCCAGGATATAAAGAGGTAGAGTTTGTGACGTTGTAGGGGGTAATATCTGGATCTACTAAACCGATTTTGAAAATTATTTTACCAATATAAAGCCACGTTATTTGTGAGTGTCATAGGCTATATATTAACTTAAAATGAAAGACTTTTTTGTGGTAGTCGGATTTGCAAAGTAAGTCGGAGGAAAAAGGTTCGAACGAAAAAGTTTCTTACGAACGCTGCCTTAACGGTGCCAGATATATGATTGAGTTCTAGAGAAAAGTTGTAGAGCTTGATAATGCCCACAAAAAAGTCAGCGATATCATATGTCTAATTTCAAGGTTTTTTTTTTAATTATCAGGGCGGGACAACGTCCGCCGTGCCCGCTCGTCAAGTAATAATATTACAAGTGTCTTGCGATAATTTCAATGTTCTAACAACATGGTGGATTCCTTGTTAAAACTTTTCAGGGAGTCTTTATGGCATCTCAGAATTCATGGTTCGTGAATTCAGAATTCGTGATATTATTTTCCATCCACTTCACATGTGCACAATAACCGTACTGTATTACGCAAGATGTCACGAACATTACAAAATATGGAGTCAAATAACACAATATTATGAATAAAATATTAAGTCGTGATGATAGAATACTTTAACCGGTGGAATATCGACCCGATGTCCGCAAGTTCGGTCCCCGGCATGTACAAGTAAGCGATTTTTTCGGAATTCACGTACATTTACAAATTTAAATTGGTATCTGTCAAGTATATTGCCGAAATTTTAAGGCGATATTGAAAATCTTAGTCGCAGATACGTCACTCTACTACAAGAACAGTAGCTCTCTTTTAAAGGGGGCTAGCATACACAATTTATACATCATCTCACTTCGATACTGAACCATCTGATGTATTATAAAATTCACACTATTGAAAAAAGGATACATCCAGCACCGATAACAAGCGTCTTTCCCGGGGGGTGACTTAAACTGAAGACATCGTCGCTGCTTATACAGTATTCCAATGACCCTGGTATCTCAGGGTAATGTGGTCTACCACCAACGGCGATTACCACATTCTTCGCAGTGAACTCCTTCTTGGTACCGTTTTTCAACGTGGCAACGATCGTATGAGGGTCTTTGAATTCCCCAAGTCCGTTTACGTACTCGATGGCCTTCTCTCTAAGGTCGACGCGAGTGACCCAATTGACGGACTTGATATGATTCTGGACGGCCTCCGTCAGGGCTGACCAGTCGATTTTGACCGCCTCGTGGGATGGCACTTGCCAACCGTACGCGACGGCTTCCTGAAATCATACAATAAAACTTATTTGTGGATTCATCTACATACTTATCATCAGAAGATCTAGTGAAAATTCCACATAATAGTAACAAAAATTGGTTGTCTGTAAAATCGGTTTACGGACGATAATTTTACGTGATAATATGTCATAAGAAAACATTGAAGAAAAATTGCATACTTTTATGAATTGAATTATTCTATATGGTATAGATAGATGCGTTTGGACCGATCGCGCCCCTCTATCGCTTGTTCCGTGCTCTCGCTTGTACGATCGGCTCAGGCGGAACGTGACAATGAGACAAGCTTTTTCGTGAGTGCATCCACGTCAAAAATAAAAATCATAAATACTTTATTCAATTTACGCCCTAATAAGACTCTTATGAACGTCAAAACTACCACCACCGGTTCGGACAAACCACCCAGTAATCAAGAAGAGCGGGCAAGAAACTCTCGATCTGGTTATCTTTTTAACATATATATATTTAGTGGATACACAGTGAGAGGAGTCGTCAATTCTAGACATCACCATCGTTTACATATTGATCCACTCTATAATAGCCCTTTATAATAAATATTTGATTATCATAGTATTCAGAAAGAAAAGAAATCGTTTATTCATAATGCATTATACGATGCAAACTATACAAGACTGAATAAAAATCAACACATCGCGGCACATTTGTCTAAATAAATATAATAACAATTTAGAATAACATCGTACATCGCATAGATGGAACGTACAACAATTGATATTAACTTTTGTGACAATTCTGAATTCACTTTCCAATACTTTATAGCTATTTTCGTCTGTGTTAATTTACTTATAAGCAGGCCTATTTTTGTTACTTCCTTTTTGGGGGCACGTTAATTTTTAAAAAGTGCAAAAAGGTACCTACATCTTGTTACTTTGGGTACTTGCGCCATGTAATAGTAAGATACTGTTCTAAAATTATCAGAATGAAAACAAAGTTACGGCAATTTTTCGATATTTTCGAATTTCCCTTTAAGGGCACTGTGTGCCCTACAAAAAACCCTGCCTATAAGTATATTCTACTTATGTTTTTTTTATGTTTTTTATGTTTTTTATGTTTTTTATGTATTTATAAAGTAGGGCTTAGCTCCAATCGACAATGATACAATTTATTTAATAAACCGAATAAATATATCTAAAATAAACCAAAAGGTCACTTGGATTATCCTTGATTTAACGTAGAAAAAATTTAAAACTACAGTGATAAGAACAGTTTTAAGATATAATGTAGTATCACAATAATTAAAAAACCTTGTTTTTGAAGATAATTTTAAAATACAATTTGTAATCTTGTACCTTGTGTTTTGTTTATGAAGAACTATCACTTTTTAGTATATTATTAGTAACTAGCTGTTCCCGCGACTTCGTCTGCGTAGAACTTTATGTAAAAAAAAAACACTTATTAATAAAATCATCTGAACGTATTAAGTCCATTTATTTACCTACTTTTCTTTCGTACTTAATTCGCATCATCATTAAAATTACAATAACTTTTGATAGAGTGAACCGATGTTAATAAAACAAAGACTAAATGTTACTCGAGGATATGCTTTATGGTTTTCTTGATGAGGTTGTATCGTGAACACAGTATTTTAGTAGTGATGCGTGTCCAAACAAACCGACAGACAGACTTTTCTAAAAATGATTAAAATGTATTTTATTATTTATTCCTAGACACTTGCAACAATTTATTTCACAAAAATCTAAAAAGTACAGACACGCTAGATTTACAATGTTATCTATACTAATATTATAAAGAGGTAAAGTTTGTGACGTTGTGGGTTTGTGAGTTTGTGACGTTGTGGCGTTGTAAGGGGTAATCTCAGGAACTACTGGTCGGATTTGAATAATTCTTTCAATTTTATATAGCTTATTCATCGAGAATGGTTATAGGCTATATATCATCACGCTAAGGCCAATAGGAGCGGAGCACAGATGAGATTTTTTTTAGAGCTTCTGCTGTATGTCATCGTTAGCCTAGAGTAGTAACTATTACTACGCGGGCGAAGTCGCGAGAAGGCTATAATCTATAATATTATATTATAAAGAGGTAAAGTTTGTGAGTTTGAGACGTTGTAGGGAGTAATCTCAAGAATTACTAAACCCATTTTGAAAATTCTTTTACTATAAAGCCACGTTATTTATGAGTGCCATAGGTGCTTATCATCACGCTAAGACCAATAGGAACGGAGCAACAATGAAAAATGTTTTAAAATCGGGGTATTTTTTCCTTTTGAGAGCTTCCGCTGCGTCTTGCCCAAAATAACTATTCCACGCGTGCGAAGTCGCGGGCAGAAGTTATTAACTAATTATATTATCTATAATCTATACTAATATTATAAAGAAGTAAAGTTTGTGAGGTTGTAGGGGGTAATATCTGGGGAGTCGGAGAAAAATGGACGAACGAAAACGTTTCTTACGAACGCTGCCTTAATTATGAGATATATATGATTGAGTTCTAGAGAAAAGTTGTAGCTTGATAATGCCTATTAGCGCCCGACGAAGTGGGCACGGGTCGGCTAGTTTTAAATATAGATCATTATATTAGGTCGAAATGACCTCATGCCACACGTGTATGTCGTTAACAAAGGTCGTCAGGAACGACGCAATATTTTAGATCGATACTACATTTTTTGTTTTGTATAATTGCTAAACTATTTATAAATCGGCCATATTAAAAACATCCTACAGCGATGGATGGTTAAGTTGATAGCTTGACAGTGAGTGACGCATCGCATGTTAATATCAGCACCTCCAGATATCAGTATTTTTATCATTTTTTTGTCACTTTTTACAAAAATATACATTTATTTCTAATTTACACTATTCTTAATCCAAATTTATTAAATTTTATTTTCTGTTTTTTAGTTGTATTTTTTATGAAAGCGTGTTTTTTTAGTTTTTTTAAACTATTATTTATTTTTCATTTTTTAGTTAATTTTTTTTTAAACTTTTTTTTTCGGATTATTGCATTGTCATCGACCTTTGACAGGTGTGCAAAGTTTGAATTAATTCTGATCGTTCAAAGTAGGACAAAATCGAGCTCAAAGGGGTCGATTACATACATACACACACAGGTGAAGCCTAATAAAAGCGTGATAAAAAGCACAAGCGACTGCTATTGTGAGACCGACATAATGTAAATACTAGAAACAATAACAGACTGGTCACTCCATGTTTCAGGTTCACTAAGACCAGTAACAATTTTTAATAGGTAATAGTGTTAGATTTTATAACAAAGTCCCAAAACACATTACCAATTTTCCAAATAGTAAGTTCAAGTGTTATGTCAAGCGGGTCTTAATACATAAAGGCTATTACAGGGTGGATTAATAGTGAATGATGGCGACGTCTGGAAGTGACGCCTCTCTCTGTGCAATAATCTTGTAATGCAATAAAATTATAATAATAAAAAAATATGTTATTATGAAAGTATTATGAAAAGATAAACCAGATCGAGTTTTTGCCGGTTCTTCTCGATGACTGGGTTGTTTTCCGAACCGGTGGTGGTTTTGACGTTCATAAGTGCCTTCTCAGGGCCTAAATTGAATAAAGAGTATTTTGATTTGATTGGAGACTTCCTTAATACGCCATTTATTCTTTCTCTCTGCCAACCTTATTCAGATTTTAGAAAGCAGGTTTGATAGTCTTAAAGCGTTACGAACAACGGATCTTGGGCGGATATTCAAGTCACGTTAAGGTCTCAATAAAAAAAAGGGCAAGTGTGGGGTAGAAATATTGCAGAGAGATTTCCTGCCCATCCGGCCAAATTGTGGGAGGAAAACACCGAGGGACATAAGTCAGTACAAATCTTACACTGCCACATATAATGCCCGGCGAACTGAGGATATAAGAAGATTCCCCAGAAAAAAAAAGGTTTTCAAGTATAATTCTAAGAAGTCGTTGAATAAATCTATTCGCCTTACGCATAACGATTACAAGGAAGCATTATCTTTCTTCTCGGGTTATTGATATTAGACATATCAGCTCTACAAGGCGTCACTTCGAGGAGTCATCTCGAAACTCAATTCATTCATCATGAAACTGCATGAAATTGGTACACAACAATTTATATATACTTTTACCACAGCCTTACATCATAAATTAATTCCTTTGCCCTCTAGCATATTATTGTTATAGATCGAATATTATGAAATAGGTATTCTTTATTCAGTGACGACAGAAGCGCTATTGACTAAGTCAACTTTACCAATAAAAATAATACTTATTTTATACCATTTATTCAATAATATTATAACCAAATAGGTCTAGATACGTTACCTACATGACATTTTGACAAAACAAATGGCACGAAAACGCACACATACGTGAAGTAATACTGTAACGCCACATTCACTGTCTTGGATAAAATGTGGAAGACGGCAAATTTTCAATATCGGTGATGAAAAAGAAATAGAATATGTTGCTTAGATACGTGTGGATTTGAGCCGTCAAAAATGAGCTAACTAGCGAAGTTTTAACAAGGCGCTGTCGAAGCGCTTACGACGTATCTACAGCGTTTTGTTTATAATATCATTGCCATTTATTGGTTTAACTGTTTAAATTTTTAATTGAAACTGGTCTCTTGAACGATTTAAGGCATAATTTCGGATGTGGTACCGCTCGCCTCGTCACGCGTCCATCAAGGTCGTACACGAACGTTTTTGTAATTCACCGCTCGATTACACACCGTTGGAAAACCAGTCGTAATGACTTAGCATTTACTTCCACTACATCGATACCTAAATTACCGATACGAATATTCCAGTCATATATGACTAGCTATGGTCGCGGCTTCGTATGCTTTTGTATTTATTTGTTACGTTAAATAGTTTACTTATAGTGAAATAGATTCTCCATATTCAAATATCTACTAATTTTTATGACGATGAGTTGAACAGTACAGGAGTTGATATGCTATAACGTCATCTAGTAACAAGTTTTGGTAAAATGTCTAGCATAATAATTTTCATGAAACAACACGACGATCATGCAAATATTTTATGCATTTTAATATACTCTCACGAATCATTACCAGATGGCGCTCTCTTATAAGTAAGATATAATTTACTATATACTATTATAGTTTTAATTTTAAGAATAAAAAATGTCATTCGTATCCTGAAGTTCTAACATACATATTTTCTAAACTTCTTTTTAACCTTCGTAGTAAGATTGAAGAGCCCAGTTGCGCCATTTTTAACTTTAATACTCGCGTTCAACTATTATACCGTGGGAGACATTACAAACACAATGAATGGACACAAAGTACACTCAGACTAGGGATAATATTTTGTGCATTACATAAATATTTGGGACATCGACGAAACAAATGCTTAAGGCACCATGCCATCTGCCAGTCACTACAGTTACAGCAATTTGGAAAGTCGCCAGCTAACCTTAAGCGATATTATCAGATCCCTAATACATTAATGCATTTGTACGACACATATAGGAGTGAGTAATACAGCTTTTGTGGCTTTTTGAATCGATATACGTTTTGTCCATTACAAATATTTGGGATATCGGCGAAGCAAATGCTTAAGGCACTACGCCATCGGCAGTCAATAGTCGGAAAAAATAATTTGCGAAATTACCAGCTAGCCTAAACCAAAATGATTAGATCCTGAGTACCTACATGAACGCATTTATGCCATCAATAGGAAGATAAAGAGGACCGAGTGATACAGCGTTTGCCGCGTATCTAATTGAATCGATGTACTAATACCCGATAAAAGTTTTTAAAGCTGAAGCGATGCGTAGGATTTCTTGAATTTAAATATTAGAGATATAATGATATAGGAGTTACATACGTTCTTTTATAAATATAGAGTTATAAAGATAATTTCAGCACACTGTAATATGTAATAACACTATTCTATCATAATTAATTATGTTCACGGTTCAGTTTCCAAACTTTCTAAATACAACAAAGGAACGTTCTTGCTTAATACTTTATATGCAACTAAAGTGAGGAAGAAAAATAGTACTTGTACAACATCTTCAGTTTAAGACCAGAGATTAACTTGTGTTAAATTCAATGAACCGGTGCATAATCATTATGATATTACTTTCAACTTAAAATCGAAAGTTGAAACTTTTGTTCCTAATGAAACCCTACCATAACATTAAGAACAATTTTCAGACGTACGTATTAAATCATAAGATTCATTTAAAAGGCGCGGTCGCTCCGTAGCGTTGTGAATCAGCCAACGTCAGTCAATTCGAAAGAAAATAAATTTGGAACGTGTTTTAACACTGAATCAAATCTTTCAAAAAATGAAACCTTCATACGGTATATTTTTACATCTAGTATCGATCTTCTATTGGTAGCATTGACATATAAAAACCCAAGACGCGGTCTCGAATAAAAGTAGCGCTCAGAACCGGCCGCAAAAACTCCCCGATATATAAATGTGGTTATAATTATGCGATAAACTTATGATTTTGCAAATTCAACCTCACCTGAATGATTTCAAATTGTTTTTACAACGACGCAAGCGACGCGAGTCTATTTGAAATGACTGCATAATTCAAAATTATGCACTCATTTTTGTGTGCCGTCTGTGAGACATTAACGATGTTATTACAAAAAAGTTAAATACTTGGTTTAAAAAGGTTTCGAATTAAACTTCGTTCCACCTACTGATAGTAAAATCGAGATCCAAGGGAATCTAGTTGGCTTAGTTGACAATACTGTGTTCCTGGGTATCACTCTTGACTCTAAATTACAATGGGGTCCTCATATAAAAAAAATTGGCTGAAAGATTAAGTTCTGCTGCGTTCGCCGTTCGAAAGATTCGCCAGCTAACAGATATTGCCACTGCTAGGTTGGTCTACTTCGCTTACTTCCATAGCTTAATGTCTTATGGCATTTTGTTGTGGGGGGCCACAGCTGAGGTAGACACCATATTCCTACTACAAAAACGGGCAGTTCGAGCAATCCGTTAAAGCAAAATAAGTTTCAGGAATTCGGTATTTTAACGATGCCCTCCCAATATATTCTTGAGAGCTTGATGTACGTCCGGAAAAACTTAGATAATCTGGATTTAGTAAAAGACCGACATAATGTAAATACTAGAAACCATAACAAACTGTTCACTCCCTGTTTCAGGCTTACTAAGACCAGTAACAGTTTTTTAGGTAATAGTGTTCGATTTTATAACAAAGTCCCAAAGCACATTACCGATTTGCCAGATAGTAGGTTCAAGTGTTATGTCAAGCGGGTCCTAATACATAAAGGTTATTACAGGGTGGATCAATATGTGAACGATAGCGACGTCTGGAAGTGACGCCTCTCTCTGTGCATCCACTAAAAACGAATGTAGTAGCTTTATGTGTCTATTATGTTGGAATAATCAAAAAATATGTTAGTTATTATGAAAAGATAAACCAGATCGAGTTTCTTGCCGGTTCTTCTCGATGACTGGGTTGTTTGTCCGAACCGGTGGTAGTTTTGACGTTCATAAGTGTCTTCTCAGGGCCTAAATTGAATAAAGAGTATTTTGATAATGCACTGCGCTCGCCCGAGGCAAGTCCGCGTTATTTTTTTTCGCAAGTCTAACGTAACGTAAGCAAAGCGAGACAAAAGAGCAAAATGGCGAAAATTCAGTGACCGCGGTGCATTTAATTCGAAACCTTTTTAAAGCAAGTATTCAATACGTATTTAACTTTTTTGTATTAACACCGTAAGTGTGCATCTTGGGTTTTTGTATATTAATGATTGGCAGTAAATTAGTAATATGTCATTAAATTCTTACTAGGGCAAAGGGAAAGAACAGTATAGGTACTAACTTAGTATTTGGAACCGTCTTTAACCACTTGATTGATTTTGTAAGATACAAATCTCAAAATGGCGGATCATGTTTCTATTTATGTTTTAATTTCACATCGTTAATTGTAAATTTCATGGTTTAGTAAAAAAAAGTTCGTACAAATGAAAAAATAATTTAAAATATGTCTTACATTAAAATTATGATTTTAATTTTAAATAGGTTGAAATTTTTGAAAGTTTTGTAATAAATCAAGTTTTTTTTAAGCTTATGATGTCAAGAATCTGTTGACCTGTGCCTCGTGAGGTCTACATTCGTTTGTATAAAGATTAACCCTTCTAGTTTTGGACAGTCCATGGGTTTAAAGGATTTTATTTAGTTTTATTTTTGGCAACCTTTAGAATAGGCAAATCTTCTAAATTATTACTGCCATTGTCAAGTAGGTAGCAATATATAAGATGATGGCTTCTTGTTACAACTTTTCATGGAGTTTTTGTGGCATCTCAGAATTCATGCTCCGTTGTATTATTTTCCAGCTACTTCTCGTGTGCAATAGCTGAATTATATTACGTAAAACACCACCAATATTACAAAATATAAAGTCAAATAACTCAAGATTCTAAATAAAATATAGAATCCACTACATGACAGACTAAGGTAACGCCAAAAACACCGAAATCAGCTTCGTGAAATTAAAACGCTGACATTCAACTGCAAAGAGCAATGCATCATAATTCGAGCGCAAGCGGAGCGAACGATCCCCGGAGCAGATAAGGCACACGATACGGCCTCGGTCGGTGCAACACAGCGACCGATATAAATTGCTGTGAACAATTCAGACAACAGCCATGAGTTCACCAATAAAATGAATTTAGCTTTATCTTAGCAGTGAATATACAACTTGCTTTTACACCTTTTAAAATCATTCGATGACAATAATATTTATATCGATGAAGTTACAAACAAGATTAACAAGACCAACGAAAAAGTACAATAATACATTTCGTGATATCGGTAAAATTAAAACACAACATCTAAACAGTTAAAGGTATCTTCATAAGTGTCATAAGAAATTCTACAATAATTTTTACTATGGATCTTACAAATAAGTCGTGGTGGTTTTATATGTGGAATATCATTCCAATGAGCAGATTCGAACCCGACATGTACCAACGAATTTTTCGGAGTTCCCGTGCATTTACTAATTTAAATTGATAACAACACTATCGGCTGATGGTGAAGGAAAACATCGTGAAGAAACCTGGACCTACGAAATGTTCTTGTAGTACTACTATATGTGGGAAAACATAGAACTGTGAATTTCTCAAAGTTTGCGATCGCCAATACGTCGTGGGGTGGCGTGGTAATTGTGCCCATACCTTCCTTCGGGAAGAGACCTATGGCCCTGCAGTGGCTGTTTTACAGGTAGGTGCTAATATTTCTACAATTTGAAAATCTGTCAGTAAAAATGTACAGGTGTGTTCCGGCAACGAGGTAAGATCATGGTCAAAACGTATGAAATTTAAAAAAAAACGAATTCCTACATACTACAAGTTATATAGGATTTCAATGAGTGGTCCTTAAACTCTGATTTACTCCCAAACCTTTACAATGAAACGAACGGAACCATCCTTAAAAATGAATCTATACTAATATTATAAAGGTGGAGGTTTTGTTTGTTTGGTTGGTTGGTTAAACGCGCTAATCTCAGGAACTATTGGTCTGATTTGAAACATTCTTTCAGTGTTAGTTAGCTCATTTATCGAGGGAGGCTATAGGATATATACCATCACGCTAAGAGCAATAGGAGCGGAGCACCAGGGAAGAATGTTTCAAAATCGGTTTCAAA
The DNA here is from genome assembly GCA_036509395.1 of Antheraea yamamai. Taxonomy (NCBI): domain Eukaryota; kingdom Metazoa; phylum Arthropoda; class Insecta; order Lepidoptera; family Saturniidae; genus Antheraea; species Antheraea yamamai. The sequence goes on along the minus strand of AP028433.1, from coordinate 21,036,139 downwards.
ATTTCAAAAATAGTTTTTATCTTATCGACAGCTTCCGCTGCGCGTTAGCGTTAGCCCAAAGTAACTATTCCACGCGGACGAAGTCGCGAGCAGAAGCTAGTACAATATAAATTTTAATTTATATCATTCATTTCAATAAAATATACATAGATATAGAATACTATATTGTGTTAAAAGTTGTCGAAACATTAATCATTTATACTACATCTATATAAATCTGCGCTATCAAATAACTTCCGGACACTCTAGAACACTGTTAATTGAATATGCTGATGATCTTTATTCTTTACATTTATTACTAGGCAGTAGTATAACTGCAGTACAATATTACCACTACCATATAACCTTCTTTATCCTAATTATTCCTGAATTAGGATCCCTTGTTCTTGACACTCCAAAACAGTAAATGTCGAACATCTTTGACTATTTGTTTTATTTTTTACAAGTTTAATTTCCACATAATCTCACAAGGTATTAAATTTGACTTGGATAGAAAGACGGTATACCTAACAGGAGACTCTCAAGTGTAGTTTTGCAAATGATTTCTAAATAGATTAACTTTTACTAGTTTCTTGCCGGTTCTTCTCGATGACTGGGTTGTTTGTCCGAACCGGTGGTAGTTTTGACGTTCGTAAGTGCCTTCTTAGGGCCTACATTGAATAAAGTGTTTTTGATTTTGCAAGTGAATACAACGGATCAACTCCTGGAAAAGCTACTTCTAAATCTATAATTCGCTTTATTTCAAAAGTACTCGAAATAAATATTTAACAAGATAAAATCATTACAAGAATAATCCAAGTTTCACAAATTTCTCAAGTACAGGAACAAAGGATTCAGGTAGAAAGGAGCCGGATAATATCACTTACCGAATCCTAGAAGAAAGAAAATTAAATTGTATCACTGTTTTTGAAGCTACTATAAAATTCTTAATCGAAAACGCAAAATATGTATGAGAATTCATGAATGAATATTTCAAGTACTTATAATGAATCTTTCATTGGGCTAAAAATAACATTAAAATATACAAGTTTTCTAAATGTGGCTTTAAATATATCCAAGTAGTATATTAAAAATTTCCGATAAATAAAAAATAAATATTTAATCAAAAATTATTAATCAGAAAAAAAAACTTAACACCGCCGCCATGTTTGAGGCATGTGATGAGAGAATCACACATGCGCAGTATCGCGATACCCGTAGTTAATTTGAATATAAGCGTCTCGTCTTTTTTACGTCGGTAATAAACAATGGAAAGATGTATATATCGTGAGAAAATATTTGAGTTGAATAATCTTAAGATATTAGAATGCAAAATTAAATTAAAAATTTAACTTTAATATCGTTTCGTGTTATTCTAAGTTTAAAGTCTTTCTCGGATCAAAACAATGAACCAATTAAAATCAATTATCTTGAACGCTTCCATGGTACAGAGCATATTAAATCTTTGGTTTGTTTACCTTTATGTCAATTGCATCTGGCATAAAAAAGTACAAATAATATTTTAAATAACGACTACTTACATGTATGTTTTCTCCCAAGATGGCGGCCTGGTGCATCAACTTCTTGGGTATACAACCGACGTTAACACAGGTGCCGCCGAGACCCCATTTCGTGCCTTGCGGTGATGGCGTCACGTAATCTAGCACCGTGACGCGGGCGCCATGGCTTATAGCCTCCTTAGCACACGCGAGACCACCGGACCCGCCGCCAATGACGGCAAGATCGTAGTCAAACTTTCCATCTAAAATTATCGAATGAACGTGTAACTTTCCTCAAGAAATTAAAACCCAATTGCATTGTTTTCTAATTACCTATTTTGAATAACACAAATGACAAAATATTGATTTGGAAAGGCAACCTTAACAAAGCACCTCTTGCTACCTTTGTGTATATAATACCAAAACCTTTCTATGAGTAAGCCAATAGAATGCACATTTCAACTGACACTAGTGGTCATTTAATAGTCTGAATTGATTATCTCTTAAAAAATTGTATAATATATAATATAATAATTGATGTTCTTAAATCAAAGGATGTAACCTCTATAATCATTGCCTTTTTTAATTTTGTTGTTATACAATATACTATAGTTTAAGCACCCAAAGCGACCAGACACAACTTATTTTTAAATATGTGAAACCAGCATTGAGTAGTGTTTCATGTACTTAGAACGCTTGCGCACTCACAAAGTTTTAGTCTGGGGCCAAAGTATACAATAAATATATACTAGGTGAGAAAGGTGCTAAAATAAGAGTTGCCAGCCTGTGTATGGGGGAGAGGGGGAAAGGGAGGTGGGCCTCCGGCGCTCTCACAAACCGAACGAAACGCAACAATGTAAGCACTGTTACTTCACATAGGTTTTCTGTTAGAGGGTGGTAGTACCCCGGGCGAGCCGGCCCATTCATACTGTAACCAGTTATAGCTTCAGCGTGGCTCTACCACCTACAGAATGATATTATAAATGTTTTGTATAATATCATTCTAAAGTAGTATCCAGTATCGCCAGAGACTTTCAGAGGGCGATAACGTATGCCAGAACGCTTTAAAACATACAGAAAAATTAATGAACTTTATTTATTTTTAAACTAGCTGTGCCCGCGACTTCGTCTACGTGGAACCTGATGTACAAAACTATGACTAATAAAGTCATCTGAACGTATTTAGTCCATTTGCTTATCTACTTTTCTCTCACACTTAAGTCGCGGCGCCATTAAAATTACAATAACTTTTGATAGAGTGGACCGATTTTAATGAAACAAAGAGTAAGTTACTCCCGAGGATATGCTTTATGATTTTCTTATATGAGGTTTTATTATGATCCCAGTACTTTAGCAGTGATGCGTGTTCATACAAACAGACAGACAGACATTTCTAAAAATGATTGAAATGTATTCTATTACTTATTCCTAGACACCTGCAACAATTTTTTTCACGAAAATCGAAAAAGCACAGACACGTTAGATTTACATTCTTATTATAGGTACAGATATGTTATTCAGATAACTATTACAAAACTATATTTCATCAGCCTGACAGATCGTAAGGGCCAAACATCCCGCCACACGTGAATAATAGTCAGCTGTTAGTATGAACGCGAGACCTTAATATGTATTAGCCCCAGACTCTCAACTATGTGAGTGTGCAAGCGTTCTAAGTCCATGAAACAGTACTTAGAATTTAAGGTTTCATATATTTAAAAATAAGTTGTGTTCGGTAGCTCTACGAATATTTTAAATATAGAAATACATATTATAACCTTTTTAAGTGGTAATCTCTACTCAAAGCGACTGTTTGATAACAGACTACTGTGTTTGACTTTTCAGTGTTTTACATTCAGTATAAACGCAGAAAACAAATGTTTTATCTCATTTCATTAAGTGTAACTACAGTTCAGATTACAAATAATCTTTATTATCTTCTCTACATTATCTTGAACTGAGCCAAATCACACATACCTCTGTGCACACAATTTTCCTTAAAAGGGATTTTGTTTTTTTTTTCACGTAGAAACAGTTATTCAGTAGTCTCACTAATGTGGCACTTTGAAAACCAGGGGCGATTATTATTGGAATGTATAAAATTTTTGATGGCGAGTCTCGCTAATAAGCCCCTATGAAAACCAGGGGTTGTCGGTTTATTGAAATGTAAAAAAGACTGTATAAGTTTTTAAAAGTTATACAGATATTGGTGGCAAGCAATAGAGAAAGTAGGGGAGGGTGAGGGAAACGTGAGCATAGGATGCCGAATTATTAAACCTAGTGGCCTACTAAAGTGCCGGATTAGTGAGACTCAACTGTTAATATATGTTTGATTGAAATCCGACTTTGCATTTTAAAGGTGATATTTAATTATGTCTACTATCGCTTTACTCTTGCGAAATACAAAGTCAGGAGACCGGTGATTTGATTGCCGTCAATTAAAGTGGTTATGACACAGAAAATGAATGTAACAATCAGGAAAAATTCATGAGAAATACATCACAGTATTAAGACACTTTAACACTCATAAATAAGAACAAAAACATGGACATATATGATTCAAAACATATTTTCCTTACATATTGTTTAATTATGCATGTCATGGTAAAATGTGAACAAGATCCAATTGAGCATACAGAAAAATTAGCAAATGTTAAGGGTCTTACTCCTACAATCACACATAAAATACACGACGGCCTTCACATTACACATTTTTGTAGTATTTTCTCAAAGCACATTTAAAGAGCCCGCATTTCTGGTAGCCCTATGTCAAACAGAATAGTAAAATATGTAGAATTAACTGATAAATGCCTTTATTAAATATTTTCTCTTAAGCTTACTCATTATAGTACCAAAACTGGAACAAAAACAAATAAACAGGAAAAATAACATAAATTATCTAAAAAACCAGAAGACAACCATACATTCTTTTAAAGTGCTACAATTTCCTTTTTTTTCAGATATTATACTAAAAATAACATAACAAACATGAGTTCCATATAATAACTAAATTAAGTAATTCTCATAAAGTCTTAGTACTCTCAATTATTTGTAAACTATTTTAAATATGTTATGAAAAATCAGAACAAATTATAACAACAGATATGAAAATGTTGAATGCTTATACAATGTAAGCCGGCAATATACAGGTCTCAATAAAGATAAATGAAACAGAAGATAATTTTTATTATCCTATGAAAATATACTGTTAAAAGAGTAAAATTAAGTGTTCACCTTGAAAACTAAATTTTCACATATTCTATTTAAATAATTCTCACATTAAATGAAATATTAAAATTTTACACACTAAAATCTTCTGTATATAATACTGTAAGTTAAATTTTACATATAAAATAATATCTACTGCCTGCGTCTGTCTCATGATAATAGCATTATTTTTTCTTTTTTCTCGAACTGACTACCCTATTGGCCTAGCAAGGCCTTAACAGCTACATTAAACTACATTATCATACGAATTATATATTTTATCTACATCAATTGTGGATTGGTTTGTTTTCTTTTATTTCAGTTTTAAGAAAACCACTTAACCCCTACTACAATGCCTCTACAGATTTTAAGTCCCTTGTTACTTTTGTTATTAAAGCTCAGCCCCTACAGAAAAGCATAATGATATGTAGCTTAGATAATTCTCTGAGAATTCTCTTTATACCAATGAGAGCCTTCTCAAAATCAATTTAAGAGTTTCCAAGATTAGTCTAGATTATTCCAGTAGCATAAATGTTATTTATATATTTATTTAGATTTTTATTTCAATGTCAGTTATGGTAAATGATATATGATAATATATTTTAATGTAAATCAATACAAATTGACACTTGAGACTTAATTCCTCTAAATGTATCAATCTCATCCCAAATTTTAAAACTATACTTTTCATAACAAATAAACATCACATTTATAATAATTAATGATTTCCACCTATCATATAAGAAAAGCAGCTTCAAATACATACTTGGACACAAAGCAGCATTCAGGTATAGTGCTCGTCACATAATATGCAAATACCTTAATATAACTGGCAACATATTGACACTTACAAAATTCTAGTATACTCTAAATAAAGAGGGATTAAGGCATATTTTATTTTGTAAGAAAATATGATAAAAAAAAACTTGCATATAAAATTTGTAGTATTCAAACAAGACTTCGCTATTTGATGGAATCCTTGCGCCAGAGTCAATTAATTATCTTTTCTGTAGCTATCTATATGGATATTGAATATACTCAGTATAAGTAAGCGAGTGATACTGATATTTCTGAGTTGTTTTTTGGTCCTTGACACTCATATTTTCAATACAAACCACAATTTCTCTAATTTAGAATTCATTGATACCAATTAATTAAATGTTATAAGTAAATAAATAAAATGGATAATGTCTTTAACAAACCCATGAGCCCAGTGACATGTACAGTTCTGAGTAACATTGAATAGTGCATAACATAAATAATATTATACCTTCTTCAAAGCTCTCTATGGGGGCAACCAACTTGGCTTTACGGCTACAACACAGCCAGCCTCCTGACCAAAAAAAATTATTGAATATAAAACAACTAGCTAATATTTTTTACCATAGGAAATTTTCTTTGACAAAGCACAATACATACATTAACATAATTTATTAAGGAAGGTTCACAGTCAACATTTCTATTAAAACAAACAATAAGATATAAAAATTCATGGAAATCCATGTCCATGGATTAACAAGATGTATATAAAATATCAATAAATAATTTTTAAAAAAATAGTTAAGGAGAAGTGATGCAATAATATGAAAAAAAGGAAAACAAACTATATTCCTCAAATAAATCAAAATATAATTATATTCTTCTTACATAGATTATAAATAAACTTTATCTGCTATGAGACTTGTCATGCTCAGTTTCTTTGCTAATTGTTTTAGAATCAATAAGGCATGTACAACCAAACCTTGGTTTGTAAAGTCATACAAAGAAGCAAAGATTAAATCTATACTAATATTATAAAAAAGGTAAAGTTTGTGAATTTGTGACATTGTAGGGGGTAATCTCAGGAACTACTAGTCCAATTTGAAAAATTCTTTCAGTGTTATATAGCTCATTTATCGAGGAAGGTTGTAAGCTATATATCATCATGCTAAGACCAATAGGAGCGGAGCACCAATGAGGAATGTTTCAAAATCGTTTTTTTTTCTCTGGAGAGCTTTCGCTGCGTGTTAGCCCAAAGTTTCTTATAAGTCTTCTTGTAAGTCTTTTATAATTTTATCACAAATAATCAAATTCTATTCTAATCATATACATACTGCTCAGACAGGTGAGTGGCTCAAAGCATAAGTATGAAATGCTCTGTTCAAATACAGATATGACCAACTATTACTATTATTAAATTTGTCAAAGTAAGACTGTTCAAATTTAATCTAAATGAATTTTAACTCAATGTAACAGTAACTGTTAATTTTACAATCATTTTTATGTGATTCTTGATTTTAATATTATTGAGGTTACAATTATAATACAGTTAAGTTTAATTAGTTTCATTGTAATAGGCTTTTTCAAGATTTTCCTTTGATATACTTAAAAGGAACTACAGAAAAGTCACGTTAACATTTATTAAAGCATTTTACAAATAATTACTATATAACAACAATGAAATTGAATATCACAATCACAAGATATTTATTTGCAACAGTTAATAAAATATTGATATAAGATCATTATGATCAAAGTTGTGCAAATTTAATATTTAGAATGAATACTTTCATTTATCCTCTAGGAGTAATCTGTTTAGAATAAGTATATACATTTAAGTCTTATATGCAAATTTATAATTATAAATGGACCTTAGTGATATAGCATATCATGCAAATTATTTTCGAATACTATTTTGTATATTGTTTATATTTAAATTTCTCAAATTATATATGTAACCTTTTTTTCATGTGCATTATGTGACAACTTATTTTTATTTCATACTAGCGGGCCCGGCAGACGTTGTCCCACTCTGATTATGAAAAATCCTTGACAAATTATATACTAAAACGTTCCTCATTAATCACTCTATCCACCGGTGAAAACAGCATGAAAATCCGTTCGGTAGTTTTTGAGTTTATCGTAAACAGACAGACAGACAGACGCGGTAGGGGACTTTGTTTTATACTATGTAATGATTTTTCACTTTGTCAATAAATAATAAAAGTCCTATTCACAAAATACACAGTAAAATTCCTGTTTTTAACAATCATTACATTTATTGGGAAAAATGATGACACATGGAAATTGAAATAAAAAAAGAATATTACATATATTAAATAGATTTTTTTTTTAATTCTTGAGAAATAAATACATACTTTTGTATTATCTATGCAATTTTATATTCTATATTTATCTTTATGTACTTTGACAATCATTCTGCTTGTAGTGATCAATATTATAATAGATTTATAACTATATTCTGTGAAGTCATGTGATCTACTCATTACGATTGTTGCACACGAAAATCTAAGCATGTTCATGCAATGTATACTTTGTTAATGTATTTAAAATAATGATAAATTTTCCTAGACATCTTTAGTAGAAACGGGCCTGTAAGTCGCTCTATAAAGATTGAGGTTATGCAAGATTATCGATATCTCAAGGCTGTATAATTATTACGAACACAGTTATCTACTCACTTGAAGTTAACGATCGCCGTCCGAGTAGTGACAGAGTTTCTATCGATTTCAACGGCTTCAAAAAACCATTTATCCTTACAATATTATGAAGTATTGTCATTTTGACGTTATAATACTAGTGACAGAGGCAACCGCGCGCAACAAAACGATACGATAACTTCGTATCAAATGTCAAGAATTTAGTAAAACCACGTTCAGGGTTAGAAGGATGAAATCTGTACTGATCACAGGAGCTAACCGCGGCCTCGGGCTGGGTATGGTCAAATATCTCACTGAGCATAACAAGGTGCAAAGAATAATTGCGACATGCCGGAACGCGTCCGAGGTATGTAACCAATATATGTAGTAAAATAAAAAAACTTACCTATGGGTGCCATGATTCCTTTAATTACACGTTTATCACAGTTAAACTTGAAAAAATTAACACAATTTAACCATTAAGTATCACAGAAAACACGTCTCACGGTCAGATACGATAAATTTATAATCGAGCGACGTTCGCGAGGTAGGTGGTTTTTAAATATGCGCGAAAGGGACGGCGCGGCGCAACGCTTCGCCAGTGACAGTCATGACGTGCCAGATGACGCTGACGTCACGAGGTTGAAAATTAACCAGCAAGTTAAACGCGCATAGAGCATGACGTTTCAAATTTTATGTATGATGAATTTTAATGACCTAATGAATCGACAGACTTCTTTGATTCATATAAAATTTAGTTTCATAATAATTTATAATAAAGAAAGTCTGAAAATAAATGTATTGTAGCAAATACACGGACAACACAATAGTGAAAAAGATAGAGTTACAGAGATATGTATAACATAAAATAAATTAAACGTTAGAAGATAAAATTATGCCATGGTATTGCTACAATGGCGCACAATTCAGCATGTGCTGGATGCTACCTTTGCAAGAGACATTAGCGCTGATTTTCAATTGTGGCCAAGTGGGTTTAAATACTATAATAATGAGAACATTATAACATCCCTATACAATATGTAAAGTTTATAATATACTAGCGGGCCCAGCGGACGTTGTCCTGCCTTGATAATAAAAAAAATCCTAAAAGTCAACCCAGCGCCGCCTACTGGGTCCAATTGTGAATGTAAACCGTTCTCGGAACACGCACACAAAATTTCATCAAAATCGATCCAAGCGTTTATGAGTTCAGTGACATACACACGTACAGAAGAAATTTATATATACAGAAGATAGATAAATATTATCCACTTAGTTACAAATTTATAATCACAAGTGTCATCTAATCTTAGCTTTCGAGTCCAAATAGGAAAATTAAGAATATGAAGTGTAGAGGTAATGACAACCATCTCTTATATCAAAAAATATTAATGCATTAAATTAGAGTGGTGCTACAGTAGCAGCACTGTAAATTACAAAGAAGGCGCCAACTTTTTACCACGCAACCTTTTTGTTAAATTATTTTTAAATGTTTTATAAGAGTTAAATTTTAAAACTCAAGGAACATATTATTTAAAGTTCACAGAAATTCTATCATTTACACGTTTTATCACAACAGTTAATTTAAATAAAACCTTATAAAATTATTGCGACTACGTAAATAGTTTAAGGTTTTGTATACTGCACTTGCACTAACTACTCTCCACCAAAAATTAAATAAACTATAAAGAAAATCCTGCGTAATATTACATTTTCTAACTCTGCACACTTGAATTCATCGGCAACTGCTACATTCATACCATACCCTTTGCCTATGCTAGCGCCATTTATGAGGATTTTGTAACTATTATTTACTGCGTTGAGCTGGATACTTTTTCAACAAGTCCCCCATATGAGACGGTTCTCCTTACCTCTAGCCTCCATAATTAAGAGAAATCTATACATATATTAGAGATTCCCACCTATATATTGACTCATCACGATATCTCTGGAACCATAAGGCGTAGCGACTTGAAATATGGTAGGAATATTCCTTTCGCCGAGTAGAGGTCAGCTTACGAAATTCCACCCACAAGGGGGGTTGCGGGGTAATCAGGGCGGGAAAACGTCAGCCGGGCCCGCTAGTTAACAATAAACCCATTATTATTCCACGAAATACAACTGTATTACATTACTTCCTAATTTTATTAAGATTGTTCTCCTCTGGCTCATGATTCAAAAATATTTTCGAGCATTTCTGCTTTGCGACTAGGGTAGACAGTACAATGATTAACACATAATGTATACTTGTGTGCATTATCTATAAATTCTAATTGAAATATCCCGGGTTTTTATTTGCACCTTTACAGGATGTCCTAATATTTGGTGATTCTTAAAATAGTGACTTCTATAATGATAATTTCATGTATTACTAACTTCTGCCCACGACTTCGTCCGCGTGGAACTTCCGGCTTACTTGGGGCTAAAGCTAACACGCAGCGGAATCTCTTAAAAAGAAAAAAGCCCCGATTTTGAAAAAAAATCGTTTGTACACCGCTCCTATTTGTCTTAGCGTGATGATATGTAGCCTATAGCCTCCCTCGATAAATAAGCTATCTAACACTGAATTTGAAATCGGAGCAATAGTTACTGATTCAGTGCATTCAACCAAACAAACAAACAAACCCTCCAGTTTTATAATATTAGTAAAGATTTTGTAAAAGAACGAGACTTTATATCCTAGATACATAGCCAAAATACAATCATTGACTTTGTAACTTAATATAATGCTTGGAGTAATATAATAGAGTAGGCAATACAGTTATTAATATAGTTGACTCTATAAACTTTTCTTCGGTCATATCAGGTTCATATTATAAAAGGATCCTTTTTTTATTTTTTTGTTATTTTAAATTATTGGTGACCTTCTGCTTGTTTAATATATTTAATATATTTTAATAAATTTGTTAAATATTTAAAATATCAAACAATCTTCTTTGACATTAAAAATATTTAACGTTTCCTACTAGGAGTTCACGACAGGTTACGACACTTAACAAACAAATTCTCTTCATTATATTATTTATATTCGCTTGTATTATAAAAGGACAAGGTGTAGGCCTAACTTAGAGCATAGACGTTACTGTTTTCAAACATTCCAATTCTATGTGCTTGCGCAGCCTTCTCGATATAGTCTATCTATACCTATAGGCACACAAAAAATCACAGAGATTAGCCCAGATTACCAATAGTTACCAATATAATTATCAGATAAAAATATATAAAGAATAGCACTGTCAGCATTTAAATTCACGAAATAGGTACTAATATAATTTACTGTTTTGGTACAACAAGCAATGACATTATAAGTACAAACATTTTTACCTTCTATGACAACAAGTATTTATTTGACATAAATAGTAAAATGATCAAAAAATACGTTTATTCAGACGTGAAAATGTTATCATCTCCATCCAATCAAAATCCATTGCCCTGTATTGTAGTCAATTTATGTTAATTATTTTAAAAAATGACACTCGTAATTAGTACCTATAGCAAATGAGATCCTAAGCCTCTTCCCAAAGGTCGATATAGGCAGAGTCACCCACGTTAGCCCACGCCGTATTGACGATTTCAAACTCCGAGAAATCCACGTTTCTATATTTTCCCTCATACGATGGTACTACAAGAACATGTGTCAAGTTCAGATTTCCTCGCGATGCTTTTCTTCATCGTCAGCAGATAGTATTACCAATTTAAGTTAGTAAATGTACGCAAATTTTGAAAAAATCGTTGATACATGTCGGGGTTCCAGCATGCGGACACGAACTGACACATTCCACCGGTCAAACCACTTTTGGCATTGAATGACCATTTTTTATTATTAATGAAATAAAATATGTATATACATAAAACACACAAAAAAATCATCAAAATCTGGCCAGCCGTTTAGGAGGAGTTCAGTCACATGCATACAGAAAGAAGAATTATACGTGAATATAGAGAACTTTAAACCATTGCATAATTTTTCAGGACCTGAAGAAATTATCAGATGGAAATGAAAAGTTGACGATTTTGAATTTGGGTAACAACATTTTTTTCCAAATTTATTTTTAAAAACTATTCAATTATTAGTCATGAAAGAAAATATAACAAAAGTTTTTTTTTAGATTTGACTAACACATCAGGTTTTGATGACTTTTCCTCGCAAGTATCTAAGATTGTAGGAGATTCGGGATTAAATTTACTAATTAATAATGCCGGAGTCACCACCAAGTTCACTAAATTGAATTTAGTGAAGACGGAACAGTTAATCGACAACCTTACTGTCAACACTGTGGCTCCGATAATGCTTACAAAGGTATGTTATTACTTAAATATCAATTCAAAATTATACTTCTTTTGGTCCGTTTGGAAAAAATGTAGAGAGTGAATTTTTACGATGCGCGTGCACACCGACACCTAGAAGCAACACCATGAAGTTGGCTGGTAACCGTCTGTTAAGTGTTCATGAGAACTGATAACTATATTCAAGATAGTTATTCAAATGTATATGAATTTACAACACGTGTTTTATATTAGTGGAGATAAACAAATATATTCATACATAGTTATACATTAGGGTGTTTCAAAAAAAGACGAATTTTTTTTTTCTTCTTTTAGTGTCTAAAAATTGATAGTATACCTAAAAACAAAAATTTTGGCGCCCATGTGAGCTCTTAATATCAATAGTAAGATTTGCCTGTATCCATTTCTTTATTTTCCATTTAAATAACACGGGAATTTTTTTTTTTAATTTTTTAATTTTTATTACTTTGGAACGGTTCATCGTAACAACAATCTGAAAAATGATATTTGTAGGAAATTTTACGCTCTACAAAAAACCTCTGAAGACCAAAGTTCCTCAGATTAACGGCTTCAAAGATATCCGCGGTCAATGATAACACTAATAAAAAATTTCAAATATTTTCAAATAAAACTACAAAAAAAATATCATATGCTATATTTTTATTATTTTTTATGTAAAATTACTTTAATTCCGTTAACCTGAGACTGTAAACTTTTTTTTTACTAATTAATTCAATATTTAACTCACGAAATGCACTAATATATAAATATAAACGTTGAAAATATCTTATAAATGATTTTTTGGTCTCTTTTATAACAAATTTATTTTTTTCTTTACTAAATATTAAGAAATTTAATTGAACAATTAATTCTTTATAACAAACAACTATATTTACAACTTGTTACAACAATTTTTCAACTTGAAAATATTACAGTTTTATAAAATTACTTTTATTGCAATTAGGATATTGTTTTCTATGGTCTGTCACTACTTGCAACAAATATTGAAGCTGTTTTTCATCTTTCGTTAAGCATCGATTATACTGCTCTATCAATGCCACGCCGCGTTCTGCTACATCATTCACAACTTGAAGTTTCCCGAAATACTCCAAGTTTTCTAAGAAATTCGGATTCTGAGGCCACAAAGTAACATACTCATCAATGAACTCATACGACAAATCAAACGATTCAAATATATTAATCGATCTCATAGACACAAATTGACTAAGATCTTTATTTAATAAAGATAATTTTTTTAATAAATTAAATTAAAATTTAATTATTTAATAATAAAAATATAGCATATGATATTTTTTTTGTAGTTTTATTGGAAAATATTTGAAATTTTTTATTAGTGTTATCATTGACCGCGGATATCTTTGAAGCCGTTAATCTGAGGAACTTTGGTCTTCAGAGGTTTTTTGTAGAGCGTAAAATTTCCTACAAATATCATTTTTCAGATTGTTGTTACGATGAACCGTTCCAAAGTAATAAAAATTAAAAAATTAAAAAAAAAATTTCCCGTGTTATTTAAATGGAAAATAAAGAAATGGATACAGGCAAATCTTACTATTGATATTAAGAGCTCACATGGGCGCCAAAATTTTTGTTTTTAGGTATACTATCAATTTTTAGACACCAAAAGAACAAAAAAAAATCGTCTTTTTTTGAAACACCCTATTATACATGTGTATTTGTGTGTGAATTTAAATTATACTATAAGATGGTTATACTAATACAAACTAGTAAATTGGTGAGTAATTATTTATTGTGAGTATTCGAGATAAATGTGGTTTTTACGTTGTGGGTTTATAGATTTGAAGTCAACTATCCATATGTATTCTTTTTAGTTGTTTATGTTATTGGTAGTTATTATATTAGGCAGTTTAACGCGCGAGGGCAACTCCTCGCCAAATAAATCCCAGTTTTAGATTCCTATAGTAATATATATTTTTTATTGTATTAAACTCTTGACAATTTTATACGCAAGCCCGAACTTAAGGTTATGTTCAGAGCTGTCAAAAATATTGACGTGAATTGTACATGAAGGTTATGAAACGTGTTAAAACATAATTTTCGCATTACGGTATCAAAATATAAACCTCACTTCTCAAAGAGTAGGTATATAAAACGCAGAACAACTTTTCATCATCAGCCTGTAAGAGATCCACTGCAAGGCCATAGGCCTCTTCCCGAAGGAAGGAATGGACACAATCACCACTTCAGCTCATGACATATTGACGATTTCAAACTCTGGGAAATCCACAGTTCTATGTTTTCCCACATACAGTAGTACTATAAGAACATTTCTCAGGTTCAGGTTTCCTCACGATGTTTTCCTTCACAGCCAGGCAATACTAGTTACTAGTTTTAATTAGTAAATTATGTACACGAAATCCATAAAATTCGTTGGTACATGTCGGGGTTCGGACCTGCGGACATTGGAATAATATTCCTACTATAAAACAACTTTTGGTCCCTGTAAAATGATAGTTAGAAATAAACCGAAAAGAGGCGCCTATGGTGAGGTAGGTGACATTTACTGGGTTGCTAATATTCAATTAAATAAAAACATATTCACAGAGTCTATTGCCACTTTTGAAGCAAGCTGCACAGGCCAACATCAACGAACCAATGGGTGCCAATCGTGCGGCCGTGATCAATATAAGCTCTGTTCTTGGCTCTATTGGACAAAACGACCAAGGCGGCTTCTATCCTTACCGTTGTTCTAAGGTAAGTCAAATCCCTAAGCAGTGTTGTTCAATCAAATTTGGAGTCAAAATATAAATGAGGTTTTTTTATAACTAACTATAACATTACATTTATATGTACAACAAATAACAGTAACGCCATCTATACATATAATAAGAATGTAAATGTAACGTGTCTGTACTTTTAGATTTTTGTGAAAAAACTTGTTGCAGGTGTCTAGGAACAAATAAAATTAAAAACTATTTTTTTCCAAAATCTTGCGTTGAAACGGACTTATGTTTTTTGCTTTCACAACAAAATGCGTAAAAATGAGTTTTAAATTTATTTTATATTGTTGCACCGCTTCACGAAATTCGAAAAATCCTGAGTATAGAGGAGTATACAAGACAAATTCTGACAAAACTTTGTGAGTGTCACTTTTTGGATGGTTTCAAAAAGACTAAAAGAGATTTTAATTTTCTTTCCTCCGCTAAAAATTGGCTTTTAATCATAATCACAATTTATTATGTCTTGCACTCCTAAGAATTAGGAAAAAATCGTTATTAATGAACTTTGAGTTTTACTGTGAAAATAACGATAAAAACTAAAAAAACAAGGTTTTTTCAAAATCTCGAAAACGGCTTGAAATGAATGGCTAAAAATCTAGGTGAATTATTTTTATTCAACACCAAATCAGTCCCCAAAGTGCCAGTCAAAAAAACAAATTTCCCATACTAACCCGGCTAGACCACTTAAGGCGTTGGAACAAACGTTTCACTTTAAAAAGACGTTTTACCAAGGACCATTTTGAAAGAAATCTTCTATATGTTTCAGGCTGCATTAAACGCTGCTACGAAATCTATGAGTATTGACTTAAAAAAGGATGAGATATTAGCAGCTTGTCTACACCCTGGTTGGGTGAGAACCGATATGGGAGGGAAAAACGCGCCTCTTGACATAGAAACCAGCGTAAAGGGTATGTTCGACACCATAGAGAGAATTGGTGAAAATGACACCGGCAAATTCTTACAGTACGACGGTACCGAACTGCTGTGGTGATCGACATTCACGCAGATAATAAAATTGTCCTCTTGTATAAAATTCCGGCATTCCGTGCACAAAATATAAAGTATTCGATGATTTTCATTATAATAAATAATTGATAGGTTTTGTTGCAATAAAATATTTAAAAATATGTTTCATTTGTTTTATTTACATATACATACACTTCATAAAATGTTATATTCAATGTTATTTTTTACTTTATTTTTAGCAACCTATCTTCTAAATTATTACTACCATTGTCGAATAAGTCACAATATTACAAGTATTTTGCGATAATTTCATTGTTCTAATAAGATGGTAACCCCTTGTTACAAACCTTCAAGGGAGTTTTTGTGGCATCTCAGAATTCATGGTGGTATTATTTTTCATCCACTTTGCTTATGCATAATAACCGAACTATATTACGTAAAACACTATTAATATTACAAATTATAAAGTCATATAATACAACATAATGAATAGAATATAAAATACACTACATGACATTCCAAAATCCCGCCAAAAACTCTCCAGTAACGGTAATGATATACGTATATCATTGCGTACGATGTATAAAAACCCGAGTAAAAGGGTTAACCAAAACCATCGAACGAGCGCGAGCTTGTGGTGGTTAATATATTCTATAGCAATTATTATAACGTGAATTTCAAAAATAATGCTATTCTTTATAATTATATAATCATTGAATTTACTACATTTATAACGTAATAAAAGCTACATTCTAACAATATCGATTTTAGATAAAAATAAATGAGGTACAGTCGGTCGAATATAATCATAATACTTATATTAATTTCGTAAACGAAAGCAAATTATATTTAAATATATTTTATTGGTTAAACACGAGTTCGATTTGTAGATTTCAGCGATTATTGCTAAAAGCTGTTTTTGCTACACCGTTGATTGGACGTTATATTTCGTAGCCATTTCGTTTAACGTCAAAATATAATAAATCGCATTTATTGACTACAGTGTGTCTCTTTTGTGTTTTGTGTTATTATGATTATAGCATCGTATATCGTGCGAGAAATAAAATTAGCATTTGACACTAGTTTGCCAAGCAAAAATCGTAATCATTCTCATCATGGAGTTTTTGGCGGGATCTTGGAATGTCATGTAGTGGATTTTATATTTTATTCATAATATTGAGTTATTTGGCTCTATATTTTATAATATTGCTGATGTTTTACGTAATATAGTTTGGTTATTGAGTACCAAGGAAGTGAATGGGAAATAATATCAAGGAGCATGGAGTCTGACTTGCGACAAAAACTCCCTGGAAAGTTCTGACAAGACGGCCAGCATCTTGTCAGTTCATTGAAATGATTGCAAGACAACTTGTAATATCAATACCTACTCAACAATGACAGTAATAATCTACTAGAAGATTAGTTGTCAAAAATAAAATAAAAGTTCTCATCATTGGTGCGGGCGCGACACAGTACGCACGTTCATGACCGGACAGTGTGTCATAAAACAGTGACAAACGAAAAAATATTTATAGAAATGTTATCTACACAGCATGAATAAATACCTTTCGTTTAATCACAGTAATTTATCCATTAGTGTTTAATACTAAATTAATGGATGAAGCAGTTTTAAACCAAATTATCAATGCCCGGTTTCTGAGGTACTCGATTAAACTATCATTAGTTATTGACTCAATAAGATAAACCGTCAATGCGTTTCTGAGTACACAGCGAGTTGTTAAATATCTGTGACACCCATAACTAGTTCTTTGATCCCAACTATGTTCTGACTACGCTATTGACCTGGTAAGGTCTTTACAGCTTCACCGGACTACTAAGGCGAGCGCTTAAGGTACTCAGCCGATTTGGTTTTTAGGTAACATACACAAGGGTGCACGGCACACCTCGGCTTGGGCTGTTACCTGAGAAGTCGCGACTGACCTAGCTAAACTATTCTAAGCTATTCATACATATATTCATTTGTGAATCATACAATCGAAATTGCATGATTCACAAATGCATACGTGTATATCGGAATGAAACGAGCTAAACTATTCGATTCAGCTCGAAAAAGGGAAAAAAACAAACCCATCCACTATGTGTATGTATGTGCACGTGTGGTGAGAGTTGATCGCATGTGTGAGTACAAGTGATGTAGGTGAGTCACTGTGTCGCGAAAGTGATATCTCGGGGGCTCCATCCGGGGACGACCTCGGCTCGAGATATCACTGAGAACCACGATGTGTGCGGGAACTAACGAGGATTCCTTCCCTCACGGCGGCGTCAGGGAAGGTTACGCGTGCGTGGGCGCAAACACGCATGTTAAAAGATCGAGTTTAAGATTAAGTGAACGGCGTCGGCGCCGGAATCTAAAAATAGACATAGCAAAAATTATTATTATTACTTGATCGTTTTAGGGGAAGTTAGACGTAAATACACGGGTTTACTCCATCTTATGCGAGTTATTTATTTTGACCGGCGGCGCGCGCGAGCCGTTGTAGAGTAGCCGCGATGGCTGGGAATCTATGTATTGCGGTTACGGAACCTAGAGACGGATTTCTAACTGTTTCTTCATAAGCAGAGATCTCCGAGATCTCGTGGAAGATGAGTAATTGACCTACGTAGTCAATACTCGATAAGGAGAAGGAGAAGGTGGGGTCGGCCTGTGAAGGCTTAGCCGCCTGGGATCTGGGAGTCGGCTGGGACGCGGGCTTAGGAGCCCACGGGGCCTGAGGGGCCGGGTAGGGGCGGGGGGGCGCGCTAGTCGCGGGTACGGACGCTGCCGGTGCACGAGATGTGCTCGGCAGGCTCGGGAAGGCCTCTCGGGACATGAGAGGCGGAGGTCGGTGGCGTGCGGGGGCGGCGGCCGTCCTAGACGGCGACGCCTGCCTCGGGTAGCGAGGGCGCTTTGTGCGCGGGGCGCGGGGACATCCGCGATAGTTCACAGTATGACCCACGCCTCGACACAGAACACAGCTCGGAGGATCGGAGGAGTCTTTCTGGCGAGAACACTCCTTAGTGGAGTGGTCACCTAGGCACTTAACGCACCTGGGTTTCAGGCGACAGTTACGTGCGGAGTGTCCGTACACCTGGCAGTTGTGACACTGCGAGGGTACAGACGTTTTGCGCGGCGGCTCGACGATAACGCCGGAGAGGCCGCAGAGGGTCGAGATATTGAAAATCGCTTTCCCTTCATGAATGCGATCGAGGCTAGTTCTTTGATGTTCACTAGATGGCTTTTTTTAAGAAAGAGTGTCAAAAATTAGTTTTATTATTTTAATTCTTAACTTATACTAGTAATATTATGATTAAAAATAACTTGGAGATTAGTAGATGGTTTAATTTTATATTATTTACTTACTAATTTAATTATTTTAGACTTTTCAATTCGTTCGTTGTTCGTCAATGATATGTCATTGTCCAGATATTAAAAACTATTTAAAATATCAAAACTTATCGAATAGCATAAACGCCCAGATTGGCCCGTTAAATTTAACGGGGGTTTATTATATGATTGTGTATTCAGAAACCCAATTTGACAAGTTATCGAACCGATAACGCTATTGAACAGATAAATATGACTCGGAAACCGGGCACAAGACGTACAAAGTTATTTTAACCACAACTGCTACCGTTAATTTTACGCAAATATTTTACGTGGACAAACTACGAAGATCTTGAAAAATAACGTAAAATAAAGCTAAAATTGTATTTAGCTCATTTTGAAATGTAACGACTCATATCTCTGAATGGAAGTCATAATATGCTAATTATGTAAATCCAAGTATTAACATTTTTTTATCACTAATTACGTTTTATGATTTGACATTTGATTACGGAACAATGTGAAATATATATATTTTTAAATTTTATTATCCATTTGACGATGAATTTAATAAGTTGTAAATATTATTTTTAAATTATTTCCTTGAAAAATTGTTTTTATTATAACATTTTTAGGTTTATTAGACCTGTTATATTAATTATTCATACATTTTATTAAATATCAGCGACATCTTTGATGACAAAGATAGATAGTATTTTTTTGAATAAATATATTGGGTTATTTAGAATATTAAAAAAAACAGGGTGCGTGGTATACGCTATAGAAATGAAACTTTTGTATTGCAGGGAAGTACTTTAATTTAAATAATACAACAAAAAGCCAACATGACGTGACACGGTGTTCCTCGACGGTCACCCATCCAAGTATTGACCGCGCCCGACGTTGCTTAACTTTGGTCATCGGGCGAGAACCGGTGTTTTCAACACTCTACCAACACAGTGTTCATTCCCACCACTTTTCGTCACACAAAAAGGTTGCCGATCAAAATTTCAAAGCTCCCTCATAACAAATCACTTCAAAAACATTTAATTGCATCGGTTATTTATTTCTGTCAACATTATATTTATTTATACACATAGATGAGTATAAAATAATGTACAAATTCAGTTTATTTTTTTCTTGAAGTTAGGTTATTCGGTTGGCTTTATTAATGTTTCTTCCAACTGCATACCTATAGCTAACTCAACCATAAATACGGCCCGGAAAAAGCAAATTCGATAACCATTCTTACAAATATTTGTTTGTTTAACATTTTGTTTGAATGTTTTCCTCACAAATGTCTTGGAAACGAGTGATCATGGACCGTTGCACTTTTATCTCGATTGCACAATAATGCACTATTATTATAGATATCTCATCCCGCATTGTACTATTACCAATATTAATTATATAGTATACTAGCTGGGCCCGTGACTCCGTCCGCGCGGAACCTAGTGTAAAAAAACTGTGACTAATAAAATCATCTGAATGTATTAAGTCCATTTACATATCTACTTTTCTCACGTACTTAAGTCGCATCCTCATTAAAATTACAATAACTTCTGATAGAGTGAACAAATTTTAATGAAAGTAAGACTAAATGTTACTCGAGTGTATGCTTTGTGATTTTCTTAGTGAGGTTTTATCGTAAAAACAGTACTTTACCAGAGATGCGTGTTCAAATAAAAAGACAGATAGACAGGCGTTTCTAAAAATAGAAAATTTAAATTCGATGATATATGACAGACATTTAACAGTTAACTATAACTTTCATTAGCTTCACTTACCTTCCCATACAGGTCGAGAGGTCTCTCTTGCCTGTGATTCCTTTTTCGTATGTTTTTCCGCGTACCCTGTAATTATTGCTCTAATTAGAAGAAAAGATGGTGGCGATCACGACGATTACTTAGTAGTGGTCGTATTTCTACGAGTTTCATATTTCAACGTGAACACATCGTGATAAAACTAGCATATACTTGACTAGTCAGAGTCGGACTGAGCCGGAAGGGCCCGGGTGGCTGACCACAAGCCCGGGGCCCGAGAATAAATGATGGCAGATGAAATACAATCGGAAAATACTGAGATACACAAATTGAGATAAACAAAATATAAAGTTTTCGAATTTTTCCATTCCATTTCTCTCTAATTGTATGAACAAACTATCTGATCTAGTTCATTTAGGTCTAGGGTTGCCGCAAGCCCCGCAAGCCAGGCCAGTGAGGGCCCGCGCAGGTTGTGGCCCGGCTGGCAAATGTCACTATATGGCCAGTCGGACGCTGTGACTAGCTGTCACACTCGAATAGAAAAGCTCTCTCCATTCACCTGGATATGTGTACCGATAAATGTATTTAACTAGTCAATGAAGTTGAAGTACAAGTGGGATTGTAGTCAAATGCTAAGTTTATAACACGTAAAAAGATACACCTATTGTATGTGCTATTATGTTTAATAAGTTATATTGTATAAAATGTACTATAGCAAGTTATTCAAATAGAAGTACTAATTAATACAGATAGCGCGCGAGAACTGCAAATGAGTAATGCCTTAACTTTCACAGCTGTTTTGTTTTTCAAAACTCTATTATCTTTGGATTGTCAACTATCCTATTTTCCCAGGCTCGTCTTGCTTTTATGATACTCTAGATTGCTTTCAAATAACGTCTTGGGTTTTTAATTACCCCAATATTGTTATGTGTTTTAAGACAAGCGCGTATCTACTGCTACAACAGCTTTAAGGTCGGATCCGTAGCTCATAAAATATATTTTAAAATATAAGCACAATTGCTATTAAGTTTAATTCATCCTACTTCCTTTGTGCAACACTAATAATTACTATTATAATGTATTCTGTTTCAAACAGGACTGTTCTGGTATTCGCAACTTCAATTCCGATTTTTTTTTAATTTGGATATGATATTTCACGTATACCAATAACTCATAAGAGACACTTAAATACAAAATTACAATTACTATTGAATTTAATTCACCCTAATTCCTTTGCGTAATACTATCAATAACTGTTGTTATACTGCGTTCTGTTTCAAACAGGACTGTCCTGGTATTTGCATCTTCAAAGCAGTTTTTTTTTAATTTGGATGTGATACTTCATGCATATTTTACTCAAATAATATATAATACTAGCCGAACCGTGCCCACTTCTTTGGGCGGTAATAGGCATTATCAAGCTACAACTTTTCTCTAGAACTCAATCATATTTATCTCATAATTAAGGCAGCGCTCGTAAGAAACGTTTTCGTTCGACCATTTTTCTCCGACTCCCCACATATTACCCCTACAACCTCACAAACTTTACCTCTTTATAATATTAGTATAGATTATAGATAATATAATTAGTTAATAGCTTCTGCCCGCGACCTCGCACACGTAATTTTGGGCAAGACGCAGCGCAAGCTCTCAAAAGGAAAAAATACCCCGATTTTAAAACATTTTTCATTGTTGCTCCGCTCCGCTCCTATTGGTCTTAGCGTGATGATATATAGCGTATAACCATTCTCGATGAATGAACTATATAACACTGAAAGAATTATTCAAATCGGACACGTAGTTCCTGAGATTACTCCTTACAACGCCACAACGTCACAAACTCACAAACTTTACCTCTTTATAATATTAGTATAGATAATAATAAACCCACTACATGAAAGACTAAGCTCCCGCCAATAACTCTTGTAATAAGGGACCATCCATAAATTACGTCACACGTTAAGGCGAGGGAGGGGTCGACGAAGTGTGACATTGTGTGACAAGGAATTTGCAAAAGTTCTGTCATGAAAGTTACAAAATCTGTAAAGAAATAAATTCTAAATTTTAATAAATATGTAATAATGTCATTTATTTTTAAAGTTTTATTTAGCCTGGAAAATTGCAGAAGGTAGAAGTATGTTCGGAAGCTCGGCATAGGAGCAGCGCTCGGCGTAGCACGTCCGCCTCGGCCGCTGTCTACCACATTCAATCGTTCATATCTTTTTCCTGGTAAGAGAGCACTAAAATTTTCTTGTGCCATCACAACATCATGTTTTTATAAAAAAAATTTTTTCTACAACACCAAGAAGTTAATTAAATTACCATTTGTTTATTATGAAACTAATTAATTATAAACAATTTTTTTTTACGTAAATTATTTTAGTTCTATTCATCTGCTATTCCTTAGCATACAAACCGAGTTTCATTAAAATCCAGCAATTATTAACTGATATATTTTAATTAAAAAAAAAGTACTCGAAATTTTTACTCGATCATAAATTTTTGAAAAATTGAAATTTTCAAAAATCATTTTAGGCTATTACTTTCAACCTATAAAGCTACCAAAATATACTCGTAGATATATCAAAATCGAATAGTCGATTTTTAGTGGCCCGCTTAAGAAATTCTGACTCTTTGTTAATTTCTTAAAAGGTTTGACTTGATATTAATTTTTATTAAAAAATAACTTAAATGGATATAAAACTAATTTAGGACCTGATGTTTGATGAACTAATTTCTAAATGTAAAATTGCAAAATATGTGACGTCACACTAGGGAGGGGGAGTCTCACAAATGCGATCAGCTGTGACAAGGACGGGGGAGGGGTCAAAAAATCATGAAATTCGCGTGACGTAATTTATGGATAGCCCCTAATTTGAAATTAGCTATAAAACTGCAAATTACAGGTCAGCAGAATAATTGACAACAGTTTGTGAGAACGTTTGTTATAAAATAAAACAAAAGGGTCATTATAAACTATTGATATATATATATATACTAGCGGACCCGGCATATGTTGTCCGGCCCTGATTATAAAAAAATCCTTGACAAAGTATATATCAAAAGGTTCCTCATGAATCACTGTATCCACTGGTGAAAACCGCATGGAAATCCGTTCAGTAGTTTTTGAGTTTATCGCGAACAGACAGACAGACAGACGCGGTTGGGGACTTTGTTTTATACTATGTAATGATATAGGTATCCGTTGTAGTACTGAGTTTCATTGATTCTCATGTTATTTAACTAACATGTATTTCCATGAATATTTACATTTACTAATTCCTTGTACATACGATGCAATCATAATCGTAATACAATATAAAAATGTATAGAGTAGAAAAAAATTAATTCGTATTATCAGTTTAATGGTACTGAGGACGCTGCGTCATAAGTTTTACGACCTAATGTCATTAGTCGGTTGGTCGTCGCTCTATCCCGGATCCTACTGTGTATACATTTTAATCATTTTACTCTCCACTAATTAACGTATGCACCTAAATACTCAATAGAGGTATACAAATAAGTATAGAGTTTTTGTCGGGATCTTATCTGGCATGTTGTGACTTTTATATTTTATTCATAATCTTGTGTTACTTGACTATATTTTGTAATGTTGGTGGCATTTTAAGTAATATAGTTCGGTTATTGTGCACAAGGGAAATGGATGGAAAATAATAACAAGGAGCATGAGTTCTGAGATGCCACAAGAACTGCCTGGAAAGTTCTAACAAAGGGGCCACCATCTTGTCAGAACATGAAAATTATCACAAGACATTTGTAATATTCTTCTTCTATTCCATTTTGGCAACCAGTCTTCTAGTAGACTATTACTGCCATTGTCAAGTGAGTAACGGTATTACAAGTTTCTTGATATAATTTCAATGAACTAACAAGATGGTGGTCATCTTGTAAGAACCTTCCATGGAATTTTTGTGGCATCTCAGAATTCATGGTCCGTGGCATTATTTTCCATTCACTTCACTTATGCACAATAAACAAACTATATTACACAAAACACCACCAATTTTACACAATATAGAGTCAAGTAACACAAGATTATGAATAAAAAATAAACTCCACTACATGACAGACCAAGATCCCGCCAAAAACTCATTTGTAATATTATTACCTACTGTGTACTTAGGCAGTGATAATCTAGAAAATTGGTTGCCAAAAACAAAGTAAAAAAAAAACGTATAGACGTCACTTTTAGCT
Organism: Antheraea yamamai; assembly: GCA_036509395.1. Lineage (NCBI taxonomy): Eukaryota > Metazoa > Arthropoda > Insecta > Lepidoptera > Saturniidae > Antheraea > Antheraea yamamai. The sequence goes on along the minus strand of AP028433.1, from coordinate 21,010,720 downwards.
GTATTAATGTAAAGTAATAATAAGTTCATACATTAAATGAGACTGTATTTTATGATCATTAAAATTACATCGGCAACGACACTGTTGCCAAGGCTGAATAATGTCTTAGTATTATTTACAAATAAATATTACTTATCTCATACAAATAAATATTATTACCTAGTTAAGTAGTTCATATATGTGACGAACATTTGTCTAGCTACATAGTAAAAATCTAAATATAAAATACAATAAATTAAATTAAATTGCTTGTACGAGCAATTTCCGAGACGATTGATACGATATTGATGACACTTTTACATAGCGTCCAAGCAGTTATTTTGAAATTGAACAGAGGTAACTCAAAATCGGGAAATGGGAATTAAATAAAGATCACAAAATTTGCAATAAAAAAATAAAAGAAAATTCGTAATGAATCCAATTAAACATATAGTTCTTATAAAACAAAAATAAAACTAAAGAACCAACTCGTGGCTACCAACTAGTATCACATATTGTCGTTGTTTTTGTTTATTTGAATAAATAAACATCGACTCTGTATCGTAGCATCATATAAACTGGCAAATAATATGATTTAAAATTTTAATGAAGTAGATAATACCTACCTATAATTGCGACTGCATCTTCTATTACGTTATAACATTGGAGAATCGTCGCCCGTAACGACCACAGATATACAAATAATAGCGTGTATAATAAATAACGCATTTTGCACACATAAGCGAGACACGTCCGTACTACGCAATTAAGATATCAATCTTGATTCTCGTAGAAGGAAAAGGTAGCAGTTTTTCGAGCAGAAGGTTAGTATTTAAAATGTATTATTATGTTGTTGTTTCAAATACACATTCCGTTCGCGGCAGAAAACTAACGTGACCATATGCCCCGTTTATTCATCAGAACGGACAAAAACTTTGTCCCAATTTAGGTAAATACTAGACACGTTTATAAAAACCGGCACAGTATCCAAAGAAGCCTAAACGGAGACTGTCGCTCAAGTGCAGTTGCTGTAACACACCTAAACGTGTTTGGTGATAGATTTACACTTTGAGGGTGGCGCCAAACGTTAATGAGTTACATCATAAGTGATGTTATCGCTTAATATTGTATGATAGTCGTTATATTTTACAAAATGTTCATTGTCCCTTTGTCGTTGTAACTTATATTTGATTGAAGAAGGCGTTAATTTGCGGAAATCCATGATTGAATATTATAGTGGACGCTACTTTTCACTTCCGCATGGAATTGATTGAACACTACTACGTCTAAACGTGTTTCGCTCCTTCACGGAGCATCTTCAGATCGACGCAGACTCTTCCGATGCGAACGGGCGAAGTAGCGTCCACTATAATATTTGTTGTAACTTATATTTGTCATTCTACTATGCACTTGCTAGGTATGGATTATTTCACGCTCACTGTTATTTTTCACATGATATGAAAAATAATTCGTCATGTGATAATTATAAATTTATATGGCTGCTAATTTTAATGTGATATTATAAATTCAAATTGTCTGTAAATTATTACCAGCAAAATTCATACATCTGTAATATAGTGGCTATTCGGACAGGATTTTTTTTGTATATTTTTTAATTTATTTGCATTAACCACCAAAATAAGTATAAAATCGTTCAAACAAGTAACTTATGCAAGTTTTGATTCATTCATCGATTGTTAATAACAGTGATGTAAAAAATAATTTCGCTACTATATTATCATATAAAAATAACTATACCATTCTTATCTACTTCAAAGTTGTCGCCACATATTCACTCATTTAGATCTGAGCTGTGTATATCTAGACTGCGATCTGTTTATATACCTGTTTCAAAGAAAGTTCTAGATACACTTAATTGGCTTGTTTTATCATATTAATAGTTTTATGATTTATTTCTTTCGTTAAGTTTAATTACTTTATTACTTCTCTTGCTGACCTGCCCATTGTTTTCAGATCAAGTGCCTTTATAAGGAATACAAAGACAAAAAATCCGAGTCAAAACGGTGGCTCTCTAGCATTACATACACCTACTTCAGTGGTCGTCATACTTTTTTGGTCAAGGGTAACATAGAACCATGTGTGCACAGACTATACGTAATATGACAGCGCGCCAGCAAGCCGCACATTCATGGATTGGGTTTTTTGCAACCTATCTCCTAGATTATTACTGCCATTGTCGAGCAGATAATAATAATACAAATTTCATGTAATAATTTCAATGTTTTAAAAAGATGGTGGCTCCCTTGGGGCTATACAAGTATTACGTAAGCACTGATAATACAAAGATTATGTACTGGTTTAAGTACATAATACTAAGAAATGATTATGCTCATATGAATAATAGAAAATAGTGCCCTACATATCGGGTTAAAATTCGAGGTCTATGCAAATTGATAACACCAAAGTAATCGATGTTTGTGGTTGATTTGCAAACTACGAGTATAACGGTGTAACGGACTGCGAAATCTGACGCATTCCGATAACGATTTAATTTAGATATATTGTTTGGAATTTGTTTTATCAACATAATAGCGCTGCCAAAGCAAAACATTTAAGTATTTATGAATATTACTGACATGTACCTATAATTGAGTACGTACCTATAGTGATTACAATTCGGTAGGGTTATACATATGTGTACTGCCGTGAGAAATCTCTAATTTGCTTTTATATAGTCACGGCAAATTCGCAGTATAATGTATACCTACAATTTATTGCTCACATCTAATTGCCTAGGGATAGTTATATTTTTTTTTCTTATTTTTGCAACCAAACTCCTAGTAAGTAGATTATTACTGCCATTATCGAGTAAGAATTATATTACAAGTTTCTTGCAAAAACAAGCAAGTCAAGGACCCCCACTCTCATCAGTGCTTACGTAATACTTGAACGGCCCCCTTGTTAGAACTTTCCATGAAGATTTTGTGGCATCTAAAGATTCATACTCCGTGGTATTGTTTTCCGTCCCCTTCAATTGTGCAGAACGACCGAACTATATTACGTAAACACCACCAATATTACAAAATATAGAGTAAAAATAACAAGATTATGAGTAAAAAATAAAATTCACTACATAAAAAACTAAGATGCCGCCAAAAACTCGGATTGAGTAGTATACACCACCAACTGCCTTATGATCTTGTATAGCAGTAGCAACCTCTGAAGCAATTTATTTACTAACTCAATTGACTAACTTAATTAATTTAAAAGCAACTACAATTCTAATTTGCAATTAATTTCAGAGTTAAATTAAAGGGTGTCTTAGAGAAACTGTGTTCTGGAATAATTGGTTAAAGGCAACAACTACCCAATTGGATATCATTACATAGTATAAAACAAAGTCCCCTACCGCGTCTGTCTGTCTGTCTGTTCGCGATAAACTCAAAAACTACTGAACGGATCTTTATGCGGTTTTCACCAGTGGATAAAGTGATTAACGAGGAACGTTTTGGTATATAATTTGTCCAGGTTTTTTTTGTAATCAGGGCGGGACAACGTCTGCCGGGCCCGCTAGTTATTATATAAACCACGCAGGAAGCATTATGGAAGTACGCGTGAATACATAATCTACCTATATTAAAAAAGTATAGTAAGTTAATGTTTTTATTTTTACTATCACAGTTCCCGCTCAATCACTCTATTTCGTTTTCCCGCCCCCCGTATTTCTATTTAGTCAACTACATATGCAAAATTAGTTTTGATAAATCTCCTAAGGTTGTTTGCTATACCAAATAGCGGCCTCGGGTTATATGAGGCCCACGGGTAGCAATTTGCCGACTAGGGACCACCAATATTGTGTTTGTAAACAACAATTCGGTATTACTCATTTTTTTTAAACTTATATTACGTGTCACAACGATATTTTTAATGATACTATTTTTGCCAATATTTGAATAAAAACATTGACAATATATAACTATCGGTAGTTTTTGCGGGATCTTTTGATTGTCATGTAGTGGATTTTATTCATAATCTTGTGTTATTTTACTCTATATTTTGTAATATTGGTGGTGTTTTACGTGATAATGTTCGGTTATTGTGCACAAGTGAAGTTGGTGAGAGAATGATATTACGAAGCATGGATTCTGACTTGCCACAAAACTCCCTGGATAGTTCTAGCAAGCGGGCCACCATCTTGTTCGTACATTAAAATGATCGCAAGAAACTTGTAATATCATGACTATTACCTACCTACCATTACCTACCCGACAATGGCAGTAATAATCTACTAGAAGTTTGGTTGCCAAAAATAGAATAAAATATACCTATCCCTAGTCATTTATATGTGAGCAATATATTGTAGGTATAGTTACATTATACAGCGAATTTGTCGTAACGATATAAAAGTAAATTAGAGATTTATCACGGCAGTACACATATAACCCTACCGAATTGTAATCACTATAGGTACATACTCAATTATAGGTACATGTCAGTAATATTCATAAATGTTTTGCTTTAGCCGCGCTATTGGTTTGATAAAACAAATTCCAAAAAATATATCTAAATTAATCGTTATCGGAATGCGTCACATTTCGCAGTCTGTTACACCGTTGTAGTTTGCAAATCAACCACAGACATCGATTAGTCTGGTGTTATCAATTTGGACGGACCTCAAATTTAACCTCATATGTAGGGTATTATTTTCTGCTAGCTTCAGCCCGCGACTTCGTCAGCGTGGAATAGTTACTTTGGGGTAACGCTAACTTTAACTCGCGACTTCGTTTACATAGAAGGTGAAAATATTTTTCAATAATACGTACGTACCCCGTTTTTGAAGCATTCTTTATCGGTGTTCCGCTCCTATTGGCATTAGCGTGGTGATATATTGCCTATAGCCTTCTTTGATAAATGACCTATCTAATACTGAAAGAATCGGACCAGTAGTGTCTGAGACTAGCGCGTTCAAGCAAACAAACTCTTCAGCTTTATAATATAAAAAATTGTATAAATATAGATTATACATATGCGAATAAAAAATTCTTAGTATTTAATTTAAACCAGTACATATTGTTTGTATTACGAGTAAGCTGATATTTTCTCACAGAAAACCTAAGAAATAAGCTATTATAGAGTAAGGCACACGGTAAATACGTCATGAATAAACAACAGATTAGATATAAATATTTACTTGTGTCATCTAAAAGATACATTATGCATACGGATCCGGACAATATTCTGTCTTTTTATACATTTTATCGATTTCCCCTCTTATACATTTAATAGCAACTTTGAGTGCGTTATATTGCGATATAGCTTAACGCCATCTGACGGATATTGAAGTGAAACTTCTTTATCGGCGTTGGAAAAAATTTACCGTCACATTTTTCCGTTACGCGCCATCTTGTTTGTATTCATGTCTATGATAATAAAATCCCTTTGTTTAAACTTTATCTAATTTAACTTTATTTTTTAATATATTAATGAAATTGTTTGCCATAAAGAAAGAAAGGGTTTTTTTTTTTTTTTTTTTACCAATTTCTGGAAAGTTGCATATAGATCATTTTGCGAAAAATAAGGCCTTAAACAAGTTTCACTTCTTACGTGTGTACACTAGTACACGCACACATTTTTTATTACATTTGTTGTAGTCAAACGTTCTGTTTTGTAGATCTCGAGAACAGCGCCACATACCGGGTTCAACCAAAAGTAAGAACTATCCTGGTGACCTCAAGGATGCAAGAGAGTAATCTAAATTCGTCGACACTTCCATTAGGAGATGATTAATGAGCAAAGGCATTTTGGAATTTTATATATAAAGATAGAAACACTGTAACAATTGTCTTTAAAGATAATGAAATCAATGTAGATTTTTTTAATGTCAAATGATATTTTAATTATATTTTATATTTCTTACTAGCTGTGCCCGCGACTCCGTCCGCGTGGAACCTAATGTAAAAAACGGTAACTAATAAAACCATCTGAATGTATTAAGTCCCTTTACTTATCTACTTTTCCCTCGTACTTAAGTCGCGTCGTCATTAAAATTACAATAACTTTTAATAGTGAACAGATTTTAATGAAACCAAGACTAAACGTTACTCGAGGATATATATACGCTTTATGATTTTCTTGAGGTTTTATACGTAACGCAGTACTTTAGCTGTGATGCGTGTTGAAACAAACAGGTAGAACAGCAGACATTTCTAAAAATGATTGAAATGTATTTTTTTACACATTCCAAGACACCTGCGATATTTTCTTTTCACAAAAATGTAAAAAGTACAGACCCGTTAGATTTACATTCTTACTATATGTATAGATTATTTTTTTAATAATCATTTAATGACAACAATTTTACTAGGTCAACTTAAAAAAAAGTCCTAAAAGTTTCAGTAAAACATAGGTTCAGGCCGTTTGAAAATCACTTTATTTAAAGGGGTAATCTTTATTGCGTCTTGTTATATCTGTATCACAACGATCTGTAAATGCTAACAGAAATAACGATATGGGTAAAAAAATAGAGAATTGTTATATATAAAATGAAATATTACCGCCAATTGCCAAACACTGCAGATACTTAAAAGTCCTATTCGGACCGGGTTTAGGCTAGTTGATACACGTGTTAGTGGGATTAGCTATCTTTAAGCTTATTCGGATCCTTTTTCTCCACAACTAAGCTTGTTAATCTTTTTGGCGGTGGTTTTGTGTTCACTAATACAGGGGCAAGTGTTTTTTTTTTTGCTATTTATTAACTGTCCATGGTTAGCGGCACCCGGCTGCCCTAACAATGGACAGACGTCCGCCCGACCCTCCAGACCCTTCTGATCAACGGCTTCTTAATGAGCCTATCGTAACGCGATCAGGCTTAAAGCTTATACAAACAGGATCTAAATGACCACCAGACCCCGAGAGCTCTCCTGAACCTATTAAAAAAACAGTTACCGATCCGTCTCAAGCTACACCATCAATCCAAACGGTGTATACGCACCCTAGTTTACTTGAGGGAATTAAAAAATACGATGAGTCAGACAAAGGCCCTTTTATCGTACATATTTCACGCACCGAGACTGACCCGGCAGCGAGGGTAACAATTCGCCCTATAAAATTCGGTCAATTCTTATCTGTTAACAATATTAAAAACATCTGTAATGGTTGTTTAAAAAAAGTAGGCAGAAACCGAATATCGCTAGAGTTTAAAACAGCAACAGACGCAAATAATTTCCTGGAGAACCCACTGTTACAACAAAACAAATACAGCTCAATCATCCCTAGTTACAATGTAACCCGAATGGGTCTCATCAGAGACATACCAGTGGAGTGGTCTATGACTGAGTTGGTTGAGTCCTTGGAGCTTCCTGAAGGTTGTGGGCTAGTTTTGAAAGCGCGTAGACTAAATAGGAAACAAATTGTCGATGGCACGGCCAACTGGATTCCTACACAATCAGTGGTGCTTACTTTAAGGGACAGCTTCTTCCAAAAATATGTTTACTCTTTCTATATGTCTCTACCTGTAGAGACATATCAGCTCCCCACTATTCAATGTTTGAACTGCTACAGATTTGGTCATATCAAATCCCAGTGCCGGTCAAAATCTAGATGCTTTAGATGTGGTCAACCTCATTCTGGCAATGAGTGCGACATACCAGAAGACAAAGCGTCGTGCCTATATTGCTCTGGCAAACACTTTTCAATTAATAGAACCTACCCTGAACAAGATAGGCAACGGTCTATTAAATTAGTAATGTCACAAGACAGTATTTCTTACGAGGAGGCAGCACTAAAGTTTCCAGCTGTGCAAAGAACATATGCTGAAACAGCAAGGGTACTTTTCAGTCCTCCTGTACCTGTATTGTCTTCTACCCGTCTTCGTACTGCAGAGCCAAATACCAGAACATATAAAAAAACTTATTTTTCTAATCCAAAACCTAGAGCACCTCTTGCTAAGTCTTTTGACAAGATTGCTCATCAGGCTATTATAGCCCCTGAACCATCCTCCTTCCCCAATGGGTGTGCTCTTCAGCAAAATCAACCTGTGACAGAAACACCTAACGAAAGTCTATTAGATACGATGTTATCTATGGTTTTAAGTTTAATCTCAATGTATAGTGATAGTTTACCGCCCAACGTTGCCAAAAAGCTTACTCAAATCGCTAATATTATCCCCAAAGATGGATCCATTCAAAATTATTCAATGGAATACTAACAGTATAAGGCAGAGAAAACCTGATCTTTTAAACCTGATATCAACGTATTCCCCATCCATCATAGCCATCTCGGAAACATGGTTAGTGCCTGGATCTCAGTTCCGAGTTTCTGGTTACTCCTGTGTCCGGGATGACAGAAGTGATGGATATGCAGGTGCAGCCTTATTTATAAAGAGGTGTTTGAACTTCTCTCAGATCACTTTACCACCTCATAGCTCAAATATTAATGCTGTGGCTTTTACAGCAATTGGAATATCCTTTCTTTCCCTATATATCCCACATCCTCACTCATCCCTTATCCCAGATATACTATTAGTTTTATCTACACTCCCTGCTCCAGTAATTATTATGGAAGATTTTAATGCACACCATCGCTTATGGGGCTCCTATCATTCAGATCTATTTGCTCACTCTCTTATGGACATCTTTGATGAAATAGATGTAGTAGTGATGAATGATGGGACTCCAACACGTAGAGTTTACCCTCTACAGAACCCCAGAAGCGCCGTCGACATAACCCTATGCTCTCCATCTCTGGCATCCAGGCTTTCATGGGAACTAATTAGAGACTCGCATGGAAGTGACCATTACCCCATCCTAATCAGTATCCCTAACAGAACTATGCCAAGGTATAAGTCTTTCTCTACTAATAAATATAATTTGAATAGAGCTGACTGGCCATCTTATGCTGATGCTCTTGACATCAAATTGGACTTCATTCCAACCCTCAACGAAAATAACATTCTCCAGTCATTTTCTTTATTTGTCAACACATTAATTTCAACAGCTGATTCTGACATCCCCAGAAAACGTAATGCTCCTACTAACAAAATCTCTCCTCCCTGGTGGGATTCTGAATGTACGAATCTTATTCATTTAAGAAAACAGGCTGAATCCACTTATAATTTATCTATGACTGCCGCTAACTTCATTAGTTATCAACAGATTTCGGCACGCTGTAAGAGACTTTTAAAGCTTAAAAAAAGATGTGGGTGGGTTCGCTTTTGTGAAAACCTGTCTCCCCTGACTCCACCCAAAGTAATTTGGCAACAAATAAAAAAATATCGTGGAGCTTATGATAGGGAAAACCTGACTTCTAATGATTTCTCCTGGGTGGAAGCATTTTCAAATAAAATAGCACCTCCTTTTGCTCCCAACTTGGATTCACTACCGGGAAACTCCTGCACTCCTTGGTATAGCATTCCTGCACCATTGGTTTCAACTCACTGGTTAGATTCACAATTTTCACTAATTGAATTACAATATGTCCTTGATAATCTTGTTGACTCTGCTCCTGGCATAGATTTTATACCTTATTCCTTCCTCACTAAAAGTAACAAAAAAGCAAAACTGTTTTTCTTAAATATTATTAACTCTTTTTACTCCAGTGGTGTGATTCCCATCTCCTGGAAATCACAGGTTATTGTCCCCATATTAAAGTATGGTAAAGATCCCGCAGATCCAAATTCTTACAGACCTATTTCCCTTTATTCTACTTTGTCCAAAATCATGGAGCATATGATTAAAAATCGACTGGAGTGGTTTGTAGAAAATAATCAGTTATTAGCAAAGTCTCAAACAGGGTTCAGGAAAAATATGTCTACCATGGATAACTTGAGTATAATAACAACCGATATCCGATGTGCGTTTCAAAAAAAGTAACTTTTAGTAGCAGTGTTTCTGGATGTGGCCTCCGCTTATGATAAGGTTCTCCTTCCGGTGCTCAGGAACAAGCTTGTTCAGCTGAGTGTCCCAGAGAAGATGACCAATTACATAAGCAGCCTCCTGATGGAAAGAGTGATCCATGTCAAAACACAGGAAGGATTGTGTAGTCCAAGATTTGTATGAGAGGGACTACCCCAGAGCTCGGTCCTTAGCCCTCTGCTATATAATATATATACTGCTGATCTCAACCAAGCGGTAGAATCTTTTTGTGAGATACTACAGTATGCCGATGATATAATACAGCCTTATCATACTTAGGACAGTGGCTTGATGCTCATGGTTTGACATTAGCAGTACCCAAATCCTCAGTAGTCATATTCTCTAAAAAAAGACAGGTACCGTATATAGAAATACTGTATAATGAAGAAACTATTCCCCTGAAGACCCATGTAAAATTTCTTGGCGTATTTTTGGACAGTAGGTTAACAGGTGTTCCCCACTTTGATTTTGTTGTGGAGAAATGCGAAAAATCAATAAACGTATTAAGAACCTTGGCTGGTGTCTGGTGGGGTGCTCACCCCTATACACAAAAGCTTATTTATAATGCTATTGTCCGAAGTCATTTGGATTATGGAGCATTTCTACTTGACCCTTGTACTAAGACTGCTTTAACAAAGCTAAATGGCATTCAGTCTAGATGCTTGAGAATAATGTTGTGCTGGTGCTATGAAATCGTCTCCAATTAATGCGCTACAAGTGGAATGTGTAGAACCGCCTCTGTATCTTCGGCGACAGTACCTGTCAGATAGATTCCTTTACAAACTTTTCCAAAACACAAGCCATTCTTTAATCCCCAAACTTCAGATCCTTTTGCAAGAGGTTGAATCCCTTGGACACCACTCGCTTCTAGACCTTCCTTATATACTTCAATCATTTTACAAAATCAGCAAGTTAACATTTCCAATTTTTAAATACGAGATCAACCCCTTATTTGATACTAATTACTATGCATTGACCTTCCAACCAACAATTATAATGCACTTCGACATTAATAAGGACACTGTAGAAGCCAACATTAAATTTCAAGAAAAACTAGCTACGGAATGGAAGGGATGGGTTCCAATTTTTACAGATGCCTCTAAACTAGTCAGCTTTGGACACGTTGGTGCAGCGGTCTGGGTGCCAAAGCACAGAATTATATTAAACTATAGATGTCCTCCTGGTACCACAGTGTTTACAGGGGAAGCTGTCGCCATCCTTGAAGCTGTACTATTTATAAAAGCACACAAATTAACGAGATCCATTATATTTACTGACAGCAAAAGCTGCCTTGAAGCGATTTTGTCTAACCCTTTCCGTTCTAAAGATAAGCACCCAGTTATACTTACAATTAGGAAAGCATTGTATGAGTGTTACAGTTTAGGTTTTAGTACAGTTCTTGCCTGGAACCCGGGGCATTGTGGAATATCGGGCAATGAAACTGTGGACTCCTGCGCCAAATTTGCCATCCAGTCGGGTTCGTTGGATCATTATAGAATTTACGCAAGGGACTTATGCTTATTATCTAAATTAGGATTGTCTGATGCGTGGCAAAAGAGTTGGGATTTGTCTCGGAAATTAAAGGGCAAGCATTATGGGTCTTTGCAACTTGATATTCCGCAAAAGCCATGGTTTTTTTAATTTAGATATGTTAGTAAAAATGTTGTCTCTATTATTTGCCGTTTGCGCCTTGGGCACGTCAGCACACCAGTACATTTGAATAAAATAAGGATCAGGGATCATTCTATTTGTGAATGTGGCTTAGAGGACGGATCACCAGATCACATATTTTTTAATTGCCCTAGAAACAGAGTCTCTCTCTATGATGTTCTACCTACTTCTATTCCCCGTCCTACTAACATTATGTGTCTCTTAACTCTTGTTACGGATAATCATTTAATTCTAGAATGCATGTCGAAATTTATTAATACTAACAAAATTAAACTTTAGATTTTAGTGTTGCTCTTGTGGATGTTTGTATTCTAACAATATGTTGTATGTTTAGTTTACATGTGCTTTTTTTGAGGTGTGTGTTTGTAGATAGCCCGGTCTGGATATAAAGATAATTGCTTAATTGTCTGGCACAATCTCCATTGTTTATGGCTCCATTCACTTGACATTGGCAAAATTGTGTGCGCATACATGTTGCCACTTTAAAAAGAAGAAGAAGAAGTCCTTAAAACAAAAACATAAGTAAGAACGAGAACCGTTCACTGATATGAAGGAATCAAGATTTTTTGAGTTTATTTTTTTTATCAAAGGTGCGATTTATTGTTGTTTATATTTATTACTTATTTATTAAAAATATTTATTTTTTTAAACTCCCCATCTACTTTTTTTTAAACCTGTAGTTATTACAAGGACAATGATTATTAAACAACATTGCAGACAAAGTAATAAGCGAAATTTATAAAGAACTTTTCAGCTTAAGGCTAACTTAGTTAACTACATAAACACATTATATTCTTTCACTGAAAACTTAAGGTCACCAAAGGACTCAAACCTTGATCCTTTGCATTAGCGTTCGACTAAGTTACCACTCGCTTATTATCGTTTAAAATAGGAAGATAATATTCCAATTAGTACAAAACACGATATGAGTAATCTTCTGTACATATAATACGAATGTAAATGTAACGTGTCTGTACTTTTTAGATTTTTGTGAAAAAAGTCATTGCTGGTGTCTTAGAACAAGTAATAAGATACATTTCAATCATTTTTAGAAATGTCTGTCTGTCTGTTTGTTTGTTTGAACACGCATCATTGCTAAAGTACTGCGTTCACGATAAATCCTCATCAAGAAAAACATTCAAAAAATAAAGCATAAAACATTTTGTCTTGGCTTTATTAAAATTGATTCTCTCTATCAAGTCATTGTAATTTTAATGACGACGCGACTTAAGTACGAGAGAAAAATTGATAAGTAAATGGACTTAATACATTCTGATAACTTTATTTGTCACTGTTTTTTTTACATTAGGTTCTATGCGTATGGTGTCGCTGGCACAGCTAGTATTTAATACACACGTATAACGTTACTTTTAGTACAAAATATAATACTTAAGTATACTTAAGTACATGTAATTGGGCATAACACGCGAAGCGGACAACGAGAAAGAAGTGAGATTCTAAAATTCATTCATATTTGGCACAACTGAACTGTATAGTATGTAGTAGGTAGTAGGTATAAATATGAATACACATTTTTTTCTGTCATGTTTATTTATCAAGTTATGGACTTCTAAAGAAAAGTAATATTTGGTAGTCCCGTGAAACTGTTAAGGCCTTGCTAAGCAAATAGCGTAGTCAGTTCGAGTGAAAAAAAAAACAGTAATATGTGAAATTTGAATTTTTGTGGAAGTAATTTTTCGAATTGAATATTTTTAGAATAGAATAGGAAATGTAGCGATTTATATAAAATATTAATGGGTTTTTTTAATGAAACTTGAACTAAAACTGTTTTATATTGTATAAAACCGGAAGTAAAATTTTCAAAACGAGATTTTAATAACTTGGTCAATCGTTTTTTATTTCTCTAAAAGTGCTTGCCTAAGTCTGTTTAGTTGCCAGATATCGCATTAAGTTGTATATGGGTAATTCTCATGAAAACTCGAAATTCCTGTCCTAGCAATTTTGACAATAATCCTAAGCGATTTATGATGGTATTTTTTTTTTTTTTCGGAAAGAATATTATCAAGGCTAAAAATGTTGGTCATAACTTAGGAACCGTACGGGCATTTGTGAAGAATAATAAATATATAGTACTCTGAAAATCATTCCCTCACTATGTCCCAAACTCCAGATTAAAACATTGTCTAAAGTTTTTATCGAAAATTTCTTAAAAAATCTGTTTGCAACTATGACTTGTCTATTGTAAATACAACAACTTTTTAAAATTTCTCTGAGTTTAGGATCATAAGTCATGAACAAGTTGTCTAATGTTGACTTAACATGTGTCCCATGAAAAATTATCATTCCCTCACATCATTACCAACAGTCGATAAGTAGATATATTCCTGAGGACTTTAGTAATAGTCTCATTAGTTTTTGATAGTTGGTAGTGCGGTCACTTGTTTGAAATGGCAAATTGACTTCAAGCTTGTTAAAGTACTTGTTGGAAGAAGATGTCATTGTAATTTTTTAAAGATTACATTTTAAACAATCATTCCATCACAGCGAAGAATAAAAAAGGTAATTGTAATATTTGAATTTTGATGACGTAGTAAAGTATGTTTTTAAAGGTAGAAAGCGTAGAGAAAAGTTAGATGGTTACAAAAGGTTATGTTGCGAGATTTTTTAGGTTATGGTTTATTTTGTCATTCCCTCACATTTGATTATTTTCAGTGTTCATAAATTCATTCAAAACTCATTTATTCTGGGGACCACGATATTTTTCACTTCTAATAACATGAGTTCTACAAATTTAAGAGAAAACGAAGATGAATTTATTTAATTATTTTTCATTAATTTATTGATAGGTAATTTCGGGATTTCATGAGAATTACCCATATACGGTATATGCGACATGTAGGAAACATACACATTAATCGATCTATGTCCTTAATCAATGAGGCCCCCCTTTCCCATTTAACCCTTAAATGGACGATTTTTTTTTTACGTTTTAAAAAAATATATTTGTGTAATAGACATGTATTACTGTCTAGGAAAAATGAGTAAAAAAATCTAGACATGAATTTACTATTTTTTTTTTGCAATAATGTGAGTGTTGTTTATAAACTACATTGCGCATTCAATGACATTTTGCAAGTATGGGTAAAATAAGAGTGGATATTGTTTTTGAAATGTGTTTATTTATTCTAAATTATGATATTTATAAAAACAATTGCTTTTTTTCGTATCACATAAAGATACACGACATTTTTGGCACATTTTGAACGTAAATCCTGAACATTTCGGGAATTTGCACCTCTGCTGCTTATCCAGCCAAACTGCCCAATGACATGTCTGATCCAATCTGACGTCTTTCAAAGGAATTGCTTGAGCTGGTCCTCGGAACTTCTTCATTACAAGTTCTCTTTGTATTGTGCTCCCACTAGGTCGACCACGTTTAGCGCCATTTGCAGGTAGACCCAATTTGCAGAGGGTTTCGGCAAGTTCTAGTCTAAATGTACCCAAATTGAGAAGTTGATCATTTCCTTTTATATTATTTACCTTCTTGAACATAACCCATGAATTTATAACTGCGAGGTCCAGGAAATGATAAAATAAGCGCATGGTCCACTTGCGGCTCTTCATTGTGATGTGATAACGACCTATAAATGAATCTAATAAGTCCACGCCCCCCATGTGAGCATTGTACTCCTTGATGACTTTGGGGCATGGAATAGCAACTCTCTCTTTCTTCGATTTATCAAAGCGCGTGACTGTGGTTGCTGGTTCTGCTCCTACGTAAGTGGAAAGAAGGTTAACGGGCTTGTTATCTTTCCACACAACAGCACTTACGTCAATATCATCCACAGTCGCCACGTTTTCCTCATAGAATCCTCTGGGTACGTTCTTTTTCATTATAGTGTTTTTGTCAGGCAATTTGCAGTTTCTCAATCGGTTTACTCTTACTGTTCCCAGTGAGAAAATTCCTTCCTTAGCTAAATAGGTGACGAGAGGCACAGAAGTATAGAAGTTGTCGAAGTATATAATGTGATTTACATTGCGTGGTACCATTCTAGCTAACCTGACGACTGT
This sequence comes from Antheraea yamamai, assembly GCA_036509395.1. Classification (NCBI taxonomy): domain Eukaryota; kingdom Metazoa; phylum Arthropoda; class Insecta; order Lepidoptera; family Saturniidae; genus Antheraea; species Antheraea yamamai. Next base: position 20,995,166 of record AP028433.1, on the reverse strand, counting down.
ATTTCCAGACTCTCCCAAATCTGGCTCACCAGGTAAGATGTTATTTTTGGAGCCGCCTCCACTGTAAACCTCAAATCTATGAGCATATCCTTGTAGACTGCAGATGAGATATAATTTGAACCCCCACTTGTGGGGTTTATTGGGCATGTATTGTTTTATGTAATGGCTCATTTTGGTTGCACACATCTGCTCGTCTATGGAAAGCCTTTGGTCTAAGGGAACCTTTCCAAACTGGCAGTTGAGCATTTCCTCAAGAGGTCTTATTTTGAATAGCCTGTCATAGTCTGGATGATCTTTGGGTAAGCATAGCGTATTGTCGGCAAAATGGAGAGTGGATCTTATTTTTTCAAATTTTTTTAACGGCATCGTATTTTTTATGTGATCATAACCAAATTTATCACTCCAGTAAGCCCTGGTGTTTGGAAATTTTATGACTGAGGTGTAAATCAGAATGCCTAGGAATTTATTTAGGATATTTTCATTTATAATTTCAGGATTGGATATTTGTTTCTGGGCCACGTATAAGTTACTTTGTTCTACAATTTGCTTTTTTAGATCTGATGTAAAATAAAATGAAAAAAAATCATACGGCGTGTTACAAGACATCAATGCTTCCGTTATCTGAGTTTCTCCCCTAAAAATAAGGCTGTCTTCAGCAGTAACAAGATTCCGTTTTCGCCAAACCAGAGGTCGCTTAGAAATCCCTTGTGATCTACTCTGGGGTACTGCTTCTCCGGCTTCCAAAATAGGAGGGTCTGGCATATTTTGATCGTTGTCAATTACGAGAGGAGGATCAGCATCCACTTCATCAGACTGGGCATTCTCACCTTCATCACTATTTTCAAGGTCCCGAAGAACATCTCGAGCTGTTTGATAATAGTGACCTTCATCCTCTACTTCGGAGTCCGAGCCGTCTAAGCCATCTTCTGAATCTTCAAGAGTTTCTAAATACTTTGTAATTTCGCTTTCTAGTAATCGCGGCATGCTGAAAAGCAAAATAAAAAGCCTTCACCAAACATGCATTTATTTAGCAGGCAATGCGCATTGTAGTTTTCCTACAACATACCAGATTTCGCGGAATTCGACAGTAGCATCAAGTAATTTTCAATGTTTTACAACATGAACATGTAATTGAAGATATAATCAAGCAAATAAAAATATGTTATATACTTACATTATATTTTATCAAAGTCCGAACACAGCTTCAAAACTTAGTTTCGCGCCACTAGAAAAGTTTTCTTCAAAGTGACATTTGACATTCATTTATTTTTAATGCATAAAAATATTGGATAGTGCCAACATTAAAAAAAGTACAAAATTCGTTCAGAAATAAGAACTAGTTGTCAAAATTAACAAAAAAATAAAATAAAGATAATTTTATCTGTGATGTTTAGTATGTTGTTTAAAAACAACATTGTCCATTTAAGGGTTAAAAAATCTAGTATATTATACGTGTATTTTAAGCAGCATTGTGATAAAAAAATAGAATCAAATAACGTTCAGTAAGTTACTAAAATTTCGTTTTGAAACGTTTATTTTCTCTTTTGTATGTACAACCAAAAATTATATATATAAATCACTGCATTTCATATTTTATTGAAATTTGTTTATTACGAATAAACCTTTAAAAAAAAACAAATTTAAAATACGACTGTTCTTTAGAAGCCCATAACTTGACGAGTAAATATGATAGAATGTATTCGCATTCTTACTTACTAGAAGTCCAATTAGGCTGAATATGTACGAATTCCGAAACCTCAACTTTTTTTTGTCATACACTGCACATGAGATGTCCCTAATGTTATTCCTACTGCTCGTTAAATAGCCGTTATACTCGCGTCGAACTTAATTCGCGCTTCATTTGGTAAAAAAGAATGTTAGGTCTCAGCAAATCGCGTACGTGGTAGCTTTCATTAATATACAAAGAGTTTTCTGGTGATTTAAAACCAATACACTTACCAAAATCCATCGACGTTCATGTCTAACTTTTCAAGCAGTGAAATCATAAACTTCTTTTCTTTTCTTTTTTCATTCATTATAAGAAACTGTTATACAGTTTCAAAGCATATCCAGTGAAATATGCACTTATTTTTATGAGTATTAAGTATATTTTTCAGTGATAATTAATCATATTAAAATAATTACCTCCGAATCTATTACATTCGTCTTTGTGTTTACAGATGTAACTCAAATCCATAAGGGCAGTTTAAGCGACGATTTGTTTTACCGCAATCACCGATATACGTCGCCAATACGCTATCACACGGAATACTAGCCATTTTCTTGACAATGTCATGTAAAAATCTTGCAAATTTAAAAAGTTTGCAATAGAAATGAAAATTTTAGTCACCTGAACAGATTTTAGCATAAATTTTGACATTATACCAATACGATACTGTGACGAATCTGGTATATTTTTATTGTATTATTTTTAGCAACCAATCTTCCAGAATATTACTATATATATTACCCATCATGCCAACAAAATTACAAAATATAGAGTCAACTTACACAAGATTATGAATAAAATATAAAAGCCACTACATGACGGACTAAGATTCCGCCAAAAATTTCCGACAAATATTATATACCTGTTAGTAATACCTAGCGGAAACACAAGAGAACTAAAATTTACTATACAATTCGGTTGACGGCCTTTTTTAATTCTATCAATATTTATCAACCTTCGTATTGGTCCTTTTACGGTTTCAACTTTACCGATACCACAGAGGCCACTGGTGCTAGTACAGATGTTTAATACAAAACGAAATAATTGGTTGTATTCAAAACTACCAAAAATTGTACTAATCAGATTATTATTTATTACGCCTGTCCCCTGATGGTAAGTGATCACCGCCGCCCATGGACATCTGCGACACGAGGGGAATCACAGATGCGTTGCCAGCCCTTAAGAAAGGAGCGTCATTTGTTGTAGTCTTGAATGTTATATCGGTCCGAAAACGCCACCGTTGGGAGATCATTCCAAAGAATCGACGTACGTACACAGTAAAACAAAAAAAAACATGCATAGTAAATGATTTCTAACCATCAAGATGACCCAGACGGAATTTCGATTTGTGTCGAGACATTCAGTAATGAAACTCGATAGCATATATCAATCTCAACAGCTCTTCGGAACACTACGTGGTAAATTTTCTATGAAATGCACAGTAGCGTATCCCCAGGAAGCGCCAAAGAGTCAAAAAATCATTAAGCACCAGGTCACCGACGATTCTTACCAAATTTATGAATCAATTTATTTTAAACATTAATATATATCTAAAAAAGATTAATAAGCGTTTCCGATTATTTTTAAATAGAATGCCAGCAATGATTAGACCTTAGAAATTCAGAAATGATGTGCCTCTGATCACTTTTGTAGGATTACTCAGATATCATATATTAGTTTCAGATTATTCGTATTATAATCTCAGAATTATGTATACTCCTAAAAATTAAAAGGTCACCTGTAACCACAAACATACGGCACGTTGGCAAATATTTCGAAACTGTTCAAGTGTCTATATTCAGAAAATTAAACAATAGACTCACTCGCGTGTTTAGGTCCAATTAAATGTACTTATGTCGTTTATATAGCGCTTCTAAAATGGGCAAATATATGGACATATAAGCCTAGAATCACTATATAACATCAGCTTCACATCGTATGGTCTTCTTGGCCATAAGTGAAATTATTTGTCAAATGCAATGCTTAATTTAGAAAAATGCTATAGAACATCGATTAGAATTTCGATTAAATGTTAAAAAAATTACTGTTTTGTATGAAAGATATAAATTCTAATATTTAAAATTAACTATTGTTATAAACTATAAAGCTACCAGTCCAGTATATTCCACGACTAACATAACCTTGACCTCTTTTCAACCATATTTTTTCTATGTATAATTTAATCCGGATATATTATTTACATACCTTTTGTTTCTGTTCACGCTACTAGATAAGATGGGTAAAAAAAAACGCTAGGCTTGGTATCAAAAATCGGAATTATATTTCCGGTTTCATTCTGTTAAATCAGTAACATTTTGCCAGGTTACAGATTTGGCTACACAGCCTTGTATCAAGCATAACGTGTACTTTTTATAACAATAATACATTTTTTCAGACCTAATTAACTAATCTTACATATAAACTACCTACAAAGATATACAGGTAAAGCCTAAATTATCTACAATCAATAAGTTATATACAAATAACATTAGATCAATAATTATATATGTATTTATATATATACAAGAAATTTCGAATAAAATTATCTGTAACCTGGAAAATTATGATTTTTTCTACACTCGGGACAGTACCATTTGCCTTTAGGCGGTACCATGATACCCACACACTCAAAGTGGAACCACTCAATGGGACAACCCTCAGCGTCGCAGGCAATCATCTCTGACACTTCATCGTAGGGGCATCGACAGTAACAGTATACACTCTCTCCCTCACGCGCCTCCCGCACTGCCGGTCGCTGGAACGCGTACGGTAGACTAGATGTACCGGAATTTAAATACGTCGGGGGCGGGATAGGTGCACTGTTCTGGCTGTTCGGTTGGTAAATCTCAAGATTTCCTTCCTCACTAGAATCTGAATCACTTGAGCCCATTGATTCAGTGTTCATCAAAATTCGTGGCGGCTCAGCGTCCGGTATGGGTGCAGTCAACCTGATGTTATCAGTATAATTAAACAGTCTATTGGGTAGTACTGTTGAAGGAATTTCTTTCTTTACTTTGTTAGTCACTGGGGATGGTAAATCTTCCTTTCTCCACTCCAATTTTGGCGGTTGCTGTGGTTTTAGGCCACTTAAAGTTGACTGTGGTGGTTCTTCATCACTTGAGTATCCATAGAATTTATTAGGAACTCTTCTTCTCTTAGATGCTCGTTTGTTTTCAGCAGAAGTAGCCGGAGTGTTAGTATTAAAAGTAATAGGCGCCGATTTAGGGACCTCTGGTATTTGGACTGTATTTGATTGTAAGGATATTGTAATTTTTGTTGAAGGTAACTGTGTTGAGGGTTCCACTTCAGATTTTGCAATTATTTCTTTAGGAATGTTAATTTTAATAGATCCATGCTTTCTAGAACTTTTAGATTTCTTTTTCTTTTTATTCTTCTTTTTCCCACTCATTAATTTTGGTTTTGTCTCATTTTCTTCCTTAATTATTGTTTCATTACAGATTTTATCTTCTTCAATCTTTTTCTCTTCAAGATTTTCATTTGGAACTTCTTCTGGAAGTGGTGATGTAGGTCGGCTGGCTTCTCCAGAAATTGATCCTCCATCAGATGGAGCCACAGATGTCAGCGTCAATAGCTGATTGCGTTTTTCTTCATACAATTTATCTATAGCTTTTTGAGGATGTTCATCATAAAATTCTTCATCTGTTTCACTCTCTTCAGTTTCCAGGTCTGATTCAGCTACAGGTGGCTCTACTTTTTCCGGTATTAATATAGGTGTTTCTGCATTACCCATAACATCTACATTTGAACCTGTGCTAATCCTTCTGTTTGGTAAAATCTTTTTAAGCTTTTTTGACTTCTTTTTATCATTGCCAGACTCCTCAGAAGAATCGGAATCAGATGAACTTGAAGAAGATGACCCACTGCTAGAAGAACAGCTGCAATTGGAGCCACAAGAACAGCTAGAATCACTATCACTACTACTGCTACTTGAGGATGACATATCACCTTTTTGCTTTTTAGGTGATTTCTTACTTTTAGCCTTTTTGTCTGAGCTGAACACATCATCATCTCCATTCATATCTGTTGGTATTAAACAATAATCATGATCAGACTCACATACATGCTTTCTGATAGTAACTAATGGTGGAGATTTCTCTTTTTGTTTCTCAACATTTGCTTGATACTTTTTGAAATTGTCCCATATATCAAGAACTTGTTGCTCGCTAGGTTTCTCTTCAGTGATAGCATCATTTTTTTCTTCAGTTTTAACATCTGCTGTTTGTGTATCAAGTACAACATTTGTATCACATCGTTCAGTTGTATCAGTTTTATGTTCAACTTTTGCATTCTCTTCATCCTTTTCTTCTTTTGTGGTAGGTAAACCACTGTCAGATTCATCACTGCTATCACTCTCAGAAAGGTTCAAAGCTGGAAGATTCACATCCAGAAGCAAAGCATCCTTTTCTTTTAACTTTTTCTTTTTGGATTTCTTAGACATATTATCAGCTTTGGCTTCAGTTTTTATCTCTGAAGTACAAGCTTCCTCTTGAGGCTTATTGTCTACTAGATCTATTAAAGGGACAGGTTCTTCAGATTTTGGTATTATATCATTCGGAGGATTAGGTTTCTCATCTTTTAAATCCGTGTTAGATTGCACATTTTTGTGTTCCAGCATATGCTTATCGAGAAGTCTTTTAGAAACGAATTTTTCTGTGCATCCTTCTTCTGTGCATAGATGAGGAAATTCTTCAGAGTGAAACCGTTTATGAACCTTCAAATATACAGCTTTAGAAAATTGTAGATTGCATTCATCACAAGCAAAAATAGCTGGTGGGTTACAAAAATGATACACATGAGGCCATTTTTTCTGTAAACATCTTTTACACAAAACACTTTCTGTACCATGTTTCCAAAACAAATGGTTAGTAATATCTAGCTTATTTCTATAAGAGATACCACAGCGATAACAGAAATGATGTAGTTTATGTTTCCAGACATGATTTGATAGACGTGCTTGGTTTTGGCAAAATTCTAAGCAAACATCACAAGTATGGTGTATCTTACGAATATGTACCATTAGCCTAAATGGTGAAGCTATGGAATCTACATTGCACAAACAACACCTAAATCTAATGTCATACTCAGAATCATAAGTCCCAGGGCATAAATGACATAATAATTCACTATAACTATAAAAATTAGATTTACACATGACACACAATAAAATTGTTTTTTGATGCATTTTTCGATTATGTAAATAGAGATCTTTATGAATAGCAGTTTTAAAATAACACTGAAAACACTCAAATGAGTGATCATATTGTACTGTCTCACACTTCTCAACACTATCATAGGAGTCCATATTGATGTAAACAGAGTTCAATTCTTGCGCTCCTGACTTCAGTTTAGCTGTTATTGTCTCTGGTAATAATTCCTCAGCTGTGATGCTATCTACTGTCGCTGCAAATCGATGTTCAGTTACCATATGTAATGATAATTGTTCACAGTTTACTGCTATTTTACGAACATGATTACAATATATACAACTATAAATAGTTGACGTCAGAAATACTTTTAAAAGATCTTTAAGAGGATATTTGTCTAATGGCCTATCCAATGATAGTTCTGTTAAAGGAATAGAAGGCTCTTCAATCAGAGAACCCATAGGAGCTTCTTCTTCTGGAGGCTCAATCTTAGGTTCAATTTTAGGGTCTAAATCACCTCCATTTTCTTCAGTTTCAAGTGTAGCAGGAACAGATTCCTCTTTAACTTCTTCTAATGTCAATTTTAACTCTGTTGATTCTGGTTTAATTTTTAATTCTTCTTGAGTTTCATAATTATTAATTATGGTATTATTCTCATCCACTGTCAACTTTTCACTAATATCACTATCTGATGAATAATCACTTGATGAGTCTTTATCCAGAAGTTCTTTAGGAACCCGCACTGTTAGTTTTGGTACCCTATTTAATGTATTAACATCTTCTAATTTGTTATCATATATTGTAGTCTTAACTGCATTCTCTTGTTTAGGTTCTAATAATGTGGATTCAGAGTTCAAGTTGTTATTCAATATAGTTTTTGATGTTGTCTCCATACTGTTTTCATATGTAGTAGTTTTCACAAAAGGACTATCCGCTCTATCACAAATAGTCATCTTTATGGATGGTGGTTTTGGTTGTGGTGTTATTGAATGGGTTATATCTGGTGTCAAACATTCCTTTTCATACCGTTTTGGTGGCCTTCTTAACCTAGATGGCGGTTTATTTACATTTAGCTGCCCAATAGAAGGATCAACAGTTGAGTTTATTATAACTGGTGACTTTGCACTATTAAGACTCAGTGTAAGTTTGATACCACATTCTTTTTCTTTACCACAAGGCGGACATGGTGCTTCCTCAACTTTTGTAATGGTGTTTTCATTTATATGATGATTTTTATCTGGTAATGGAGAACTACTATCTTCAGAGTGATCTAGATGATCATCACCATTTGGTAGACATTTTGTCATCTCAGGACTGACCACATTATTTTTTATAGGACTAGTTATTGGTCTATTATCTGAACTTTCTAATTCCATGCCCGAATCTACAGTGTTACTAGAATCTTTAGCTGTTATCAAAGGTGTATCTGAAATTATACCAGTGTTGTTATGACTTAATTCAGTCACAGTTGTGCTAACTGCAGCTTTGTGTAAATGTGATGTTATATCAAATTTACTGTCATTGGATTCCTTTGTATCATTATAATATCTTGGTAACTCTTTTACCATTGTTGTTGGGCCATTTGTAATGTAATCATTGCTATTTTTAATATTTTTAACATTATTCGGTTTCACTGAATTCTTACTAACAAGCACGGGCACAGGTTTTGGCTTAACATTGTTACAATCATGATTGAAAAAGTCATCTTGTTCACTGCAGATTTCTTCACAAGCACAGCACATTAAATATAGAGTTCCATTAAACACATTTAAAAATTCCTCCTTACTGCTATAACTGAATTCCTTCACGTTATGTTTGTTAGCTAAATGGGATGATAATTTTTCTGCTTTTGAAAACATTCCTAGGCAAAACAAGCAAATATGTCTGTTGTGAACTTCTCGCATGTGAAGAAAGAGATTCCAGTTCTCATAATAAGTTCCACACGCTGAACAGAGGTACACCTTCCTTGTGACTCTAGACGGACCACCTACATTAGGTTCTGGACATGACGCAGCCTCTGGGCTCAATGCAGGCTCTTTGGCTTGGGCACGACAAACTAACTGATGTTCTTTCAACATAGCCAAGGTCTTAAATGACATTGAACAGCATTTACGGCATTTAAATTTCACCACAGGTTGTAAACATAAGCTCTGTTGATACTCCTTCAACTGGGTTCCCTTTTCAATCTTACCCTTTTTGTAATGCTGCAATTGGCTCTTTGGCACAAGCCGAGGTACGGGTTTATCCTGTTCATTATCAATGACACATTCAGCCGGTAATGATACATTCCGGAATTGATTAAGGTCTGCACGTTTAGGTATAAGTTTAGGCATTCGGGGAACATTAGAATGTGTACTACTATCACTAGTCTTTATCACAAAGGGTTTTCGTTTCTTGGATGCACTAATGTATTGATGTGAGTTGTCCACAAATGGTCTCTTGCCCAGATGTATTCTCAGTGGATTGATACGTTTCTTATACTTATCATCTTGTATAGCATCGTTTGAGCGGCGCGATTCGTACGACTCGTCTGGTGGACTCGAAGGCTCACCGGTCAGCTCGTGCCCGTTTGCAGTATACCTGTCGGTTCTATTATCGCCGTACAAGCTCGCAAGTGATCCCAAATTGATTTTATCGTCGTTCGTATGGACAACGTTACCATCTTCCATAGTTTTCTGTAAAAATGAACGCACGTGTTTGTGACTGTTCGGAAACAAAAGACGCTCGTGCAAGAGGAAATCGAAACATAATTTGAATTATAATGGGAATAACAATAACACTATTGTTATGACACTAACCTTTAAATTCGTACATGCAGTACGAGTGCAAGAATAAAGATCCGTTTCCATGCATCCGTTTGAGCAAAGGTATCCTTACATCAGGCTTAGGAGGTAGCCGCGGGCTGAACATTCCCGTAAAATGGCGTCACTTCGCTGAGGAACGGTGATATTAAATGCGGTTCCATGCATTTTTAAAACACAAATAACACTTCACAATCATTTTTTGCCTTTCATATATCATAAATATGCACAAACCAAACTAATTTACACTTATATTTTGTTTATTTCCAAATACATTGCTAGAAATTGTAACGCATTACGAGTAGCTAATCATGAACCATAGACAAAAGTTTTTCTTTCTTTTTTATTCAATTTGATGTTCGAATTATCACTTGCATATTATACGATACACGTGGTTGTAACCAAAGACAACTACTATATAAAAAATATTTCGATTTTTATTCCATTATAGTTTTTTTCATATATTTTTGCTACTGTAGCAAAATAAAAAAATTAATCGAAAAGTATTGAAAAGTATGCTATTCCTAAAAACTTTAAGAATTTAGAGTGTATCCGAACATTAATCAATTTATAACTAAAAATTCTACTTGTATCTATTGATTTATATACCATTCAGCAATGTACTATAATAATTCTCTATCTACAAATAAGTCAATTTTATATTTTATAGAAATACATCAAATTTAATAATTATTATAAAATATATGCATTCTATTGATGTTTATATAAGAATTTTTTTTTTCATTATAGATAGCTTTATACCTAATGAAATCCCTATGGTTGTAATGTGACCAGAATAAGAAAATTTTAAGATCCTCAAACGAAAATTTGGCTTTATAATAAACTAGCTTCTGCTCGCAACTTCGTCTTCGTGAATTAATAACTTTGGACAAAATAACACACAGCAGAAGCTCTCTTAAGGGAAAAAAAAACGATTTTGAAACATTCTTCATTGGTGTTCCGATGTGTTCTATTTGTCTTAGCATAATGATATACATAAAATCCTCGATAAATGAGATATCTAACAGTGAAAGAAATTTTCAAGTCGGAGCGGAAATTTACATATTTGTATACAAACATTCATCCCCTATTACCTATTATTATTTTATACCCTTGAGGATAAAACTTTTACAAACTTTGAATGTCATATTTATTTATATCGAATCAACAGCCTAAAAAATAAGTTCTAAGTTTTTGGCTCTAAATATGACGATACTTCCATACAACTTTTCATCCCCCTTTCAACTTTTTACAACCACTAAAGTAATAAAATAAAAAGTAGCCTGTGTTCTTTCTCAGGCTCTAGACTATCAGTGAACCAAATTTCATTTAAAGCGGTAAAGTAATTTTGTCATAAAAGCGCGACAGACAGAGTTACTTTCGCATTTATAATATTATAAGGATTATGTAGTAATACGTATCCTCTTAGTATTCCGTTTTCTAATATTCCATCAAGAGTGAGGCTCTTATTCGCAATTATTTCTATACATTTTATGCCAATTAATTAGCACCATTTCAATAGAATATAGTTGGAAAACAAAATTAAAAACAGAATTTGAACTGAACTTATAAATCATATGATTTGTTAACATTTCACATTATAATTTCCAAAAATCAGTTCTCTGAACGATGTAATGCTTCTCTTTCGTCACACTATTAGTCTCTAGTTTAGGAATTAAACAAAGAAATAATTTTATTGCACATAGAAAAAAAAGTGTGTGTGTACTTATGTACACGCGTTAGAAGTTATACTTCTTTGCCGTAACAAGATAACAATCTGTTCAAAAATTTTATCTTTCGCCTTAATCTACGTTTGTAGAAAAAAACGACACTAACAATAGAAAAAAAGGTATTTAATACATTGAAAGTTTTAATACAAAGAAAACGAACAACAAAACAAAGAAACAAAATGTTGACTATAGCTAACTTCAGGGTGTCAGGTAAGCAGACAGCTTCATACTGTTAGTTTTGTGTCACAGATGCGCGCGCATCTTAAAATTTCACTCTCATCATTTTTTCATAACGCGCCAAAGAAGAAACTTCAAAAATGTCGCGGAGTTACTGGCGCGGCGATCGAACAAAATGATGATTACTTAAAGTCATATGGCTATGATGAATGTTAGGATACAAAATTAAGATGGCATTAAAATAAGTCAATAAATCCGCGAAAGTGACAAAACACGTTTATATGAAGATACACTCATCCGCGGTGGTTGCAAAAACTATTCTTATCATTTATAAAGAGCACCTATAACTATATCCAAATAAGATCATACTTTTAACAATTTTTGTTCAATTATATTTTTTTAGAAGATTTTTTTGCCCAGTAATTTTGCTTAAATTTTATGGAGTATGTTTTTATCCCTCATAGAGTATTAAACTTTTAAAGACTACGGAGTATCGTGGTGGTACTTTTCGTAGAATTTGATTAGGTTTTTTTAATGAGTTCGCAACCCTGGTAACACTTTTATTTTGCAGACTTGTCAAAAATCCGATTGGAGCTGGGTGGCGTTTTAGTTTTTATAATTTTGTTTAGTGTGTAATTACTTTACTTATGTTCGTTACGTAGACAATGCTTATTAAAGATGATGTCGGATCAGTTTAGAAAAGTAGAACCTTATTCACCAAAGTCGTCACCGCGAGGAGCGAGGTCGCCAGTGGTTTCTCGTCAAGATTCTTCGGGCACTCTTAAAACTACTATCTCTCTCGGCAAGAATCCGTCTATAGTGAACAGTGGACCATTTTATTTGATGAAAGAACCTCCAGGTAAATAGTTTTGACCATATTTTATTGAATAATCCTTTAGAAAATTATAAATATACTGTACCTGAGTTGTAGCTACTTAAAGCTCTACTCTTATTAATATTTTTGATCTTCTTTATATATATAATTATTCTGTCTGTGTGTACTGGGCAGATTTTGATGATTTTTTTTGTGAGAGTTCTGGTGGATTCAAAAATGGTTTAGATTTGCAATAGGACCCGGTATGTGGCACTGGGGTTGAATTTTAGGACTTACTTTATTATCTGCCAGGCCTGCTAATATTTATGAAAAATCTTAAATATATTTGCAGTACAATGTGAGTTAACGGGTGCTACTAATTTGATGGCATACTATGGGCTGGAGCACTCATACAGCAAGTTTAATGGTAAGAAATTGAAAGAATCTCTTTCATCATTTCTTCCAAACCTCCCGGGCATTCTTGATGGTCCGGGACAAGAAGACAACAGTACTCTGGGATCAGTAATAGCAAAGAGGCCCATTGGTGGTAAAGAGTTGATGCCTCTGACTAGTGCTCAATTAGCAGGCTTCAGACTACACCCTGGCCCTCTTCCGGAACAGTACCGTTATGTGAGTGCCACCCCACCAAAGAGACATAAAAGTAAACACAAAAAGCATAATAAACACAAGGATGGAGCACCTCCAGGTCAGGAGACCCCACTACAAGGTAACTTCTTATTCTACAATATTGTTTACTAGATTACAGAAGTTTTGTTTATGTGAAATTGTTGCTTCTACAATATTTTATTATAGATGTGATCATTACCAAAATTTTCAGTCTTTATATAAATACTTATTCATTGCTTTATGTACACGTCTTTTTAAAACATTAAGTTTAAATGGAAAGTTAAATAAGACATTTCTGTGCTCTTCAAAAGTTTTATATTCTTGGTCATGGGTTTTTTAGAAATGGATGACACACTGTTTTAAACTTCTTTAATTATTGATTACATTATTTTAAAGGATAGAATATACAATATCTACAGTCCGTGTCAAATGTTATGGCCGCCCTGAATATAGCTTACGTATTTTTTGATATGCATAACATCGAGACAACTTAAGTATAAATAAATGCCAATTTAGATTCCTATAATACTACTTTTACTTTGTTTTGTATTCAAATCTTAATGATTTTATGCGCAAGCCATACTCACGGCTATATTCAGAGCGGCCAAAAAGTTTGGAGCGGACTATACTTTAGATCTTTAGAAGCAGCCTATTTATAATATTATAAATAGTGGTTTTCTCTGTGCATTGGATGAGTTACATATTTTAATTTACCTTACATTTTCTTTTACTTTACATTTTTTTTTTTTTTTTTTTAACTTATTATTTGGCCTTTGTGGAAAATTCCGCAATTCTGCCAGTGTCATGTACATAAAGCTTAATTTCTACGATAATGGACCAACAAAAGATCTGAAGTTGATTTAGACCACCACTGTATGACTAACATAGAACATAGGGACAATACACAATTGGGTTAGTAAGTACCTAAACATATGAGTTAGTAAATAAATATGTATATTTTATCATATAAGCATGTATAGAATATACTTTAAAATTGTCTACAATTCTTTGGTAATTCGTTAAATATATTCATAAATATTGAGTTTTGATCATAAATAGTATAATTGCTAAAACTTTCCAGTGTGACAACCCCAAATCTCTTGTTTTGTTGGTATTTTTGTTAATTTAACCTTGTGCACATTAACCAAACTGCTACCAATGCCACCGATATTACAAAATATAGGGTATATCTATGTAAAATTGTGAATAAAATAAATTCATTATCAAGAACCCATCAAAAATAACTTTTTGTAATTCAAATCACAAGATAACCTCTTAATGAGAAAGTAGAATAACTTTAGTAACAATGTATATCTATACAGACTCTTCAAACCCGGACACATATGAGAAGAAACACAAAAAACAGAAGCGTCATGAAGATGATAAGGAACGAAAGAAACGGAAAAAGGAAAAGAAGAGGAAAAAACAAAAACATAGTCCAGAGCATGGCGGCCTTACGCCGAGCCAACACCCGTTGCCTTAAGTTGTAATATTAAGTTGTAGATTAAAGCATTGAGCCCAAAGAGAATGTTATGTGTGAGATGAAAAATCGACACATCTCTGAACAGTTTTTTTGCTCTTCAGATTTTGTCTTACAATTTCTGAAAAACTTAGAACCATTAATTAAGTCAATAATTACATATAAAAGTCAGTTTTTCTTAAGTTATTCTGTATTAATTAAGTTGTCTTTAATTATAGACTTCATAATTGTAAATGTTACATATAGTATGTAATTTATTTACAGGTAACATATGATTAAAATTAATCCTCAGATAAAGGTTAGGTATTAAAATGAAATGTCAATGGCAGCTAGGTTAACTGAAGATTAGCTCTAACAAATACATCTACAGTTTTGAAATGTTTTTGGTGCTTTGGGATTGAAAAAAGAAACTATAGACCAAAATGTAACAAAAAGACGTATGATAATATTAATTAATATGATATTCACTTTTTAGGTCTAAACTTGATTTATCTTTGGAAGGGATGAAGGCTCAGTAACAATGTTTTCGGAATCCACTTTAATTAAAGTAGATTCTCTTCATAAACTGAAATTAGCTTTGTATGGAATAAAACATTGCGATGAAGATATAACATGGTGGTAAGACATTTTCCAATATCCACCTAGCTAGTTCACCTTCAAGTTGGGGATCTGTTATCGACAACATACAAGACTATTCTGACAGCTCCACTTGAAAGCCATGTTTCTCTTTAAGCTTAACCCTAGAACCTTACGACTTAAGTTATACTATCACTCAATATCGAGTTAAATAAACCGTTGGAGCTAAACAGTAGTCTACATAATATTTTTGTATCTTTATAAGCTAGATTTTTCGCAAAATAAAGATATTTACCAAGAGAATAATAAAAATGTAAAGAGCCTAAATTCTAAACTAGCTGATTATTGTCTAAGCTTTTATGTCTCTTGAGTGAAATTGATTTAGTATATTATCTATTAATCCAGATTTTTGAAATGAAGTTTTCTTAGGTTATATGATGGGGGACTTCAAGTATTACGTAATCACTAAAAGGGGATTCTTCGATTTGCTTATTTTTAATGACATGAGAAATGGGGTGTCTAATCAAGTGGGTACAACTGTCTTAAACTCCTAGTAACGAACCATTGTAAGTCAATTTCGCAATAGACTATAAATAACTTATTTCGAGACTGCTGCCATGATTCAACAAGGAAGCTAGAAGAGGTTAAAAACGACTTATATAAATGTTTACGTAACCATTGGAGGGGGAGGGGGTAAGAGAAATGCTTACTTTTGCTGAGCGGGAGCAGGGGGTCGGAAATTACAAAAATTGTGCTTACGTAATACTTGAACGAGCCCTTGTTAATGTTCTTGTAAAGTCTTTACCAGTTCTAATTATATCTCTTTGGGCTTGACAATCTCAAACGTAATTAAGTGTTAGGTAATATTATAAAATTAGAGATAAGCAATATTTCGTTTTACCATTTAGGTTCCTTATTAAATAACTTTTCACCAATGTAAATAAGTTTTTTGTTTGTTTTATTTTTTTACGTACATTACCTATACAATAAAATTTGATAGAATGTTCAAATTGTTTCTATGTAAATATACCTTTCTTTTACTTTATAGGTTGTAGCGTTTGACCATAATTTCATCTGATGTTAAATAACAATGTGGGCTAGAATGGTAAACAAGCTAAAACTAGAGGGACTGGCTCTTAGTGCAGCATCCGGGACGCACCTACAAGTAGGTACCTAGGTCTATTCTGCGAAAGATTTTCAAATTGAGAAAAATAATTAAACATCCATAAAAAGCCTTTCGACCATGCAAATTATCTAATTTTATGCGTAATTAGATGTGCAGTTTATCAGAGGTTAGGTTAGTAAACTGGAGTATTAAATCTTAAACTCTGTATCAACATTTTTTGGGACTGTACTATTTGACTGCAGAACGAAGTACTTATGTCATGCTCTCCTCGTGATGTGACGTCCATGAACAAAAAATCCGTAGAATTTATTTTATGATGTAGCTAATTGCAATCTAAAACAGTTGGAATACCTGACTGCTTAAAAAATGAATAAATTTCTGACAAATTCTATAACCATTCGATTTTATGTTTAAAATCTTATCTCTTTACACTACGTTTGCATATTACCGTTATTTTTTTTAAATTTACAGAAACTATTTTAGCATCTTCGAATGCATCAAAAATCTTTTACAATTTATTTCTTTACCTAAAATATTTTATATTATTAGCACGCTGAACATAATTTCATTTCAGTGAGTGTTAGAAATTACGATTATTTATATAAAACTAGTGGGCCCGGCAGACGTTGTCCCATCCGATTATAAAAAAAATCCTTGAGAAATTATATACCAAAATATTCCTCATGAATCATTTTATCCACTGGTGAAAACCGCATGTAAATCCGTTTAGTAGTTTTTGAGTTTATCGCAAACAGACAGACGCGGTAGGGGACTTTGTTTTATACTATGTAATTTATATAAAAAGTAATAAAAACATACAGGAAAAAGTGTTTTCGCATAGAAATAAGGTAAGAGTACCGAATTCTATTTATATCTCTGGACATACGGAAAAATGTAGCTTTATTGTGCTGTCAAAATATATCAATATGTAAATTTGGGTATACAAAAATATAGTAATCCTATTACTGGAATATATTTTCAAACTTGCCTAATGCCTAACTTGCCAAAATTGATAATACTATGTTTTTGGATATCACACTAGATTCAAAATTACAATGGGGTCCTGAAATTAAACAATTGGCAAGCAAATCAAGTTCTGCTGCATTTGCCGTACCTAAGATTCGCCAGCTAACTGATATTGCCACTGCTAGTTAGTCTACTTCGCCTACTTCCATAGCTTAATATCTTATGGCATTCTGTTGTGGGGGACAGCAGCTGAGGTAGTCACCATGTTTTTATTACAAAAACGGGCAGTTCGAGCAATTTACAATATGAGACCTCGCGAATCCTTAAAGACCAAGTTTAAGGAGTACGGTATCTTAACTCTGTCCTCTCAATACATTGTTGACAATTTAATGTATGTCCGTAAGAACCTTGAAAAGCTAGATTTCCTAAAAAAACCGGCACAATCTAAATACTAGAAACTGTAACAAACTGGTTGTCCCACGTTTTAGACTTAGTAAAACCAGTAACAGTTTTTTGGGAAATAGTGTTAGACTTTACAACAAAGTTCCAAAGGATATTACCGATTTTTCAGATTGCGAATTTAAGCGCCATATCAAGCGGGTTTTGATGTCAAAAGGCTATTATAGAGTGGATCAATATGTGAACGATGGTGATATCTGGAATTAACTCATCTCAGTGCATGTATTAAAAACGTTTGTGACATTTACCTAATATATTCTAAATATTATATATGTCATAGTCAGAGCATCCAGCAGTCGGAGCATTTTTTTTTTTTTTATTAAAAAAGGGAATAACCCCCCACATCCAAAGGGGAAGGAAGTGCATTTCCAGGGGGGGGGGGGGGGGAAGGGGGAGGGGGGAGGGGGGGGGGGGGGGGGCCCCGGGGCCCCCCCCCCAAAAAAACCAAAAAAACAAACACTTTTTCTTTTCCTTCGTTTTTTTTTAGAGGGGGGGATTACCCCGGGCGAGCCGACCCATTTATGCTGAATCCAGTAATAGTTTCAGCGTGGCTCTACCACCTACAAAATTCCGAAGCATTCCGAAGATTTGAATTATCACAGGTGTTTGTTAACAGCGCCATCTAATATTTTCTATGTTAATCAATACTGGCAAGGTATTGTTAATGCTCTTCTATTTAATTATTGTTAATATAATTTCTTCTAAATTATTGAGTAATTTAGATTAGATTAAACTGTTCATAACTTCTAAGAATTCCACATGTTTATTCGCATAAGCACTGATAGAAGTCTCTAAATAAACCGGTGTCACGCCACACTCGACGCGTGACACCATCATTCACCACGAAAATGGGTCGTACGATAATATTTCTAACTTGATTTGATTCTTGATTTAAAGCAGACCTAAATTAGTGTCACGATAATTAAAATCGGACTTGTGAAATTGTAATAGAAGTATTCTAGATTTAAGTAAGATTTGGAACCTATTGTTATTTATTAAAATCGGAAATACAGTCTATGTGCAGTCGAGATAGAATAGTAAAGTTGCTATTTAAAATGAATAACAATGTAATTAAAACATATTGGCATTGTATTATGTTATTAATATTACTTTGCAATTACTAGAATAATTGCCGATCTAAAATGAGTTTTATAGCAAATAAGGACTTGTAAATTACTACGGTTGTTACAACGGTGAATTATTTTATGATAATTAATGACAACGTAATTATTCAATGTATGGTGTTAAAATAGTTATTTATTTATAATTAAAATTATTAGCGAACATAGTGTAACTATGTACAACATCATAGATTAAGTACTTCGTTAAACTAAGACTTCCTTCACTTGGGTTGTCGGTAGGTGAAGGTAGTCGATTCCTTTATAAGTGCTTGTAAGAGGTTGTGCAAGGTTCATTATTCATTATTGTTTGGAGTTCGTGAGATCTATCGTTATTGTCGCTAAGTGATAATTATTATCTCTGAGAGCGTTGTCTCTCAGATTGTAAAAACATTAAAGAACAAGAATCGAAGAAGTCGTCGTTTCATTTCATAGTGCCAGTCGTGTTGCGAAGAAGTCGTCGTTTCATTTCATAGTGCCAGTCGTGTTGCGAAGAAGTCGTCGTTTCATTTCATAGTGCCAGTCGTGTTGTGAAAATACATACAAATGGACGACGATGCCGTCCGTGTGCTCTCGCTCTACAGGCTCTACCTTTATACTTTGACATATATATTTGTTAAAAAGATAAACCAGATCGAGTTTCTTGTCAGTTCTTCTCGATGACTGGGTTGTTTTCCGAACCGGTGGTAGTTTTGACGTTCATAAGTGCCTTCTTAGGGCCTAAATTGAATAAAGTGTTTTTGATTTGATTTGAAACAAATTATGGTGTAAATTGCACTATGTAAGGGTACAACACAGTGGTTATCTTAAAAAATCTTTTATCGTTTCCCCATTAACTAGACTTATTATAAAGCATCTTAAAACTATACAAAACACCTGTGTCAAAGAGAAAGTTGACATTACGTTTGGCGGTTAAGTTGTTTTTTGACATTTGATTGTGGTGGTGATAAAATTTAGCGTGTTATTCTGAGATACATAATTTGTATTTTCAAGTTTCCTATAAATTAGTGATTTATCTAATTGAAAAATAACTCTTCATCTATTGTCAGGTAAGCTATCAATGTTTGATATTCCATTTGAAAATATTATTGGACATATGCTAGATTTTTGTGAAAGTGGACAATAATTGCGTATACTTGCATAGACGTCGTGGTATATATTTGGAGGTGGAACACCCCTGTTACTAGGAAATTGAAATAAATAAAACAAAATACATCCAGAGCGAAATTTATTCAAAATATCCAAATTTATACAATATTACGTCTGTTTTCGCTTCATATAAAAAGAATATATCATTCCTAGTTATAAAACAAAACAAAATAAATTAGTTAATTCAGCACCAAAATACATACATACATACACATCGCACTTACAATAATATTTCTAATTACAAGTCTGGCTGCCGGCGGACATTCAAGATACACAGCCGGACACTAATTCGCTAATGATATTACATACATCTGAAAATCTATGCATACTATCGATTGTTTCGTATATTTTTTACTATCGAGTTTAATTTTTCCACATTTCTATTAAGGCTGCTGTTAATGGAACTAAGACAAAAGTCTTTCATATTATTCAACTATTGACAAGACTTATAACTTTAAAACATTTACACACACAGCAATCAAAATTGAAATCTTAACAAATTAAATGTGTTTGTTTTTGAATTATCTAAAAACACAAAATACAGTTCGTGTACGGACATATATCATTGTTGCGCTTACAAAATCAGCTATGTCGAAATTTAACCCTTGGACAAACGACACCAACATTCTAAATGGCTCGGCTTCGGAGCCCTCGAGTCCAAAGGGTTAATTCTAAAAAAGAGTTTTAAATATATATATATGGTATTTAAGTGATTATTAAAATTATTTCACTGAGGATTTTTTTTAGAGTAAAAGAAAACAAACTTTTCAGAGTTAAATGAAATATTTACATAGTCGATTTTGCAAGCGCAAACTAAAACGACTGCCATTTGAAAATATAGATATAAAAGAAAAATATAGATCGTTCAAAATCATACACAGATTATAACTGATAGACAATAGACAATTGGTACTAATACCTCTAAATTGAAGTTACACTATACAATTATCTGATATATTAAATATGTAATACAATAGTTAGCTCGCTAAGAAAGCAACAAGCCTTCCATACTCTTCCTACAAATATACAGCTATGAATACTACGTATAACTATACATATAATAAATTTTGGGGCGCCATGGCACTGCGAAGTAAAGACGGATAAACGATTTAGTACTTATGTGTGGATTTCAAAGTTAATTGACGTCTCATTTAGAAGTAAACATAATGAATATTGATAACGAATCAAGGGAACTAATGAAAATCGCATAAAATAAGTCGACTCGAGTAATTATTGAACGAAATTATATGAAAAAAAAAACTACAAAAGAAAAGAAATGGGAAATAAAAATGAAATTTCTATATCGTATCGTAATCAAGAACATGTTTTAAATATACACACAAATAATATGACCATATCTTTACGTGACAACTGGACAGTCTTACATTTTTACTAATTTTATTATTGATATAACTCGCATACGAAATTTAAAAATAGTACAGTAGCTGATTTTAAATTGTCTATTGTTTTTATGAGAATAACAAATTATGTTTCTTCTATTACATTTTGGCAACCAGTCTTCTAGTAGACTATTCCTGCCATTGTCAAGTGAGTATCAATATTACAAGTTTCTTGATATAATTTCAATGAACTAACAAGATGGTGGCCCTCTTGTTAGAACCTTCCATGGAATTTTTGTGGCATCTCAGAATTCATGGTCCGTGGCATTATTTTCCATTCACTTCACTTATGCACAATAAGCAAACTATATCACATAAAACGTCACCAATTTTACACAATATAGAGTCAAGTAACACAAGATTATGAATAAAAAATAAAATCCACTACATGACAGACCAAGATCCCGCCAATAACTCCCAAATTGTGTTTCAAATATAAATGACTCACCTTTAGTCTGAAATTTACACGCGTTTTTAATTACTTTTAAATTTTGGGATAAAGCCACACGTGGTCCTTATTACGCAATGGATATGTTACAAATCAATATGATACATATATAAAGAGAAGATGGTACTTTCAAGTAATTTGACAAAAAAACTTAGATATATTAATTTCACAATGTTTGATGTTTCGTTACATTGCTTCAATTGAATTGAAATAATAATAATCATATTATTTTTATTATCTATAATTACTGTAATAATAATAAAATATATCTTTAACAGCAGATTTAAATATCCGACACATAAACCGTTTCATCGTCAACTTTAGTAAGAGTGGGTAAATCTAACAGTGAATAAATTCAGTCAGCTAATTCTGAACTTGCCGAGCTAAGTATTCCATAGAGTATTCCTTAACATCCAGTAACTTGGAAATCCACAAATTACACACTTTATCGTCATTCAAAACCAACCGACATCCATCATCGAAATCAACGCAGATGGTGATTTAATTACATAATTTTGAAATACTCGTAGTGTTATTATTATGAAGGATGAAGGCATTAACTTCTTCGACCACATGTGTGTATTTTTTTAAGTTATGTTTGTATCAAGTTGAATGTTGCATAAGATATACATGTATATACTAAAAAACATATCGGTCGCGTTTCTTGCTTCATAAAACGATATTTATATCCTACATGTTTCCACATACTGCATGCATACATACCTTCCGCATATAATAATCGTATTAGTGATAAATGTTTGAGCAATGAGGATATATTCTTGAACTTAACTTATTTTAAGCCGTCTGTAAATTTAAAAAAAAAAGCAAATTGATTGTTAATGCCTTGGAATTATAACGCCAGTGGTAACTATCGATAAATTAAAAAGATGTGTATTAAAAAAAATGAAATATCCCACAAAATCTGTACACCTTCTTACCCTACTGGACGTACACAGCGATATATAATATCACATATTTACGGGATATACATAATTTTGAGCAATTATTATTATTATTAACGTTAGATGAAGCGTTAAAATACAAAAATAAAACTAAACGCATTTGTGATACCGATGCGATGGCAAGTACAATACTTTCACACATTTTTTTAAATAATGTTTAGTAAAAAATATATATATACAAAAACGATACACTTTCCGACAATCAGATTTCACACGAACAGTTGAAACTGCGAACGTAATAAAACGTAGAAAAGAAGAAAAAAAGGAAATAAATAATTTTATTCATCATTAAAACAATATTATTGTAACATTACACATTATTCGTATATTTTACAGAGTAATAATTAATTAATTAAAACTATATTAAAATCAATTTTATTTACGCATTCCAATCGACATATATAGTCATACTTCAGCAACTATAATACATAATGTAAAAACCGTGAGCCGTCTCCCTTATCCAGATAGACGCCTAATCCTCTGCCATCTGTCGCAGAGAAAAATGGTACTCGACAACGACTGACAGCTATTTTCTTACAAATGGCGCGCTGTCATTTTAGAACGTCAGAGAGGTTGACAGACACAAATACTATTAGGAGTCTATCTGTATAAATAGTCGCTAATCTGATACAAAACACAGAATCGATTCGAAAATTACAGCTAATTTGGTAATGAAAGATACGATAAATGCTAAATACTTGTTGAAAAACCACGTGTTAACCTAATGAATTAATATCACTTGGTATAATTATTTTAATTTCACTTTAATATTATAGTACTTTTTTATATGACTCGTATATCATTAAAAGTGGCAAAGTATAGAGATAGCAAAAAATGTAATAAGTGTATGGCAACACAGAACTTCCTATTAATTTTCTCGATTTTGATTGGTTTAAATTCACTCAAAGTAAAATATTAATTAATCATTATTATCTATGGATAAAATTAAATTTTATCAGTCCGTTCTTTCAATTGCCAAATTATATATCGGCCGTACTTTGTTGGATTTCATATTTTACCATTCATATATACTAATATTTCATTGCATAAAAACAGAATACTATAAATTAATATATTGAGAGACCAGTAAATCAAGACTATGCGATTCAACACACATAGTTCTATTATAATATACACACAAGGCCCCATGGAGCATTGGTAGTAAGTCTTATTATAAGGCCGAGAGATATCGCGAGTTCGATAAGCGTAACTCTCAGCTGTGTTCAGATGTTAAATATATATATATTTATGGTATACCAGCTGTTCAGTTATCACAATACAAATTATATTTACTGTTTAAATTAAATGATCGTACTTGAAATTACGTATCCATTTAAAAAGTAAAGTAATGTTGTTAACCCTTAGAAGTGATTTCTCAGTATTATTAAAACTCTAAAAAACTACGATATATATATCGCATATCGATTCGATTCACGTGTTGTAGAGATAACACTGCGTTTTTAAAACGAAACGACAGCATTTTTGTTTTATTTTGTTACAGAAATACACCTCGGCAATGTTATTTGCATACTTACAATTTGCAATTTTATGTTTGTCAATGAAAAACGAATCGTATTTAATATCAAAATAAAATACATGTCGTGTTACAAAGGTCAATAGAAAGTTCAACTACAGTCTAACGCTCTCATTAGCTCGTTATCAAAAATATTATCTGAACGATGTTTCTTAATACGGTTTGCGGTAGTAGTTGACTGGTAGGAATCGTTACGTAAGGAAAAGCATTACTCCCACTTTACGGAACTCTGTCTCTTTCTATTGTATAATGTCCTCCCGGTCGCATAACCTTAATATTGAACGCATAGGAATTTCATTAAAACTTATTGTTGTTTTTTATTTCTTTTATTTAGCAATTTTAACTATCATTACATAGTATAAAACAAAGTCCCCTACCGCGTCTGTCTGTCTGTCTCTTCGCGATAAACTCAAAAACTACTGAACGGATTTTCAAGCGGTTTTCACCAGTCGATAAAGTGATTCATGAGGAACGTTTTGGTATTTAATTTGTCAAGGTTTTTTTTTATAATCAGGGCGGGACAACGTCTGCCGGACCCGATAGTAGTTTATAATAAACTATTTTATATTTAATTATTAAATCTAATGAAACTTTTTTCCTTACTTTACGTTACTTGTATTAAAAAAATGACATAAAATAAAAATATATACATCTTAATATATATATTTCTTGTGTGCGTGTGTATGTGACTGAACTCCTACTAAACGACTGGACCGATTTTGATGAAATTTTGTGTGCGTGTTCCAGTGAATCCGAGAATGGTTTAGATTGGACCCGGTAGGTGGCGCTGCGGTTGAATTTTTAGATTTTTTTTATTATCAAGGCAGGACAACGTCCGCCCGGGCCGCTAGTATTATATAGATTACAGAGGGAGGCGTTTGGGGAGGTTATAACGCTTTTTCCTGACGTGACGAAAATATACAAATAAACAAAAATATAAACTCCATATCGACTTACATTCCGAGTTGAAGAGCGTAAAGAACTTCGTTCCTTATGGCGGTCTACATACCGCAAATGTTTTTTTTTTAATTTAGACATTTTTTAAAAATGTACAAGTATGTCTCAGCGTCCTATGACGGATCTAAACCGTTTGAATCAGCGCTAGTCAACCGTTTTATACTGAACATTTACTTTTTTGCCTCTTATAACAGTAAAGTTATAAACGCACAACAGTTTTTACAATTATGGTGATTTATAAGAGAAAAACTGCAAAATTAACTCAAAACACAAATAAAATTCTTTTTTTAGTTCGATCGGCATTTGTAAGTTTTTTTATACATTAGGGACTATTCAAGTATTACGTAAGCCCTCCCTCTTGATTTGCTTATTTTTGATAACATAGGGAATGGGGGAGTCTGGGTGGTGATGACGTCAGCAATATTAATTTATTTAACCAGAATAGATTTCAAAATACTATATAAGTGTTTACGTAAGCATGGGGGGGGGGGTTTAAGAGCATTGCTTAATTTAACTGACGAGGGGAAAGGGGAGTCAGAAATTACAAACACTCTGCTTATGTAATACTTGAATCATTTTGTAAAACTGGAGATTGATTTTTTTTCCACTAGAAGATAAATATCAATTTGCCATTTTTTATTGATATTTAGCTATTAATGTAATTCGGGTATCGGTTTTTCTCACTCCTTAGCTACAATTTTGTTTTTATTCGCTCCATCGACCTTTGAAAACTTATTTTATACGTTAATCCAATGATATTATAACTAAAAAGGTGTAGATTCGTCACCTACATGATATTTTGACAAAATAAATGGCACGATAACGCACACATATGTAAACTCTCTTAGATAAAACGTGGAAGCAAGATGGCATATTCTCAACATCGGTGGTGAAAAAGATTTTTTTTTTTTTTTATATCATAGGAGGCAAACGGACATGTGGGTCACCTGATGTTAAGTGATCACCACCGTCCATAGACACTTGCAACAGCAGGGGAGTCGCAAGTGCGTTGCCAACCTGTCTTGGGGGAGAGGGGGAGTAAGGGAAGGGGGAGGGGGAGGGGAGATGGGACCTCCGGCGCTCTCACTGACCGAAAGAAACGCAACAATACAAATAAGCACTGTTACTTCACGTCGTTTTATTTTCGTCATTATTAGCTTCAGCGTAGTTCTACCACCTACAAATATACAAATAGTTATATGTTGCTTAGATATGGGCGGATCGACGAGGCAGCCGTTAAAAAAGAGCCAGTTAGCTAAGTTTTAACAAGGCGCTGTCGAAGTATATTTATAGTTATAATATCATTGCGTTAATCTATTTACGATATATTTAATAATACCTCGATTCCGAATGTCACTTCAAGATATAATATGGTCGAATGAGTCGAGAAATTCCACTTGGTGTATGGGGGTCGCATGATGGGTTTCCGTTCAGGACGATCACAGGTCTTTCAGGAGCGCTGATTTCGCGTTCTTGAGCTTGTCGAGACGCTTCGTGAGGTGACTGTTCTCCGTCTCCAACTCTTCGACCCGGTTGAGGGCTTCTCTCGCCTGTGCGATAAGAAATATTATTATAACCATTTATACGCCTCCAAAGGCAGTTCTCTATATTATTGTCAGCGGGTAATGAATATACAAGGAGAAGTATGACCATGCGTTCATAAAAGGAGTTCAAAATGTATCACGGGGCTACACAAATGGAGACATATAAATTATACAAGTGAAAGTTTTTACGACATGGCAGGGGATTTTCTTTTGTACTTAATAATTCAGACAATAATTTATTTAAAAATTCTATACACTATATATACACAATTATTCCATTGTTCAAGTTTTCACTTCTGTCGGCAGGCCTTATATCACTGCCTCGCCTTTTTTTATCTTTATAATATATTATTCTATGTGTTATTCTACGATGTATAAGCTATATTATTATAAACCAGGGCTTCTTAAACTATGGGTCGCGACTCCAAATGGGGTCGCGTAGCAAAATTCTACGGTCGCGAGAGATTTTAATGTCAAATATTTATATATACCATTTTATAACATCACTAGAGTTGGCGAAATACAGTGGACTTGCAGCGTCTTAAGACTTAAGAAGACTTAAGAATTAAGACGGTCAGAATCCACTTTTATTTTTGAAACTATAATAAATACAATTTTATAATTTTTTGTGCAATTTTTAATTTTAGATTTTTGTATGTTTCAAAACGAATTCTAAAACTATATATTTCCATATGTATATGTATATTGTTACCTAATAAATAAATCATCAAAAAATATTAATTTATTATTCTTTTATATTTGTATGGGGTCGTCAAGAAACTCGCAATCATAAATGGGGTCGTGAATGACAAAAGTTTAAGAAGCCCTGCTATAAACCTTAATCAAATTCAGTTCAGTAGTTTTTGCGTGAAAGACTAAAATACATCATCTGCCCTCACAAACTTTCGTCTTTTTAAAATCAATTAAAAAGTTAAGAGTTATTGCTAAAAAAAAGTCGAGGCAGTCATAAGGACTGCCGACAGGAGTGAAAACTCAAAACTATGGAGTAATTGTGTTCTCTTTTGATTATTTAATTTTTATAATTTGTAAATTAAAATGAATTATCATTGGTCTGATTTTCACTTCTATTGGCACCCCGATAATAATACACATTTTATACAATTTATTAATTAATCAAACACATGATAAACTGCACAATCTCAAAAACAAACTATCAATATTATATGTACACAGGTCCCTATACACGTTGCTAGGATGACGCAAGCCGCGCAATACGGCCGGTCACGCTTACTAGCTACTACTAGCTTATGTCATGACGCGAGATTATAAATTAATATCCTGTCAAAAATACCGCTCAACGCGCCTAAAGAATTCAAAAATATTGTAAGACACGAAAATAAAAAAATATTTTACAATATGGAGCAATTTTTTAATACCTCTATGCGATTTAAAGATTTGAGGGACATAAAGAATACACTCTAAACAGATATTATTAGAGTCCACGGGCGTAGGTAAAAATTT
Organism: Antheraea yamamai; assembly: GCA_036509395.1. Classification (NCBI taxonomy): domain Eukaryota; kingdom Metazoa; phylum Arthropoda; class Insecta; order Lepidoptera; family Saturniidae; genus Antheraea; species Antheraea yamamai. The sequence continues at coordinate 20,966,922 of AP028433.1, read as the reverse complement.
AACTGAACAAATACACACATCAAAAAAATCTAAGCAACATGCGTGATATTACAAATTTTACCATTTATATTAATTAATTTCTAAGTATTTACTCAAACAAAGTGCGTAGGTAAGTAAACTTTTTTGTTATTGATGACATACTGGCTGGTTGTAAAAAAAAATTTGATTATGTTTTATTTTTTCATAAAATTCAAATGACTACGAATTTGTTTGAATTTAAGTGCGTTTTAATTGCTACATTTAGTCTTGATTTTATAATTTTACCAACCATTTAAATAAAGTTAGCGACAAAATTGAATTGTTAGATATTCTTTACGTCATGAAGCGACGTCATTTGATGGCAGATGAAATGCAAAGAGCTGTAGGGATGTTGCAAGCGGGAACTAATCAATCTCAGGTATCTCGACATTTTGACATTCATAGAAGTGTTATTTGTCGTCTTTGGCAGCGCTACAATAATACAGGAGAACCCGCTGAACAGCATCCAGGCCGTAAAAGGAGTACAACCACTCGACAAGACCGGTACATACAACTGACTGCAAGACGCCAGCCGATGTTAACCGCTCGAGAGATAAGTTTGAGGCTACAAATTTCAAGTGGTGTTGATGTAAGTCCTCAAACTGTGCGAAATGGACTGCATGAGTACGGCCTACGAGCTCGACGCCCAATCAGGTGCCCACCGATACGTCACGGGAATCGCGCTTGTCCATATGAATGGTGTAGAGAACGCATAACATGGACCCAGGAACAATGGAATAAAATTATGTTTTCCGATGAGTCGCGATTCGGGTTTAAGCCTGATACAAGAAGGGTGCGAGTGTATCGTCGGCCCGGAAATACTGAAAGGCTCAGGTGCGTTCAGGAAGTTCATCCATACAGCGGCTCAACAGCTATGTTATGGGCGGGTATTATGAAGAACAGGCGAACTGAGCTCGATTTTGTAAATGGAAACATGAATGCTGAAAATTACATTGAGGATATTCTCAGACCTTATGTCTACCCATTTGCACAAACCTTTGGCTCCGATTTTAGGTTAATGCATGACAATGCGCGTTCACATACAGCTCGTCGAATCAGTGAATACTTTGCAACGGAGAACATCCGGGTATTGCCCTGGCCTGCACAATCGCCAGATCTCAACCCCATCGAGCACGCATGGGACATGCTCCAGAGACGTGTTTTGAAGGACTTGGACGGAGCGACAACAACCCAACAGCTGAAGGATTTGCTACAATTCCATTGGGAGCGAATACCGCAAGAAGACATAAACAGTCTCATTAATTCAATGAATAATCGTTGCCGACAAGTTCTGAATAGCAGAGGAGCCCATACTTTGTATTAAATTGTTCTATTCTTTCACAATAAATACATTTTCTTTAGAAATTTCATTTTGTAAGAAAAAAGTTTTGTTTCTTATGTATCTTAGTTTCTACAGTATATTCTAATATTGTTCATTTCTGTTATTAAAAGAACTTATAAAGACAACAGCTGTTATTTTTACATCATAGAACCCTAAAGATATTATTTTAAAAATAAAATACAACGTTATAATGTGAAGAACCATCCTAAAATTTAAATTAGTACATGTTGCTTAGACTTTTTTGATGAGTGTATTTCAGATAACACATACAAACATAACACAATAGTTGGATTTTCTCAGATTATTTCTATAGGAAATAATTATCATAGAATCAAAAATCAATAGATATATACATTTTGAAGTGACATTAATTAAAACATTATTTACAATAATCACACTTTAACGATTTATTAGTTTGAACTGTGAGGTTCTATTAAGAATTAAATAAAAATAATCTAAAACATATAAAACGCAAAGGGTAAAAACTTATAACGCGTTGTGTACCGTTAACTGTCACCGTTGTTGATAACCGCCCAGAAATCAACAACATCCTGTAAAAAAATTACCGTGTAACAGATACAAAAGAATGATAAATGTCAACTTTATTTTTAATTTATTTTTGGCCACCGGTCCTTTAGATTATTACTGCCATTGTCGAGTATGTAATGATATTACAAATGCCTTGCAATAATTTCAATGTTCCATCAAGATGGTGTCTCCCTTGTTAGAACTATCCAGAGAGTTTTTGCGAGATCTCAGAGTTAGTGTTAGATTAATATAAAACAAGATTAAGAATGAGGAATAAAATATAAAATCCACTATATCACACATTCCTAGATCCCGCCAAACACTACGTAATATTTGAACGGCTCCTTTTGGCAATCAGCTATGATTGAATCAACCATTCAAAAAAAGGATGATCGATATTCGTCAATGGTGAATAAATATCGATGTTTTGATTTCGGTAACATCGATTCCAATTAACACATTAAATAAATAGTATACAGTTTCATTTGCTAATTGAGTGTGTGTGTGTGTGTGTGTGTGTGTGTGTGTGTGTGTGATAGTGGGTGTGTGTGTGTGTGTGTGTAGTGTGCGTGTGTAGTGTGTGCGTGTGTAGTGTGTGCGTGTGTAGTGTGCGCGTGTGTATTGTGTGCGTGTGTAGTGTGTGCGTGTGTAGTGTGTGCGTGTGTAGTGTGTGCGTGTGTGTAGTGTGTGCGGGTGGGGGTGAACGCGGGTGTGAGTGTGTGGGGTGAACGCGGGTGTGAGTGTGTGGGGTGAGTGGGTGGCAGCGTGTGTGTGGGGTGCGAGTATGAGTGTGGGCGGGAGTGGGAGTGAGTAGGTGTGAGTGTGTGCGGGTGTGTGTGTGTGTGTGAGTGTGTGCGGGTGTGTGTGTGTGTGAGCGTGTGAGTGGGTGTACGTACCTCCCTCTGCAGCCGTCGCCGCTCCTGCTTGAGTTGCTCCTCGTGCTCGTCCTGGTGGTCCTGGCGCGCTCGCAGCCGCGTCACCTGCGCCTCGAGCCGCGCGAGCGCCGCCGCCTGCAGCGCCGCCTCCGCCTCCGCCCGCGCCGCTCGGCCCTTCGCCTCCGCCACTGCCTTCCTCAACGTTTCCACTGCCCAACCCAAACACCAACAAACAGATCAATATATAATCTCCCGTGACGTTTAGCACCCACACTACCGCAACAAGATGATGCCTTGCCGCTGCGAGAGCTGTAAAATGCGGGACGTAACTCGTCATGACAGTTCCCAACTTAGAGGTTTACTCCCAAATTATAGATGTAAATACGCGATTTTTAGGGGTTTTATTTTATTTTTTTATGCCAAAGGAGAGCAAACAAGCCAACGACCCATCTGACGTTAAATGATCACCGTCGCCTATGGACAACTGCAGCACCAGAGGCATCACTATTGTGTCGCCAACATTGAAGAGCGTGTTTCAATCCCTTTTTAAAGAGCCCCATGTTATAACCTTGGGGGAATACCATACCGGATAATCTATTTCACAACAATTACGTACGCACAATGGAGCTTTTCGAAAACCTTACTGTTCTCGCCATTTTGCTGGGCTTTAGGGTAAATGAACAAGCAACAAGCGAGTTCGGAACAATGATGCGGGCACCATATCAAAAAGTTCTTCAGCACACTCCCTTATACACACGGTAAAGCCCACATAAAGACTCGAAGTATCTACAAAATTCTAACGACTCTAAACCGCATGGTTAATTCAGTATCGTCAATTATACGGATAGCTCACATTTTCACGGAGTCTAAAAGAGAAAGCTGACAGGCAGGAACACTAGTCCAGATGTGCAAGCAATGCACCATATGAGGACGTACTTGCGCGTTATAAAGCACAAGTCGTTGTTGCTTTGGGGTGAAATACCGCTTTGACCGACCGAGGATACTTAGTTTTTTGGTTGGTTGGTTCAAAACAATAAAAAGACACACACTCCTAGACGTCTATCAACTTAAGTGTCATAATTGTTAATTTTTATTTTATAGAGATACATAATTGTGACAATTTTTGGGGTTCTTGCCTTTAACTTTATTTATAAACTAATTGTGCCCGCGACTGCATCTGCGTCAAATTTTAATTTCAAAAACATTAGTTAATAAAATAATAGGATTATATTGTGTATTCAGTATTAGATTTCTTCAAAATGCGCGCAGAGGAGGGCTTGCGTAAATGTCTTCTCTTTTATGTTTTCTTATAAGTAAGATATACGTATATGTCGTGTTAAATATGTCCTATATGTTATACAAATGTATAAACTATTGTCATAGCAAATTACATCAAAATCTGTCTAGTACTTTATGCGTGATACCTGTACAAACGGGAGACAGACAGAAGGACAAAAATTTTAAAAACCATGGAAATGTATTCTGCCATTGATTGTAAGCCCCCCAGAGTATCGTTTCTTTAAAATATTTAATGTACAGATTCTGTCCAGTTACCCTTTTATTATATTACTAGCTGTGCCCGCGACTTCGTCCACGTGGAACCTGATGTACAAAACAATGACTAATAATGACATCTGAACGTATTTAGTCCATTTCGATATGTTTTAAGATTTTCTTATATAAGGTTTTAGTGTGAACCCCCAGTACTTTAGCAGTGATGCGTGTTCATACAAACAGACAGACAGACATTTCTAAAAATGATTGTAATGTATTCTATTACTTATTCCTATACACCTGCAATAATTTTATCGAAAATCTAAAACGTACAGACACCATAGATTTATATTCTTATCTTAATATATATATTTCTTGTGTGCGTGTGTATGTGACTGAACTCCTCCTAAACGACTGGACCGATTTTGATGAAATTTTTTGTGCGTGTTCGAGTGGATCCGAGAATGGTTTAGATTCACAATTGGACCCGGTAGGTGGCGCTGCGGTTGACTTTTGGGATTTCTATTTTTTATTATCAAGGCAGGACAACGTCCGCCAGGTCCGCTAGTTATATGTATAGATATAGAAGATAGATGTATGAACTCACGTTCGTTTTCGTACTCTTGATCGTTGTGCGAGGCGACACCGTTCTGTCGGGCGGCGCGCTCCTCGTTCAGCTGCAACTTCAGCTTACGAACTTCTGACTCCAGCGCCTGTTTCGAGCTCACGAGGTTTTGCAATCGGACATCTGTTCGAATTCACACATTATCCTATATCGTATCGTGTAGACATTTTTGAACGCACTTCCGACAAGTAAACGAGGTTTGATAAAAGCAATTTTGTAACTTTATAGGTAACCAGCTGCAGCAGTGTATTAAAGAAGAAAATGAGATCAAATCTTCGCTATACTCTCTTCTTTCTCACTCACTTTTTTATATAGAATTTTATTAAACCCACAGTTTCTTCACTTTTCGGCGCGATTCTTTTTTTCTTACAAATCTTGTCATGCCGATTACAAATGAGACAACAAAGAATTAAACAAACAGACACACTGGTTTGAAATGATGCGCGTATAATTCGCTTCGGCAATTGATTTTAATTTATATGTACGAGTGTTCGAACTTCGATCACACAGAAAAAATTTTTTTTTTTTGGTATTTTCGGATTAAATGCACCGCGGTCGGCTAGCGTTATCTTTTTACACAAATCTAACCTAATCAAACCGAGACGAAACTATTTTGTTATAACTTACAAATCAACGAGTTGCTAATATAGAAAATAGTACTTATGTATTAACGGCAACGCAATGCATGACTCGTGCTGCCTTTGTTTCACCGACCGCTGCCGCGGCCGGCTCGCGTTATATTTTTTCAGAAGTCTAACCTAACTTAATCGGACCAAGACGAGAAAATAGAGAAATAAAAATCGGTTAGGTTAGTTTTTTTTCCACTGCTAGTTATTTTATCTCCGTTTGGTTAGACTTGTGAAAAAAGATAACGGTGCATTTAATACGAAAGTACCTTTTTTTTCTTATAACACTCATAAATTCATTCGTCAATAGCTACAAAATAAGAAAACAATGAAAAAATATCTGCTGAGAAAAAGAAGAGGGAGATGTTCTTAACCGGATCCCCACTGCCTATTTATATATAGATAATTGTCATATATATTATTGAAGGTGTAGATAGGTTACCGAGCGTGCCCTCGCCGGCGTCGTTGAGCAGCGCCTGTGCCTGATGCGAGACGAGCGCGAGCGCCGGCACCGGCCCGCACCCCTCCGCCCCCGCCCCCTCCGCCCCCGCCTCCACGAACGCGAACCCCGCCGCCGCAGCAGCCGCCTCGCGAGCCACCACCGCCGCCCGCGCTCCCTCCACCTCCCGCTCGAGCGACCCGTGCTCGCGCTTTAACCGCTCGTGAGCCGAGCATTTCTCCTTGTGCTCGCGCTGCAACCATCAACACATTACTCACTAACATTATATCCAATGGGCATTTTTTTTTGACAATCAATCTTTAATATTATTACTGCCATTGTCGAGTAGGTAATAATATTACGAGTGTCATGCAATAATTTCAATGTCCTCACAAGACATTGTCACCCTTCGTACAACTTTCTATGGAGTTTTTGTAGCAACTCAGAGTTCTTGCTCCGTGGTATTACATATTTCCCATTCACTTCACTTGCGCACAATAACCAAACTATACTACGGAAAACACCACCAATATTACAAAAGAGTCGAATAATACAAGATCGTGAATAAAATATAAAATCCACCACTACATAACAGATGAAGATCCCGCCAAAAACTCGGCATTCTATTTATTACGTAACAAAACGCGTAATGAGTTAAGCAACATACTAAAGACTTTATTACATACACAACAGATACCACATTATACAGACTTATTAAAGAAGAAAATCAGTGCTCAGTGTTTTTTTTTTTTTATTTATTTCACAAAACTGGTTACAAAAGAGTTTGATTCTGTTAACACTGATACGATGAAGTTGTTACTAATGTAACCTACTAGATGTGAAACTAACGTGCACAATATAGAGAGCTCAAAGATTTAAATTAAGTTTAAATATTCAAATAAAAATATATAAAAATGAAGCTAAAAAATTTAAGTACATTTTTTTTCAAATTGAGATTTTATTGAGGCTAAAGAACAATGAAAAATATCAAATTGAGATTGTATATTATTGTATTTGTGGCACATTCGGTAGAGGGGCGAGTGTTGGCCAACGTTTGTCGAATATTATCATATGGTAAAGCTGGACGGACACCCTTTCTACAGATTTTTATATACTTATATTTGTATACATTGCATCTTATAATACACTAGCCTCGGCCCGCGACTTCATTTGCGTGGAATACCTACTTTGGGCTAACGCTAACACGCAGTGGAAGCTCTCAAGAAGAAAAATACCCCGATTTTGAAACATTCTTCATTGGTGTTCCGCTCCTATTGTTCTTAGCGTGATGATATATAGCCTATATTTTCAAATCGGACCAGTAGTTTCTAAGATTACCCCCTACAACGTCACAAACTCACAGACTTTACCTCTTTATAATATTAGTATAGAAGTATAGACCGTGAATGAACGATTTCTTTCTTTCTTCAATTATTATTGCGATACACAATCTTTGATCTCTGCAGTACTGCCAATAGCACGGGACTTAAACGCACTCTGACCATTCACATCATTTATATAATATGTGGCTTTATAAAATTGGCAGCATTACCAAAAATGTTGAAAGTAGGTTTTTTTAATATTCATAACAATTTCAAGTAAAAGTAAGGAAAATATTCAAAATCCTAAACCAAAATATAATAACTACATTCTAAACACAACATCAATCCAAGATAATGATGGAATTCTACGTCCATGAATGTCCTACAATTTTAAAACATAATTTAAAAATAAACACTTTCATTTTAGATATTCTAACTACCTTACTGGATCATTTACTCGGAATATACGATGGTAAAATGTACCTGCAATTGCGCGTACTCTTCGTGGAGTTCCTCTATCCTATCTTTGAGCAGTTCTAGTTGATAGCCGAGCGCCGCCTTGTCATTGTCCAGCTGCGCGTTCAGTATCATTGCCTTGCGGAATTTCTCCTCAACCTCTTTTAGCTCGTGCTGTGGACACCGACCATATATTATTAACTAAATGATCCGCATGGCTGCATTTAAAATCTCAAGCAGTCAATGGGAGGTGCTAACCATGGACCATGCTAAATGGTGTCGCCTAATCTACGAAGGTCAATCAAAGTATGACGTCGGCTGATTTCAACTACTCAAGGGAAAACGCATGAGGCGTCATTGAGCAGGCCTTCAACCCCCGTCCTCCTGGGGGTACGTATACTTGCCAGATCCGTGGCCGAGGAAACCTGAACCTGAGAAATGCTCTTGTAGTAGTACTACTATATATTTGGGAAAACATAGAACTGTGGATATCTCAGAGTTTGAAGTCGCCAATACGCCGTGTGCTGGCGTGGTGATTATGCCCACATCTTCCTTCGAGATGAGGCTTATGGCCCTGCAGTGGGTCTCTTACAGGCTGATTATTATGATGATGATTACGTAACCACTAAAAGGGATAGAGGAATGTTTGATGTGCTTATTTTTAATAATATACAGGATAGGGACGATCTGGATGTGTAGGTCTATTATGCACTGTTTTAGCCATCGCTTTAGTAGCGAACCACTATAAGTTAATGCCTCTATAAACTATAAATTCCTTATTTCTAGACTTAGGGGCCGTTCAAGTATCAGAATTTTTGTAACTTCTGACCGCCGAATTATAATTTTACATTACATAATTTGTTATTGGTCAAGTTTTTCAAATGTTTTAATATGTATTTTTTTTTCTCCTGCCAACTGTCTTTTGACCAGTGCATCATAAAGTCTACATTCGTTTTTATGGAGCTTATGAGGCCGTTCAAATATTACGTAAGCAGAATTTATGCGATTTCGGATCGCTCCCTCCCCCTGGTCAGCAAAAGCAAGCAATGCTCTTACCCTCCTCCTATGCTTACGTAAACATTTATCTAAATCTGTTCCGGTTAAATAATGAAATATTGCTAACGTAATCACTACCCGGACCCCCCTTCCCCTATGTCATCAAAAATAAGCAAATCAAAAACCCCCCGCTTCCCATCAGTGCTTACGTAATACTTGAATGGCTCCTTGTTAATTGCTGCCCATGAATCAATAACGAAACCAAAACAGATTAAAAAATACTTATATGAATGTTTACATGACTATGGGAGGGGGTTGAGGGGGGGGGGGGTTGGGATGGCGATCAGAAATTACAATAATTCTCCTTACTTAATACTTGACCGGCTCCTGATCTGACTAGCTCAATTATGTCTTATGACAGTCTTCCGCTACCTTCAAGTTGAAGATCCGTTACCAAGTGTCGCATGGAGCTAACCCTGAACTTAGCTTGCAACAACTTCGATGATATCAGAATTGAGGGACGAAATCGTCGTCTAGTCAACTCAAAAGAAACTACATACCCTGAGGTCTTTAATACTGAACGCCTCATCGGTGGAATCTTCGGAACTGCGTCGGGGGGAGTGCACTCCGCCCGGACTGAGCGCAGCGAGTCGCCCGCCGGCGCGCCTCCCCACCGTCTCTGTCGTAAGATCATCGTAATAACTAGAGATTAAGTCGGCAATTTACTGAAACCTGCATGAAATTTTGCTGTCCCGTACAGTTAAGAAGGACCATCGTTTCAATCACTACATATTATAAAACATAGTCCTCTGCCAAGTCTGTTTGTCTTTCTGGTCGCGATAAACTCGAAAACTACTAAATGGACTTTCATGCGGTTTTCACCAGCAGATAACATGATTCATGAGGAAGGTTTAGGTATATAATTTCTCAAGGTTTTTTTTTATCAGGGCGGAACAATGTCCGCCGGACCCACTAGTAAATAATAACGCATTATTGTTACGCAATAGATAACGGATTGCTCATCACCTTGTTACCCTTACCCACCTAAGTAGCGTCGGCACAACGTGTTTGTCATTTTGTGGTGTATGATTTGAATTAATTTTTAGGATCGGCCACCTGCCTGACATCAACCCTCCTTGGGATTGTTTTATTGTATCACTACTATAACGGATTACTGAAGACAGTTATTCTGCTGTTGATTATCCGTTATCGCAAAGAGCAAGCAAGCGTTATGCAACAACAAATAGTTGTGCACTTCAGGTGGCTTACAATCAAGAATCATGATACCAACAAAAAACTTTCATTGAATTATTGTGTAATTGTGACAGATTGTTATATGACACAAAACAATATATTCTTAGATAGATTGGCGTTGTTGTATCCAAGGCAACAGCCCAAGCCGACGTTCGGCCACTTTAGAATCTTCGAGCAAAGTTCTTTAAGTGCTCGCCTTAGTAGTCCCGTGAAGCTGTGAAGACCAGTCATGCCAATAGCGTAGTCAGTTCGCAAAATAAAACAGCAACTTATCAAACAGCAGAATAATATAAATGAGAAAAACTTATAACAACGATTCTAATAAATAATACAACAGCGTAATTTATAATTGATATATAGCTTTTTTTTTCGAACCGACTACATGCTGTTGGTTTGAAGAGCCTTCATAATGTCATCAAGGTTGGTGGCGAAATCGGAAGACCCTTAGATAAAAAGGAAAATACCGCAAGTTTACCAAAGTGTCCGAACCAGAACTGGAACCCGAACATTTCCTTATTTATCTCTAGTCAGTATTAGGGGATAGGCCAGGACATTAAAAATCCTTTTCGGTTTGCGTACAGTTCACACATGTTTTAACTGCGATAGCATCAATGCTATAATTTATGATACTTATTTACTTGTGGCGAGGCTTTGCAACTCTGTCTAAGATTAGTAACCCATATATGTATAAGTAAGCCTAGATGAGACAGCACTTATATTACAGTTTGACAACAGATAAATATAGGCTATAGCAACCACTTAACATCAGATGGACTACATACCTGTTTTGTCACTTTCTGCTACTTTCACACCATATAAAAATCATTGGGATAAAAAATATAAACGTCTATAAGTGTGTGGAAAAGACGTTGAAGAATATAATGGTGTGTTGTACCTGCATACATGTCATATGCCTTGTCGGCATGATCCTCCTGTTCGCGTTGCTGGCGCTCCAGCTCGCGCATACGGATTTCTCTAGCTTCCGCCCGCGCCGCTCGTCGCGCCGCCAACCGCTGTTCCGCCTGCAACGTAACCAAACCCTTAGTTATTGTTTGCGTATATTATGATTGAATTATATGCTATTTATTAATTACCACGATTCTCTTTATATTGCTAATTCCAAATAACTTTGTGTGTTTAAAAACAATTTAAATAAAACGCTTCAGAAGATACGTCACATTACGTGCTATTTATAAATAACAAATGGAGTAGTAAATATTATAATATAAATTATTCAATGGACTCGGGGAATCCCGTACGTTGCATCACAAGGTCCTTGACACATTAGTAAATAATCTCATTATCCCTAAAAAAATGATTTTGTCGAATGCAAAAAGAGCTACAAATACAAAGCTCTACAAACATATCTATCTATACATATAATAAAAATGAAGTGTCTGTATGTAATATCAAAATAACACTTTTTTACTGATTGGGTGTGAAAGTATACACGCTACTGATAACAAAAATGCAATTTTAAAATTTTTGTCGGTCTGTCTGTTTGTTCCGGGTAATCTTCTAAACGGCTGGACGACCGATTTTGACGGGAATTTCACTGGCAGATAGAAAAAATTACAGCGCATTTCTTAGGCTACTTTAAATTAGACTATCTGTTAACCGCGGCTTCGTCTGCCATGCTATCTTCAAAACGGTTGGACCGATTTCCACGGGACTTTCACTGACAGATAGCGGACATTATAAAAAGTAATTGAAGCAATTTTAGTTTATACTAGCTGTTAACCGTGACGTCGCCCGCAATGCTATCTCCAAAACGGTTCGATCGATCTTCACATAACTTTCACTGACAGATAGCTGATCTTATAAAAAGTAATTTAAGCAATTTTAGTTTATACTAGCTGTTAACCGTGGTTTCGCCCACAATGCTATCTCCAAAACAGTTAGATCAGTTTTCACGAGACTTTCACTAGCAGATAGCTGACTTTACAAAAAGTAATTTAAGCAATTTTAGTTTATACTAGCTGTTAACCGTGGCTTCGCCCGCTGTGCTATCACCAAAACGGTTACATCGATTTTCACGGGACTTTCACTGGTAGATAGCGAACCTAATAAAAAGTCATTGTGGTTATTCTATTTTAGACTAGCTGTTACCCGCGACTTTGTCTGCATGAAATTTAGCAAGATTTCAACTCATTCTTTATTTTTAATAAGAGAAATAATTATCAGCTTATTGTCTACAATTCGACATTATAATTATTAATAACATTAATGATATAGAGGTCTTCCTAATAAGATCTTAGATTATAAACGTATTACGTAAAGAGTTCCATAATACAATTTCTTGCGGAACAAAAAAGCGTTTATTTTTTGTATAGTCACAAAATCTTAATTATAATAATGGCAATGTATATTAAATGTAATGTAAATGTAAATCTTTATAATAATATTTTAAGTTATTGTTTCAATAGTTCCTTATACAGTGTAAGTGAGCACTGAGGTAGTTATATGGTTGGTTCTCCGGGGCCGAGCGCCCCCGACGACGGAGACTCTCCAGCCAGAGGTGGCCGAGAGGGTCGTGGGAGAGCTGTTCCCCGACCCTCCGGAGCGGCCTCCTCCTCCCATGCCCCCGCGCTTCCCATCTGTCGCGGAGGTGTTCGACCGACCTCCCCCGGTGTCGGAGGAGGAAATGGGTAGGGCGGTCGAGTGCCTCCGCGGCAAACGGACGGCACCTGGGCCGGACGGGGTCCCGGGTCGGGTGTTGGCCCTCTGCATGGGGCACCTCGGGAGGTGGCTTCGGGAGCTGTTCGACCGCTGCCTGGCGGAGGGACAGTTCCCGAAGCCGTGGAAGACGGGGCGGCTCTGCCTTATCCCTAAGGCGGGCCGCTCTCCGGACTGCGCGTCGGCATACCGGCCCATCGTCTTGCTGGACGACACGGGGAAGGTGCTCGAGAGAGTGATCGCCTCCCGGGTCGTCCGGCACCTGGAAGACGTGGGACCGAACTTGTCTGACGCGCAGTTCGGCTTCCGGTCGGGGCGTTCAACTCTGGACGCCCTGAGCCTCCTGAAGGTGCTCTCTGCGCAGGCGACCTCCCGGGGTCAAAGGCTGTTGGCGGTGTCACTGGACATCGCCAACGCCTTCAACAGCCTGCCGCATGGAGTAATACGGGAGGCGCTCCGCTTTTTCGGAGTGCCCCCGTACCTGCGGCGGCTGTTGAAGGCGTACCTCGAGGGGAGGGAGGTCGTCTACACAGACGGCAGAGGGCGGATGGTCCGACGTGGGACTCCTTGCGGAGTCCCACAAGGCTCCGTGTTGGGGCCACTATTGTGGAACCTGGGCTACGACTGGGTGCTCCGCGGCGCGCTCCCATCAGGAACGCGCCTCATATGTTATGCGGACGACACCCTAGTCGTAGCCCAGGGGAGGGGAATGGGCAGAGCTGGTGCGCCTGACCACGTTGGCTACGACCTTCGTGGTCGGGCGCATCCGCCGACTGGGCCTCAAGGTGGCCCTTGAAAAAACCGAGGCCCTGCTGTTTCACGGGCCTCGGCAGGGGCCACCTCCTGGGGCCCACATAACGGTGGGCGGCGTACGTGTCCGGGTGGGGTCCCGCATGAAATATCTGGGCCTCACCCTGGACGGGCGCTGGCGGTTCGAGCCCCACTTCAAGGGGCTCGGACCGCGTATAGTAGGGGCGGCGGCGGCGCTCGGCCGCCTTCTCCCGAACACGGGAGGGCCGGGCGCTGCCTGCCGCCGTCTGTATGCAGGGGTGGTGAGGGCCATGGCCGCCTACGGGGCACCGTTGTGGGTGGACTCCCTCAGCGCCACGAACGTTCGAGTGCTGCGCAAAGCGCAGCGAACAGTGGCGTTGAGGGAAATCCGCGGGTACCGAACGGTGTCCTCGGCGGCGGCTATGGTGCTCGCGGGCTCTCTTCCTTGGGAGCTGGAGGCGGAAGTTCTTGCCGCCGTATACAACTATGCGGCGGCAGGGAAATCCCGAGGACAACCTCCGGCTCCCAGGGAGATTGCTGCGTTGCGGGCGAGAGCCCGCAGCGAGCAGTTAGAGAGGTGGGGGCGGGACCTGGCGGACGAGCGTTACGGAAGATATACCATCGACGCCGTCCGTCCGGTCCTGCCGGGCTGGGTGAATAGGGGCTGGGGCTCCCTGACGTACCGTCTGGTGCAGGTGCTGACCGGGCACGGATGCTTCGGCTGGTACCTGCACCGGATAGCGCGCAGGGAGCCCACCGCCGCATGTCACGAGTGCGGCGCTGAGACGGACACCGCGCAGCACACTCTCTCTGAGTGTGCCGCGTGGGACGATCAGCGCCGCGCCCTGGCTGCGGCGGTAGGGGACGATCTCTCGCTGCCGGGCGTGGTTTCGGCCATGCTCGGCAGCGAGGAGGGGTGGACTGCTGTGGCCTCCTTCTGCGAGGAAGTCATCTCGCAGAAGGAGGCGGCGGAGAGGGCCCGCGAGGAAGATCCGCAAAGTGGCCCTCTCCGCCAAAGGAGAGCAGGAAGGAGGGGGAGGCGGAACGCTCACCCCCTACCATAACCGAGCCGAGCCTGAGGAGATGGGTCGGGGGACCCATCTCCTCACTGCACAGGTGAGGCTGACGAGGGGAGACGACTGGTCGTGTACCCAGTAGTCTCTCTATAGTAGGACGAAGCCTGGCGTTCACTCGCCAGGCTGCCGCAGGGGCGGTTTCTCAGGAAGACAGCAGGTTCGATCCCTGGCCGCCCCTACCATACGGCGGACGGTACACCGTGGGGTTTTAGTCCGTGCGAGTCGGACATAACCCACTCTCTCCCCCGAGAGGGTGGCGTATCCATAAAGGATTTCCCCACGTAAATAAAAAAAAAAAAAAAAAAAAAAAAAAAAAAGTTATATGGTTGGTTAAGGTTCCAAATGTGTTGCTGATGACTAACCTGATTTGGCACGCTCTTTGTATTTATATATCTAATGTACACGTTACATGTTACTTTTAGTGGCGTGCGCGTCGTACTTACAATTGTCTTTAAAGAGCGTTTCTGTAATTGTACATAGTCTCACAATTCTATAATTCTTTAATACGATTTAAAAAAACGCGTGCGGAGCCGCGGGTACAGCTAGTATCATATAAAAATAGCAACCGCCAGCAATTTCGTCCGCGTTAAAATCTATATCTTCTTCTATACATATAATAAGAATGTAAATCTAACGTCTCTATACTTTTTAGATTTTTGTGAAAGCAACTGTTGCAGGTGTCTTGGAATAAGTAATAAAATACATTTTAATCATTTTTAGATATATCTGTCTGCCTGTTTGTTCGAACACGTATCACTGCTAAAGTACTACGTTCACGATAATACATCAAGAAGAAAATCATAAAGCATATTCTGGAGTAACATTTAGTCTTTGTATCATTAAAATCGGTTCACCATATTAAAAACTGAGAACTGAGAGAACAGTAGATAAATAAATGGACTTAATACATACAAATACTTTTTAGTCTCTGTTTTTTTACATGAGGTTCCACGCGGACAGAGTCCAGTTATACAATAATAAAACACACCCCAACAATACCTAGTGGCCAGTTCTAGTAAAATGGAGCAAATAAGACTTTCTCTATGAAAAAAAAAGTCGAGGCAGCCATAGGGACTACCGACAGAAGCGAAAACTCAAAACAATGAAATCGAAACTGTGTTCTCTTTGAATTTTGAAATTAAATTATAAAATTATAATTTGAAATTAATAACTTAAATTTCATGTATTGTACACAGAAATTATAACTGTTAGTCTTTCATTCACATTTATTGGCACTCCGAATAATAATTATATACTTTTTTATACAGTTTATTAATTCATCAAACATATGATGGGTTGCACAAGCTCAATACAAAATATCAATATTATATGTACTCAGGTTACTGTACATCACGTCGCTAGTCTGACGTAAGCCGCGTAAGCGCAATACAGTCGGTCACGCTTACTAGCATGCCATGACGCGAAATTATAAATTTGCATATTGATCGGTAACACGGTGATGGAATTTATCATTTTCATATTACCTTGTAAACCACGTGGAACAGCATTTTCACGTGAAGACGTCGGTAGAAGCTACTTAATAGTGTAAATAGAAAACTAATAAATTAACAATATAAGCCTCACGTTAATTTAATGAAATATTAATCATTTTTAATACGAAATATCATTAAAGTAAATGTGCTTTAATGACGTCATCGTAGAATTAGTTGTGCATTGTTTTGTTATCGATGTGAAACGAACAATTTTATCGTAATAAAGTGTAAACTTGCACTATAGGGAACGTTTGAAATGCGGGCGACAATAACGGTGTAGGGCGATAACATAGTAATGCCAACAAACCAGAAAATAATAACTCTTCCACCACAATAAATAAAAATCGCAATCAAAATAGGATTTCTTAGCAATACATTGAAAAGATACACATAAGAGATTATTGACAAAGCTGGATTCCGTAAAAGACCGCATGAAAGTAAAAGACATTCCGTGTAGGTGGTAGAGCCACGCTGAAGCCAATACTGGTTTCAGCATGAATGGCTCGGCTTGGCTGAGGTACTACCACCCGACCCACAGAAACACCCACGTAAAGTAATAGTGCTTGCATTGTTGCGTTTCGTTCGGTCACCGAAAGCGCCGGAGGCCTACCTCCCCTCAACCCTTCATCCCCCATCCCCACTCCTTCCCCCTCCTCCTCGCTTCCCCAAAACACAGGCTGGCAACGCACTTGCGACTCCCCTGGTGTTGTTAGTGTCTATGGACGGCGTTGATCACTTAACATCAGGTGACCCACCAATTCGTTTTCCTCCTATGATATAAAAAAATACAACCGATTTGAGAAATTGTTCCTAAAGTTACTAAGATAAATATTAATAATCAATTTGTATGCAATTGTACTAAATCGGGTCATAGGGCGGTGTGCACAAAACGCTCGCAACATTGTCGCGCTGTTATATTATCTTTTATATTGCATGCATGCCGTGCGCTGTCTCAAAGGTTTGAAATAAAAGAATGAAAGCTATTGCTACAATTTTCTTTACTTTTTGTTTTACAAAAAGTCCGCGACACCATATATAAGTAACTAGCCGGCCCGGCAGATGTTGTCCCGCCGTGATTAAAAATAAATCCTTGACAAATTATATACTAAAACGTTCCCCATCAATCACTCTATCCACCGGTGAGAACCGCATGAAAATCCGTTGGGTAGTGTAGTCCGGTGAAGCTGTTAAGACCTTGCTAGGTCAATAGCGTAGTCAGTTCGAGAAAAAAAAAACCGTTGGGTAGTTTTTGAGTTTATCGCGAACAGACAGACAGACAGACGCGGTAGGGGACTTTGTTTTATACTATGTAATGATGACATAAATTACGTGTTACGGTGTTTGTCTCGGATGAACTCCATAACTACTAGTTAGAATTATCGTAGGATTATTGTTTGGACAAGAATCTATCCGTACATATAATTTTCTGTTTACTATTAACTAAAAAAAAATGCTATTTCTTCAAGGAAGTATAAAAACGATGCAGAATAAGAAGAGTAATAATAAAATACATATACATATAATATATGGTACACAAATACAATCAGTAACACCTGATAGCAGACGGCTAACGATCGGACGAACAACGCAACTGACTAGCGATTACCGAACGAACTCGACGAAAGAATGCGATAACAATACACCACGATAAACTTGTTATTGTCTCACTAATTTACTAATACGCTGTACACCCGGATCGTGTGAAACTAGAGGCGAAAATCCATGGGTCTAAGTATAAAAGCATGTATAAAATTTTGGTGACGCGCACGCGACGCTAGAGCATTGTGAAGAATCACTACATATTATAAAAAAAGTCCTCCACCGCGTCTGTCTGTCTGTCTATTCGCGATATACTGAAAAACTACTGAGGGAATTTCATCCAATTTTCATTAATATATAGAATGATTCATGAGGAAGGTTTAGGTTATATAATTAGGGATACAATTTGTTAAGATTTTGTGTAAATTGGTTGAAATATAACGATAAGTGTTGGAAGTGTCGGGTAAAGTCAAGGCGGCTAGGAGTTTTCGTTGAAAACCCTGCCTGATACCGTAGACGAAGTCGCGGGTGTCAACCAGTTGTGAATAAATAAAAAGATAGTTGGAAGTTTTATTGTTTGATTTATTTGAATAAAAGTCGTAACGTACGTGTAATGGTTTAGTTATATATTTTAATAATTAATCAGGTTTTAACACGTTAGGTGGTAGAGCCACGCTGAATCTATTACTGGTTTCAGCATGAATGGGTCGGCTCGCCCGGGGTACTACCACCCTCTCATAGAAAACCGACGTGAAGTAACAGTGCCTGCATTCTTGCGTTTCGTTAGGTCAGTGAGAGCGCCGGAGGCCCTCGTCCCCTTGATTGGAACCCTTTGATAATATTTCGAAACTCAAGAGTTTTAAAGCGATGAAGGTGTAAGGGGATACGCTTCGATTGTCCTAAATTAAAATCCTAAATGCCTGGATATTCGTTGAAAGATAACATAGTAGAGCGTAGAGGTAACGTAGAGTTTGAGTTATAAGCATTGTTATATAAAAACCCAAGATGCACACTTAACGTCTCACAGCCGCCAGACGAAAATGAGTGCATAATTTTGGATTATGCACTCATTTCCAATAGTCTCACGTCGCTTGCGTCCTTGTAAAAACAAATTTAAATCATTCAGGTAAGGTCGAATTTGTAAAATCATAAGTTTATCCCATAACTATAACCACGTATGTATTATGAGCAGTTTTTGCGGGATGGTTTTGAGCGCTACTTTTATTCGAGACTGTGTGTCTTGGGTATTTATTTATATGTCAATGGTTATAAAGCATTTTCTATTCACAACACATATTATATTAAACACAAAGTTGAAGATTTATCGTCAAACGGTTATCGGTGTGTTTCCGTAACTACACCTCTACAAAAGTAGCCTGTGGCATTTTTCTTACATTGCCATTTAATATTATTTGAGACTAGTTGCGCCCGTGACTCCGTCCGCGTGGAACCTAATGTAAAAAAACGGTGACTAATAAAATCATCTAAATGTATTAAGTCCATTTACTTATCTACTCTTCTCTCGTACTTAAGCCGCGTCCTTATTAAAACTACAATAACTTTTAATAAAGTTAACCGATTTTAAAGAAAACCAAGACTAAATGCTACCCGGGGAGATGCTTTATGATTTCTTCGGTGATGTTTTATCGTGAACGTAGTACTTTAGCAGTGATAAGTGTTGAAATAAATAGACAGACAGAGAGACATTTCTAAAAATGATTGAAATGTATTTTATTACTTATTCCACCGACAACATTTTTTTTTCACAAAAATCTAAAAAGTACAGACACGTTGAACTTACATTCTTATTATATGTTTATACTTTTATTATATTACTAGCTGACCCGTGCAACTTCGTCTGCACCAAATCGGTTATCACTGGTGCCAATTGTATTTTTAAACGCGAAAAATTTTAATATAGGTAACTAAAACCTTATTGCAGCCACGCCATCGGTTTCCAATTGTGAATCCAAACTATCAAGGGACTCAATCAAACATATACCCAGATGGTATGTGAGAAATCTTTTAAAATAAGCCTACAACCCGTTCGTAGCAACCAACATACATTGGTGGTATGTGAAAAAAAGGTTTTAAGGTCTATGGACCCCCAGTTTCTAAAGAAGTTCCTTTCCCTTTTTTGTAGACGTTTACTATACAGTCAGTACAGTTTACATTATAAAATATCAAGTTGATAGAGTTAAATTGTAAATTAAACGATAAAATGTATTCATAAAATAAAATAATGATAAATGAAACACTGAATAATATCATAACTATTTTCAACTTGTATTAAAACTTTTTCACATTCCATTGTATTGAAGAAAAATATAAATATTATAAAGATATGAGCACGACGCGTCAAATGTCACTTGCCTGTAACTATTTGTCTAAGAGCTAGCAACGGTTTCGAAAAAGAAAATAAGCCAGTTTTTATATATCTTTATGTTCTTCCGAAAAGAGTGCGGGCTACCTGGCTGCCGGTAAACGTTACGTTTATTAGTGCATATCGCACCTTTACAGGCAAAAATATTGATTTTTATATAATTTTTGAATGTTTTGTTTTTTACTAACTTAGAAACGCTACTAAAACATGAAATTATCATTGCCAGACATTTTTGTTATTAACAATAATGTGCCCGATGCTATTTTTTTTGTAAATAAAATAAAGTATGTCCAAACCATGTTAAGATAGCTGTAATTTTAATATTATTATTATTTATTTTTTAATGAAGACTTAGTCGCCTTCTCGGCTATATCGCCCAAGTGACATACAACTATATAACAATAAGAATGACAATAAACTTAACAACAGCTTATATTAATTTTGTACAATTCTTTAGCATCTTTCGAAGTGGGGTCAGACAATAACGAATTGTACAAACCAGTGTGGAACGAACCAGAAGCATTAAGCCGAGATCTAATATCTTCGTTTCGAACACATTCTGCCAGGATGTGGTGCACATCATCGATGAGCTCACAACTCTGGCAGAGTGGTGATAGTACTTTACGCATCAGGTAGGCGAACTTTTTACATGGGATGTGTTCTAAGCGTAATCTTATTCCTGTGATTGCTTCCCGACGGCAAATCGTACTGTCATCAATCCATGGTGACCTTAAGGGGCGTGGCTGAATCGTTCTGTACCATATTCGTTTTGTTTTAGAACGCTCATCAAAGTATTCCTTCCAATGCGAGTAACAGCTATTTTTAAATACTGAGCAAGTAAGTTGGTAAAATATTAATAGGAGCACTTTCGGAGGATCCTCTTCTAGCTAAAAGATCAGCTCTTTCATTCCCAGTTATACCTATATGAGAAGGGATCCATTGTAAAACAATTACTTTGTTCTTTGCTTTGAAATCTAGTAATTGCTTCAAAATAGTGTATGTAGGCTATCGGTATTCCTCGAAAAGTCGAGGTACATCGCGCTACGTGTTGAAGAACACTTTTTGAATCGGATAAAATAACAATCTTAATGGACTCAGTTGATTGTGCAAATGATAAGGCCTCTGCAATTGCTATTAATTCAGTGTGCATAATTGAAATATTTTCATCAATTTGAAATTTCATAAAAGTTTTGGAATTTGACTCAGAAAATGCGGCTCCTAAATAATTATCAGCTTTATATCCGTCAGTGTATATTTTAACAAAATTTTGATAATATTTATTTATATATTGAAGACAAATATCTTTTATTTTAACAACACCATATTGACGCTTTGGCTTCCAAATACCATCTACATTTATTTTAATTATATTGTGCAAATTAATGTTATCGACCCAGGTGTGTAAAGTGAACATTTCATGTTTTATACTTGTTTGACTTGGAGTATTTTAATATTGAGAAAAAATAGTTGTCTTTTTCTTTCATGCCAATAGAGTGATTGGAATGAGGTGGACAGTTCTTCTGATACATTAGTTAGTTCGTTCTTTTCGAATGACTTAAATTTAAATAGAATTTTGCCAGCTTAATATTGTTTCCTAAGATGTAACGGATATATATGCTCAATTCGCTTTCCATAACATGGATTGGAGTACTTCTAATGAAACCCCCGATAATTCTCATGGCCTGGTTTTGGACTTTTTCAAGTTTATAGAGGTTAACCTGAGCACTACTATCATAAAGAAAGCTGGCATAGTCAATTCGACTGCGTGTAATATTGAAGTATAAACGAACTAAATGTTATGAATGAACACCCCAATTAAAACCAGCTAATGCTTTGAAAACTTTTAGAAACTTAGAGATAGATACTGCAACTGCATTGATATGTTTACCCCATTTATGTATGATAAAGATAGTGATAATTGTGGAAGCGCCTGTTATAGACGCATGTATTCAAGATGACGTCAGTCTCGTCATATGTCTACGTTTATCGTTGTTTTTCGTTTACGGTGTTTACGGTGAAATCATATCATAATGGTTAATAAAATGAAATATGTTCTTTGCAATGGAAAAAATAAAATGGTTTGAAATGAATTATTTTATTTATAAAGAATTTCATCTGGCACATTATTATCAATAACAAAATTGTCTGACAGTGATAAATTCGTGTTTTAAGAGCGTTTAAAAGTTACTGAAAAAAAAGTGTTCCTTAAATTATTTATAATCCAAAATTTTAACCTGTAAAAGTGTTATGCGCATTAAAAAACACAACGTTAATCGGCTACCAGGTATCCTGAATTCTGTTTGGTAGGGCATAATATATCTTCATTTTAAAGAACCAGCTTTTCTAAAATTCTCGTTCTTCCAACATTGCTGGCTCTTGTACTAAGGTGTCGCAAAAAAGTCTAGTTACATTAACTACAATTTTTTGTCTTTCGTTATCCTGGAGAACCCCTTGCGTTTTATGGGACAAAAAGTATCCTAAATGTAACCTTGGAATATTAGTTATTATTGTGTCAAGTTTCGTTAAAATCGGTTCAGTAGTTTCAGCGTGATGCGTGTTCACAGGGACAGAAAGACAGA
Source organism: Antheraea yamamai (assembly GCA_036509395.1). Lineage (NCBI taxonomy): Eukaryota > Metazoa > Arthropoda > Insecta > Lepidoptera > Saturniidae > Antheraea > Antheraea yamamai. Next base: position 20,944,430 of record AP028433.1, on the reverse strand, counting down.
CAGACAGACAGACAGACAGACACACAGACAAAAATTGTAAAAAGATTATTTTTGGCTTCTATATCGATAACAAAGTCTACCCCGATCAAAATTTTCAAAAAATATTTAATGTACAGATTTGACCTTGCTACAGTTTTATTATAGTATAGATATTGTTGAATTATGAAAGCAACATTTTCTTGTATGTCAATTAAATGTCAGTTGGCGCCACTCTGCAATTTTTTGAACTACATCGTATGTGACTTTTTTCTATCAATGTTCTGTACGATTTAAAATATAATATATCATCATTACATAGTATAAAACAAAGACCCCTGCCGCGTCTGACTGTCTGTCTGTCTGATTTTCATGCAATTTTCACCAGTTAATAAAGTAGGTCATGAGAAAGGTTTTGGTATATAATTTGTCATGGATTTTTTTACAATCATGGCGGGATAACGTCTACGGGGCCCGCTAGTTTAATTATAAAACGATCTCTCATTATACTAAATTGATCAAAATCCTACAGAGATTATTATCAAAATGTACATAGTTAGACGAAGAATCGATCAAAATATACATCGACTATATAAAAGTCACATGGAGCTTCTACGACAAATTAACAATAACCAAACATTTATTATATTCACATATGGTAGCCATAAACGTCGTGCGAATGGCATATCTATGCAAATTTGTTTAGCTTAGAATCGAGTCGTTCGCGCTGACATCATTCTTCAAAATATACGACATTGGTGGAGAATTTATTCCACCGTAGACGATCCTCCAATGAGTCCAACCAATTCAAATTGACAGTATAATACTTAGCTGAAGACGAGAGCGGACTAAAGTCAAATGATTTGCGGTGATACATTATGTTAATTTTATTTTATTTATGGTATCCAATATTCTAGTACATTAATACTATTATATTAAGAAATTTCTAGCGATCATTTCAATGTACTAGATGGTGGCTCTCTTGTTAGGACTTTCCAGGGAGTTTTTGTGCTAGTGTCAGAATCCAGGCTCCGCGGTATTATCGCCCATCCACTGCACATCAAAATATAGAGCCAAATAACACAAAATCATGAATAAAATATAAAATCCACTAAATTACATTCCAAGATCCCGCCAAAACTCCCTGCGGTGATACTTACAACTTTACAGATATTCCAATTATTTTAATTTAAATCTTAGATCTGCGTAAATAACTAACAGTCACCAAATATTTATACAGATACAGTACAAGAAAAATGTAAAACAATGAGAGACAATCGCTATTACGCCTGCCTATAAACCTGTAGTGTCTTTTCAACATGTGTATTGTAGTCCGATCTAGTGGATTACAGATACTTACACCTTTGGCCATTCCCTCATGCTACTTCTTTCAAACAAAATTAGTATTATGAAACATTCTTACAAAATGGCGGATTCTTCGTTAGAACTTTCTAGAGATGTTTTTGTAACATTCCAGAATGCAGGTTTGTAATAATAATAAGTAGTAATCCACTTCAAATGCGCATAATAACCAGATTATATTCCTTTTATTTTCAACTAGTTAACCAGGGAAACTTGGAAAACCCATACCAAAAAACCAATCCTTCGTTTCTTTTCTGAACAAATTAAAATGTTTTTAAATAAAATTGATCGATATCTATAGTGTTAATTACACGAAAGTATTTTTGTTTATATGACATTTACAAAGTAATTAAAAGCAAATATTTCTCCTCGATAATTGTTTAAGATAATAATACATTAAACTACTAAATAATTAATATGTTTGCTTTATAAAAACAAATATCTTTCGACACGTTTGTTGTTAAATTGCCTGAGAAACGACTTTCGAGTGATTAATATGAACGACAAGTTAATTAAAAACGTTTCTTCACTCGACGTTAAATTTCCACGTCCGGTAGATAATTTATTTGATGACTTTATATTGCGAAATAATTATTATCATAGCGAATTCCTAGTTCATGTGTAAAATTACATTTTACTTATTTATTACATACTAGCTGCGCCCGCGACTCCGTTCGCGTGTAACTTTATGTAAAAAAACAGCGATTAATAAAGTCATCTGAATGTATTAAGTCCATTTACTTATCTACTTTTCTCTCGTACTTAATGATGACGCGTCATTAAAAGTACAGTAACTTTCTTAGATTGAACCGATTTTAATGAAACAAAGAATATATGTTACTCGAAGATATGCTTTATGATTGCATACAAACATGATTGCAACAAAAGACAGAAATTTCTAAAATGGATTGAACAGTATTTTATTACTTATTTCTAGACACCTGAAACATTTCTTTACAAAAACCTTTACAAAGTACAGACACGTTAGAGTTACATTCTTATTATATCTATAAGGTAGATTCAAAACATCGAAACGCGACATAATCAAATTGTTATGCACATAAATTAGCAACAACATAATTGTGAGTCATTTTCTGGCGTACTTGGAAAGAAGTCATCGCGAATAATAATGCAAGGACGATCAGGTGACAAGAAAAAACACTTTTAGTTTCTTTAACAGTAGGATTGTCCTGCGGTTTCTTTCGCTTAATTTTCCATTACTTTTGCATTATACGCGGTATTCATATCGTCTCTCGTCACAACCGGCCTGTATAATTCCTTCGGTATTACTTAGCGCACTTTCTGACCAACATTTTGTACAGTAATTGCTATGCTCTTAAGGGCCGCAGCGTGATGTCGATAACCTATAATCTTCCTCATAAACTAGGCTACAAGTTACAAAAAAAAAGAAATATGGCTGATAGTTCCAATGTGTTAAAACTAACAAATGTACAAAAAATATGTAAAATAAATATATAACTTTTAGAATGTTCAACATGGATTCTAGTTTATTCACAAGGAATGTTGCTAAAATGTGGAATATATGCTTGCCACATACAGTTATCTCGCAATTATTATGAAATCACCGGTCACTGAATAAATATTCATTTTAAAAAATACCACGAATATATTGAACTAGCTGATTCCTGTGACTTCGTTTGCGTATCTTTATTGTTTTGTTATATCTCAAAGCGATAAGGCAGCATTTTCATAGAACGCTCCCAGGCGGCTTAACTTTTTCCGACGCTTCCAACAATTATCGTTATATTTCAACCAATTTACAAAAAGTCTTAACAAATAGTATACGTAGACCTTTCTCGCGAATCACTCTATCTATTAATGGAAGCCGCATGAAAATCCACTCAGTAGTTTTTGAGTTTATCGCGAATACATAGAAAGACGCGACGGAGGACTTTGTTTTATAATATTATAACTTGATACGTGTGCATTTTATAACTTGATTTAACCTTCCTATACCCGCGCGTTGGTCTGATGACGGACCGATCTGCGTCATGTAATGTATGCACGAACCTTCACGCTATACTCATATGATGTAGACCATAAATCATGCAGAACCTGAAAAGCCCAAATCGCCAGCATTTTGCATTAAGAAACCGTTTTGAAAACCAAGTCAAACGGATGTCGTCGGTCTCGGAGGAAGTTTAAATAAGCGAAACTATCAGAATCGCAAATGGCTTGCGAGGAAATCTAAACGTTTGAAAGTACCCGAAATATAGATTTTTTATAATCGATACAATTTAGCATTGACGTGACACAGTTAAAAGTCGTTCGCAATTACGTATTGCACAAACACAAATTCAAATGAATTACTGAATAACTAAGTAAATAAAAATGTGTAGTTTTTTTCTCTGTCTCTACAGACTTATTCATTGGAAGATTGTCATTGCTTTATTAAAGTATGGTTATAACAGGTTCATAATCAGAATTGACCAGTTCGAAGCTAATATTTAGCTAATTCTGATATGGGCTTATGATTGCGAAATACGTAAAATACGCAATCGTATAATTTTTGCAGGAACCAATCAGAAAGAGTTCTTTGTACATTCAAAATATTAACTTGTTATGTTAACTTAACTTTATATTAACTTAGTATTAACCTAATCCGTTGTAAGTGAAGACAAATATATAGCGGATGACCTAAACGTAAAGACGCCGTCAAACAAAACAGTTACGCGATATATATGGCGCCATAGCTCACCGTTATTTAAAACCCGTTGACCGAAAATTGAAAAGACTAATTAAGAAACTATAATATGTACACTTTAGTTTACTGTTTTGTCAATTCAATTCCTACGCGTTTCCTATACTAACCGTGTTAGTGTGTTTACAAAATAGACAATAATTAAAGAGTATGTTATAGATTTCATTTCTTTATTTACAATCATGGGTAATAATCCGATGAATAATATAATAACAATAATAATAATAAGGAGCATACTACACTGAAAACCTACAACGCTTTAACACGTCGATACAACTTACACTATTAACAATATAGAAAGATTAAATTATGTAACCTTCAATGTTAATAAATATTTAAAAGAAAAAAAATGAACAAGCATATATGAAAAAGTGAAAATTAACTCATCTATAAAAACTAAAATTAACCTATGGAAAAGAAAACAAGATGACAAATATAATGAAGAATATTGAAATATAATTTACTGAATGTTGGTTAAATAATCATGGATATAAAATGCGTTTAATTGTCCTTTTGAATTTAAAACCACGATGGTCAAATATGTCTAATGAGAAGTGCTTGGATGCGACCTCGTTGTACAAACGAATCACGCTTACAATTGGATTGTAGTAACAAGTATTTTTCTTATAATTGTATATACCTAGTAGGCCCGGCGGACGTTGTATCGCCTTGATAATAAAAGAAAAAACCTTGACAATTATTTTTTATTTACCTTATTAATTATTACCTTATTTATATTATTTATATAATTATTACCTTCCTCATGAATCATTTTATCTACTGGTGGAAACCGCATGAAAATCCGTTCTGTAGTTTTTGAGTTTATCGCGAACGGACAGACAGACAGACGTAGCAGAGGACTTTGTTTTATAATGTGTAGTGATACAGAACAAAACACTATAAACATTTTAAATAAGCGACACAAGTTTTAAATTTACCTATAAACCCGAGTGATCTCATTTACAAGATGGCGATGAACACTTACATAAATTATCAATACACGGCAAATTACTTGTAAAACAAATTCGAGTGTCATTTCGCGTACTAGCTAAACGTTATGAGGTCACCGGACGCGGCGGAACCATCTCGGACAACAATAGACACATGTGTTCCAATACGTTGTCACAATTGCACTAACCGACAATCTCCAACATTATTGAAGCATTCAAATCACATGTTTGAGTTAAAGAACCGATTTATGATAGTCAATTAAAAATCTGTAATGAAACTTTATTCTATTTACGGTCTGAAATATCACTGATGAAATAAATAAAAACAAAAGTGTTAATTATAGAAAATATATATCATTCGTCCAAAACCATGTCACTTTACAAAGTCCGTAAAATGAATCCTTGTGTAAAAAGTGTAGTTGAACAAAAAAGTACAAAACAAGTAATAGATAATCTTATAAGAAACCTGAAACCTCCTATTCACGTAACAGCAGAATCTAATAAGTTGGTAATATCCATTACATGAGTCCAATACAGTCAGAAAAATGAATGTTTAATAGAAGGATATGTAGAATTTCGCAATGACCTTGCCGGTGACTCGACTAGTAAAAATTCAAGGCTCTGTATATTGCATCAATATTATAAAATAGACTATATATGTGAATGAACGTATCAAGGTCTCCCTAAAATTTCATAGAATATTATAAAATTAAAAATGACATTAGACACAATTCAACTATCAACACATGATAATTAATATAATTTTCAAATGCTACATAATGAGAATATACAAAATCAGAAACGTTGTTTCTATAAAATAACATAATATCAATTAAAACGTTAGATAAGATTGTGCAAACAGGTAGACTTACGTAAAGGATTGCAACTTTGCAGGCGAAACCTAGCAACATCTCCGGAAACGTCATATTCAAAGCAGGAGCTGCCATCACAAGGTCAAAACACCGCAACAGGTACGGCTTTAGACTGATAACACCGATCAAAAAAAAGACCACTTACTAAATATAAATGAAACAAGCCAATCATAACAACACTATTCACATTATATCCTACAAACACACACGGCTATAGCATTTCCTAAAGCACTTGTCCCCTCCACTAAACACGCCAGCTTCAGGCTTAAACAAACAATGCTCACCTGAGACAATTGAGTAAACTAAGGCCTCTGAGACTCATCGAACGGAGCAAATTTTATAAACGATAAGATAATATTATCGACCTTGGTTGCAAAACTAAAACCAAATTGAAATATAGCCGCAATGTGTGTAAGTCATTTCGTGCGGTCGCTACAGTAAAAGGGAGAGGGATTGTTTTCCAGTTGGCAGGTGCAATGCGATACCTATCTGCAAGTATGACTCACCTAAGATTCGATATGGAAATATGTAAAATTTATTTAAATTTAACTGCTGAACATGATTCAAGCTGCAAAAATTTATAGATATTTCTAAAAACACGTCAGGAATACGTACATGATTTTGTTGATCGCCGAGAATTCCTACTATCGAAGGAGTCTGTTCACAGAGGGAGTCCCTCCTGACATCTATAATGGTTTGGCTTTGAGTCTCCAATTCACTTGATTTATTGTCAATATCTTTCTGACCGTTAATTACTGATTTATCAGCACTTAAAGCATCAAGATTGTCACATTCGTCGTTCGCCTTCTGAATCTCTTCATTGACAGATTCATTCACAGGTAAATTGGATTTAGAGTCATCGTTTCGGTGGACAAGTGTTTCATCGTCGGAATCGCCAAAATCGCCGTCTGTGAACGCATCGCCGCTCTCGTCTTCACTATTGTCAGGCGTAGCCAACTCAGATCGATGCCCCATTATGAACGTCACTGTTTATCAACCTATTGACACTTATCCGCAGAATGCAAACAAACCGAAACAAGCACCGTCCGCTAATTCGTCACATACGTGGTCGTTCGTCAACAAGAGACGTCCACAAACTATTGAAAGCAAGTTTGCAGCATCACTCGAGCCGCATGAATAGAAAGGAAGGCCGCAATTTTTGCACTGATACGTGATCTTCTCGCACACTGCACCCTTTGAAGCGTTACGATAAAATTTATTGTCGCAGTTTAATTTTTTATCTTATCATCGATATTTTCCACTTTATAGAACATCGTTCCTTGACCAACATTCTTTGTTTCAACAATGAATAACAAAATTATGTTTGCACTGATATTGTCACAATAGCTCGTTTATTTCTATTGAATTTTATTTACAAACAAGTGTGAGGTGTTTAGAATATTTTATGAACACTTCGCGATCTCGTATACGTACAAAATGGAGGAGGATACGACACATGCGAGCACAGAGGCGCGACGTTTCCGAACGACTGACGAGTGACGACTGTTCCAGTATCAGCATGAGTGGCACGTCACATCGTGCAGTATCATTGTCACTATTAAATGTAACCTTTACGGATTAAGAAACAAAAAACAAATATAAACGAACGCATACGAGACAGTAAAATGAACGTTAGCTTACGTACTGACCTTTACCGTGCTGTTCTATTAGAATCAACTTGTATATAGCATCTATTATAAATGTGTACGTACAAATTCCTTTGAAAAGGTTACATCAAAACACTACCAAAAATGCAATAATTTCGAATTAAGTCTGATTTGGTATTACAAAATCGAAACAAAACTCTTTCTTTCACATCATTTCTCCTTACACCAAACTAATACGATTTCGAATCGTGCCATATTTAAAATGATTTTTACAGAAATTCAGAAATATTATATTATGAAGTAATAAAAAGGAAATAATTTAATTTAAAATTACAAACTTTCAGCCGGGTATTACGATATTTAGAAACTGAGGCGAAAGTCTTTGCTCACTCGTATAATAATACCAACCATATTGTTATATGACTTCTGAACTTTAATAACTTGCTTTTATTAGGCTTCCACGACCTCTAACCACGTCTCCCATATGTTCGTGAATCATAATTTACTGAACAGACTAGAATTTTTAGTCCAATTTTTAAAGTACATTTAATAGCGAATTAACTAAATCGAAATACTTAGAGCTGGTATCCTTTTTGGACAGAATTAATCGTATGAAATAAAATTCTAGTGCATATTCTAGTTCATAAGGACTGCCGACAGAAGTGAAAACTCAAAACAAAGGAATTTAAGCTGTGTTCTCTTTTGAATGATATAATCTTCATAATTTGTAAATTGAAATTATTATCATTAGTCTCTCTTTCACATCTAATGTCATTCCGAATAGTAAATATATACTTTTTTATAATTAGATGGGTACAGTCTCTTATACTACACGTAGCTAGTCTGACGCAAGCCGCGCAAGCGCAATACGGTCATGCTTACTAGCATGTCATGATTCAAAATTATAAATTTACCTCCTGCCAAAAAAATACCGCTCAACGCGCCTAAAGAAGTTTTCACTTCAAAAAAATCTATTAAGTTTTCAGAAAAAAACATTACGTTTCCATTTGCACCAAATTTCACAACACATCGTAACAATTAATGCAATTATTGTATTTTTAAAAGTCCAATAATTAATGACAAGTAAATTATTAACGGATTTATAGCATATTTTTAATGTATAACGACTCTTAATTAGATTGACCTTTACCTCGTTTTAAAATTTTAATAGGAAACTGTTTTGAATTACCAGGAAAATATACAAACAAAATATACGTTACAAAGAAATAAATTGAAGTTTATATACCTATATACAATAAACCAAATCAATTAAATACAAATAAATGAAACAATCGTGTATTAGTTTACCAATATAATAATGACATTGGAGTTATCAGAGGAAAAACACGTTTGGAACGAATACCACCGATAACAATCACCGGGATGCGTGACTAGTTATTTAATTACGTAGATTATTAGTTTTTTTGTGAATAGTAAATAATAAAACGATATGTAGACAACTTAATATTAAATTACCGCCATCTATAAACCAGGTATACAAGTAACCACAAACGAATTGTAAGCCCAGGGTTTTTTTTTTTTCAAGTGAAACTTCTTTTGGGACGGTGTCAATTGAATCATTACATTATTTTCATTACGTAGTATAAAACAAAGTCCCGTACCGCGTCTGTCTGTCTGTTCTCGATAAACTCAAAAACTACCGAACGGATTTTCAAGCGGTTTTCGCCGGTGGATAGAGCGATTGATGAGGAACGTTTTAGTATATAGTTTGTCAAGGATTTTTTTCATAATCAGGGCGGGACAACGTCTGCCGGGCCCGCTAGTTGATTTTATGAAACGGAAAATGTGTAACGAAAAAGTTTTTTTTTCGTACTGACTAAACCCTGTTGGCCTGACGGGCCTACACAGCTTCACCGAGCTTTTAGGGCGAGCGCTTAGGACACTCAGCCGAATAGCAACAAGATCAAGGGTGCCAGAGTGGCCGAACCTCGGCTTGGATTGTTACCTAGGATACAATTCAATTCGAACTAAAACTAAGCACCTGAGCTAAAATAATCATACATGTAGTGTGATAGATATGCATACCATCATATGAGTCGCACAAAAGCGTACATGTATATAGAGTGGGACAATTTTGGCTAAGACTAACTAACCAAAAAAGAAAAAAGGGTCCCTTACAGAACCAGTGTATGTACCATATGAGTTTGCGCGTGTGTGGTGTGTGCAGGAAACTAGTGAATGTGGTGTCACTGTATCGCGCTGGCAGCATGCTCGAGGACTCTCGTCCGGGGGATCGAACCTAGGCTTGAGATGCTACCAAGCTACAAATAAAGAGAGAGAGAAACATTGAAATCTATATTATCTAATAATCTAGCACATTATTTCCTAAACTGCTAAACAACGCTATACTTATCGATGAAAATGCAATCAATGCGCTATAATTTCGCAAACACAACGTTCATAATTGCACCGTCCGGGATGCAGATACGGCGCGACGTGGCGGTATCTAACGAACCTTGTTACCGGTGGCCTCCGGGAAACTGTACATACCACACATACTAATCTACTAACAGCTAGTATTACCAGACGTTCTCGTTCGACTTTATTCTTTACAATTTAAGTATTTCTTATTGGACCAGGCTAATCTCCGAGACGGTTAAACCGATTATGACGTCATTTTTACTGGCAGATAAGAATCTTATCAGACTATTATACACGATAACAAAAATGCTTTTCATACGGCCTTAAGCAGTAATGGTAAAATTGAAGTGGTAATGACATAATTACAATTAACAGAAATAACTGAGCCAACAATAAATCCAGATGAAACGCATAGTTTTTATGAAACAATAAAAATATTTTCACGTTGACCAGTTCGTATTTAAATATAACACTAAAGAAGTAACCGTTTTTACCTAGGCCAAATTCTAGAGATGTTAGTATGTACGAAGTCACAAAACTAAACTATATACTATATATAACAAAACGCAAGAAAAGTAATGTCAACCTGAACATATGCAATTTTAGCGGTCACTTGATTGATCAAGTAATCAACTATTTCAGTTTGAATTACCTACCAGATTTAGATCGTTTGTTGTGTGTGTTAAACAATGTTCTAAGTTAAAACACAAATCGTGACTTCAGAGTTGGTTCAAAATATTGCTAGTCTTATTAGTAACGAGGTCACCGGTTCACTAAAATACATTACGTGAACACGCTGTAGTTTGCATAACAGTCTAGACAAATAATAAGAAGCCAACATTAAGGAAAGTGATGAAACCTTTAAGAATCATTCTATCGTGACAATAGGAATAAAAGACTGACACTGGCAAATGCGCAAAAGGTGCCTTGGCGAAATCTAAAAACTTAAGTTGTCACTTTTATTTTTTCTCACTGGGTTGACGTCTAACTTGGCTGCATGGTTTATATACCCTTGCCTTTCTCCAAAAGATGGAAAGAACAGAAATAATAGAGTTTTTGGCGTGGTCTTGGAATCTCATGTAGTGGATTTTATATTTTATTCATAATCTTGTGTTATTCGGCTCTATATTTTGTAATATTGGTAGTGTTTTACGTAATATAGTTCGGTTATTGGATACATGTGAACTGAATGGAAAATAATATCACGGATTATAGATTCTGACTTGCGACAAAAACTCCCTCGACAGTTCTAACAAGAGGGCCACCATTTTGTTAGTTCATTGAATGATCGCAACAAACTTATTACCTACTCGACAAAGGCAGTAATAATCTACTAGAAAATTGGTTGCCAAAAAAAATATCTCATTCGGATATCCTTTTAAACGTAATATGCATTGTAAGATCAAGTTCCAATGTACGATAGTTACGAAACTGAGAGTTATTCTGAAATAGCAGCGTAAAGTATCGACTGATCCGCAAAGCGGGAGCAGGTTAAATAGTAAATAAACAGTTGTCAACCAAAATTTTCTCATAAAAGCCATCACACGGATCGAGGTTTTTACTTAAATGCAGCCATGAATCGGAGCTGGCACAAAGGTGCGAGGACGTCACGGGCTACGTCCTCCGCACAATACGCCACAGACGTCTATGTTAATGAAAACCACGACACGGTCTTGGATTAATCCGTTAGCTCTCGGACCGGCAGATCGGCCGCGCGCGCTTTTTTAAATTTTTTTAAATTTCCCGCCATCGGCAAAGACATTTAGTATGTGTACCCTATATATGCCTATGAGTCTTATAGAACATAATTATCTATTCTTACAATAATATATTTAATTATATGAAAATTATATATAGTTTTTATATTATCATATATGTGAAATTGTTAACCTTGTTTCATAAATAATTATAGCTAATTTAAAATATATTTCGTTTTTTCTTATGATCTATTAGCTAATTTTGTATAGCTAATAATTCTTTGTAGCAACATCACGTGACGCATTGACAGTCTGCGAGAATGTTGAGTTATTTATGCGTGCTAGGGAGTAATTGTTCTGCATTTTTGAGATACTTTATGTTATAAAAAATATTTTTCAGTTGTATCAATAATTGTAACACTAACACAATTGAAATTGGTTTTATCTAGGTTTAATACAGTTCACTATGTTCACAAACTCGAACGTCGTTTCCAGTAGATAATTAGAAAGATGTCCCTATTTATATGTTGTACAGAGTATTGCGACACATAGTTTTGTGTATTTTATTTACTACTTTCATATTCTATTTTATAAAACAAAACCATAATTCTGTAATGTTTTAGGTGCTCTGTATATGCAGAGCAGTGGTCATCAAATATCATTATAATCTTTAGTTATTATAAGTCTTCATTTTGTGTTCATTCTTTTATGATACCTTGAAATTAAAATATAATTGTATGTAATTGTTTTATTTCTAAATCAGTTTTGAAAATTATTTTATAAAGTAATAAGTATAAATTATTGAAATTTATCTTTATTTCAAAAGTATAATGATAGTTTTTGAATTTCATTGGTTTCTGCATATACTGTAACAATCTTATTGTATGGCTGATTAGTATACAAAGGGCCACTATAGGAGAAAGACTCTCAACACATGATATTTATGCATTTTTTCACATGAATATCAATTAATTTTTACAATGTAACATGACTAAGAAGGTTGCTATGTATTTCATAAAAAACTGCTATCCTTGCATATTAGAAAAACAAATGCTTTTGTTTTGGTATTAGGACCACTGAATTGATAGGTATAGATTTTATTTTAATCTTAAGTATAACCCTTTAGCTAGCTAGGTCTTAGTATTTTTTCTTACAATAAGTTTTATATGAAATAAATAGGGAGGAAAAATAGTAAAGTTAACTATAATAATAAAGTATACTAATAGTAAAGTTATCCTATTCATATGTCTAAATGATTAAATAATTAATTCTAAATATTTATATAATAATAATTTAATATTTATTTAATTAAATATTTAATGTATAATATTTTTTCTAACCTAAAAGTATAAATACAATAAATAAATTGTAAACTTCATGGTTCAGTAAAAAAAAAGTTCTTAGGAATGAAAGAATAATTTAGTAATACATTTTATATAAAAATTGTAATTTTACATTACATAATTTGTTATTATTCAAATTTTGTAATAAATCCAGTATTTTTTTTAAACTTATGCTGCCAAAATGTTTGTTGACCTGTGCTACATAAGGTCTACTTTCGTTTGTATGGAGCTTAAACCCTTATGGTTTTCAAAACTAGAGTGGTTAACTATGGTATATTTACTAACATATTAATACCTCGAGAGCTGTCAAGAAGTAACTTGTCATCAGCCAATAGTATCCGAAATATTAGGAGAAATACACACTACGGTGTCCGATATTTACCAAATTGGGCTTATTGAGTTGGGTATCGTTCTAATCGTTATTTTGTAGCATAAAAACATTTAAGAAAACAAAATCCGATGCCGTTTAACCGTGACTAAATAACGATACTTTACCTATGTCTAAAAATGTCTTTTTTTCTTCACTTTTTAGAAATTAATTTTTATATTGCTTGTTTTATTGAATAACTTATTTCTTGGTCCACAAAACTAACTACAATCTAGGTATAACTTTACTTAGAAATGAGCAATATTGAAAAATCACTGATTGCACTTTTCTAGATGTGGACTCAGTATGGACATAAGGTAAAGAAAAAGACATTAGGCGGTACAAAAACTAAACAAATCCATCATAAAACTAAGATCCTAGAAATTATATTAAAATATTATTAATTCTCCATCTACTATGATCCCTTGGGATGGAGTAACTTTGATATGGGCATCAACAATTTAATTTGTAAACTTTGATAAGATCAAAATTTATTTTTACCGTTATTTCTAATAAATTTTGACCTTATCAAAATATAGACTTTATAATTATTTTACTTAGACTTAGACTATAAACTAATGATTTGAATGATATCCAAGTCAAAAAAAAGACACCCTAATATATACTAAGAAATTATTGTACAAAATCATGGAAATAGTTTACACAAAGAACTTATAGAAACAATATACTAAGTTGCCACTTTCAACGATTATTTAGAAAATAAAATATCTCAAGATACTTCGTTGAAACTTGTTAGATGAAAGCTTTAAAAATTTACGAAAGTTATAAAGAAATCGAAAACTTCAATCAAAATTTATTACGGCAGTCAATTATTGGTTATTATCTACACATTTATATAATAATACACTAGCTTCTTCGTCCGTGTGGAATCTATACTTCGGGCTAACGTTAACTTTAACTCGCGACTTCGTTTACGTAGAATGTGAAAATATTTTTATATAATACGTACATTAACCCTGAATTTCAAAACATTCTTCATTGGTGCTCCGCTCCTATTGGTCTTAGCGTGGTGAATGGTGATATATAGCCTATAGCCTTCCTCGATAAATGTGCTAACACTGAAAGAATTTTTCAAATCGGACCAGTAGTTTAGTGAGATTAGCGCGTTCAAGCAAACAGACGGTTCATCTTTATAATATTAGTATAGATAAGTATAGATTCGCAGAACAATAAACAAAGACATATAGGTAATATCTCATGAAATTCTCGAATATCCTGTTCAAAGCAAAAGTTACGCAAATAATTATAAATTAAATATCAGACCAATCGTTAGGTATCGGTAAATAATTCGAAACTCTTTAACATCAGAATGAAAATGCGTACAAAAAATGCGCGAACACGACTTATTGGAACGTTATTGGAAAAATAATATTGATCTCTCAATATTGATCGGAGCCACTCGTAAAAAGCGGCAACGTATAGAACAAAAAGCAATCAATTAAACCCCTCGGTTGATTTTTTAAGACCGATATCTCAAAACGGCGGATAGTGCATTTAAATATGTAGCCAATTTTTGAAGTGAAATCTTCTTTAGGCGCGTAGAACGGTATTGTTGGCAGAAGATAAATTTATAATTTCGCGTCATGACATGCTAGCTAAACATGTGACCGGCCGTATTGCACGTCAGACTAGCGTCGCGTAGTATAGGGGCCTGTGTACATGTAATATTGATATTTTGCAGCTCATCATATGTTTCTTTAACTTTAAAAAATGTATATAATTATTGCTCCGAGTGCCAATAGATACGAAAACCACACTAATGTTAATTATTTCAATAAACAAATTCTAAAATTTAAATATTGTCATTCACACTATACTTCATTTAAAAGATCAAAAGGTAACACAGTTATTTAATTGTTTAGAGTTTTCACTTCTGTCAACAGTCCTCAAGACTGTCCTCGACTTTTTTTTATAAATTTTACTTAACATAATTTGTTATTGTTCAAGTTTTTCAAAATTTTTAATTACCACGGTATTTTTTTTTAAACCGTATTCAATCACCAGTCTGTTGATCAGTACATCATAAGGAACGTATATGTGTGTGTATGGAGCTTAAATCCTTATGGATTTGGACGGTAGACGGATTAACCATTTGAGAATCGATTCGATCGAACGAGATCGACGGACGATAGAAGTGCGAGATGCGAACCCGACGCGACGCAACTCGGACGTAAATATCGTGACATTTGCAACGTGTCACAGCCTAGGCCGAGATACGGCGCCGGCGGCTGCGTGCAGTACACAGCTCGCGCCTACACACGCGATATGCGCTTTCGTAATAGTTGAACGATCGATGTCTGTCGCCCCACTTATTTATTGAACGGTATCTATACACAATTGACCGAAATTGTTCACAATTTAAAATTCGCAACGCTCTGCCGACGACGTGGCCGGGTCGAATAGGAAAAACTAAGCATAGTTAAACTATGGATTAACTAATGTTTACTAGTTCTCGTCCAACGGTCGAACTTCGACCGTAGAGAAGAAAAAACACTTTTTTTATTGATAACACTAAAACTCGTGAATAGTTACAAATACTATTAGACATGAAACAAACTCGTGTTGAAAAAGAAATTCAAAATTAAAACGTAACGCCATCTATGACATATCTATAACAGTCGGTCCTATAGATCTATGTCAACAAACTAATTTAAACCGCCATCTGTTCGAGACTGATGGAACTTACAATTAATAACAATAATCACCATTCACAATTAATTTGCAATTAAAATAAATATAAATTATCCCATCTCTTAAGTTGGACCAAATTATACATAAATGCCAACTTTCATGAAAATCCGTTCAGTAGTTTCGGAGTTCATCGTGGACTAACATGATGACACTGGACTTTTATATATTTAGATATGATTTATGGGAAACAAATATTTTTAATTAATTCGTTATTATGAGGATATGTGTTAACAAGAAGAGCGAACGCTACTGCCGTACGTCGCAGTAAATAACGGTTATTGAGACCTAAATCACGTGCGACTGACTACAGGGGAGTCTTGAGTTATTTACGAACTTTGTACATTTTTAGAATACGCTACAATAAAACGTCTCTCCTTTGAACCGACTTCAAATTTTAAATCCCACTTACATTTCGACCACACGCATTCTACTACGAATCCTAAAGAGCGATAAACATAAATTAAATACATTTTTTTAAGTGAAAATTCTTATGGTACGGTAGGGAAAAATTTGCGTTACGCGTTAAAAGCATGTATTTGTATGTATGTGTAAGTAGGTATAAATATGTATAAGCAGTGGTACCAACATACTGTTTTAACAGTAGATTTCCTGTTTTCACATCGATGTCCCTGTTTTTGTTTAATTCCTAATTTTACTGTTTTTTCAATTAGCATTCGGTGCCACCTATTACACTATGCAAATATTTTACTTGATAACTACTATGTAAATAAATCGCAATGACACTAGATGGCAGTATCAACATATGTTGCGATTCGAGGGAATTCCTCGACTGTGTGATTGACTGCGACTGCTAGTAACGTAAACATTACTATGAAAACATATACGATGTTAGTTACCCACTTATTTAGATCTATTCGCCGGAAAACAAAACGCAACTTATTCATTAAATTACATTTCAAAACCCACATTCTGCAACACAATCATCAAAATCTATATCTTCTATACATATAACAAGAATGTGAATGTAAAGTGTCCGTACTGTTTAGATTTTTGTGAAAAAAATTGTTACTGGTGTTGTGGAATAAGTAATAAAATACACTTCAATTATTCAAATTCAAAACACTTTATTCAATTTAGGCCCTAAGAAGGCACTCATGAACGTCAAAACTACCACCGGTTCGGAAAACAACCCAGTCATCGAGAAGAACCGGCAAGAAACTCGATCTGGTTTATCTTTTTAACAAATATATATAATATTTAAAATAATAATATATTCTATATAAAAGTAAATTTCACAAACGTTTTTAATGGATGCACAGAGATGAGTCAATTCCAGACATCACCATCGTTCACATATTGATCCACTCTATAATAGCCTTTTGACACCAAAACCCGCTTGACATGGCGCTTAAATTCACAATCCGGCAAATTATGATATAATTTGATGTGTGTGATGTTTAATAGTCACTGTTTCTTACATTAGGTTCCACGCGTACCGATTCGTGGGCACAGCTAGTCAATATAAATAAAAATCAATTGGCGTAAACGGCTGCACACACATTTCGCTATTTTTTTTTGTGTTAGGACAAGGTTTGTATGAAAAAACAAATTTGTTCAGAATATCTTACGGAAAAGTGAACAATTTGGAATAATAAAGCTCCATACAAAAATATTGACAGAAATGGTTGATTGACATATAGTTGTTTAGTTACCATTTTATGCCAGTTATGCCAGCGGACGTTGTCCTATCTTGATAATAAAAAAAATCCTAAAAGACAACCGCAGCGTCACCTACCGGTTCCAATTGAATCCGCAATCTAAACCAATCTTGAATCCACCTGAATACACACAAAAAATTTCATCACCATCTGTCCAGCAGTTGAAGAGAATTTCAGTCACATACACACGGATAGAAGAATTATATATCATCATTACATTGTATAAAACAAAGTCTACCCCTACCACGTCTGTCTGTTCGCGATAAACTCAAAAACTACTGAACGGATTTTCATGCGGTTTTCACCAGTAGATAGAAGTGATTCATGAGGAATGTTTTGGTATATAATTTGTCAAGGATTTTTTTTTATAATCAGAGCGGGACAACGTCTGCTGGGCCCGCTAGTATAAAGATATATAATGATATGGACGTACTGTAAAAGGAAGATATCGTGCTATTTTCTTAATACATAAAAATAAATGCAGTATAATTGTAATAAGAAAAATTCGCATCATTTCGCTACAATGATGAGACATACAAATATTATGCAAACCGTAACTTTCTCTCTGCGAACCGGCTTTTGGCGAGACAGCGCTCTCTTATCAGTCGACTCGGAACTTTGCATAATCAAGCACATACGCTTAAAACTATACCTTCATTCGATAATCAAATAAAATAAAATAAGGAATTTAACAGAAAATAAAACCCACTATAAATTGCAACAGAACCTCCTTAAGCGTAACATCAAAATCTGCCTGTGGAATACCCACTGAAGTGATATGGACACAATCACATCTCGCCAGCCTACGACGTATTCGTGATTTCAAACTCATTGAAATCCAAGACACAATGCTAATGAAATTAAAATGACATCCCTTAAAATACCCGCTTACCAATAAAAAAAAAATCAAGTCGGATTATAAATTACCAAGTTCTGAGGTAACAAACATAAATAAAAAACAACCGAATTGAAAACTTCCTCTTTCTTGAAATCGGTTACAAGATGTCAAGCATAATATTCAAAACATTAAAAATTCTTTATTCTATTTAATACCCTAAAATGGCGCCGGTTCGGAAAAACAACCCACTCATAGAGAAGAGCCGGCAAGAAATTAGATCGAGTTTATCTTTCTAACACACATATATTTAAAACTAGCGGGACATGCAGACGTTGTCCCGCCCTGATTATAAAAAAAAATCCTTGACAAATTATATACCAAAACATTTCTCATGAATCACTTATCCACTGGTGAAAACCGCTTGAAAATCCGTTCAGTAGTTTTTGAGTTTATCGCGAACAGACAGACAGACAGACGCGATAGGGGACTTTGTTTTATACTATGTAATGATAATAATACATTACCGTTACACTCCTTTTTAATGAATGCACAGAGAGAGATGTCAATTCCAGATATCACTATCGTTCACATATTAATCCACGCTATAGAATAGCCTTTTGACACCAAAACGCGCTTGACATAGCGCTTGAACATACATACCGGCAAATAGGTAATACGCTTTAGGACTTTGTTGTGAAGTCTATCAATATTATCTATACTAATATTGTAAAGCTGAAGATTATGTTTCCTTGAACGCGCTAATCTCGGGAACTACTAGTCCGATTTGAAAAATTCTTTCAGTGTTAGATGGCTCATTTATCATCCTTGATCGGACTATGTATAAAATATTTTCACTTTCTACGTAAACGAAGTCGCGAGTTAAGTTTAGTGTTAGCCCAAAGTAACTATTCCACGCGGACGAAGTCGCGAGCAGAAGTTAGTATTATAAATTATCTCATTCTTTTCGTTAATACACAAAAAACCCGTTGAATTTTTGTGCCTAGAACATAGGTCGTGGAAAGTTAAAACCCGTCATAAGTTCTTGCTCCGACAAGGATCGCGACTCGAAAGCAACCTATATTCGCAGACCGGAATAAGTTAAACTTGTAATGTACTTAAACTTGAAGCAATTGCGGCTCAACGGTGACGTGGTCGGACACCGTATCGATCAACAAAGGTTCGAATTAGAGATGGCGATTCCGAACAAAAAGAAATGGAAATTAAGAAGATAGATTATTCAAAAAAACAATCTCTTTTTTAAGAGCTTTTTTAAAAATTATAAATTATTGTATAGTTTTATTTTATCTAAATAGAAAAAATCGATTCAAGAATTTTTGGTGTCAGAGACAGATTCACTGGATCGATTCGATTTCTAAAAATCGATTATTCGATTAAGCCATCTTTGATCGCCAACCCTTTTTCGAATCACTACAATGAGCATGAAATCTTCAACTCAGTGGCAAGGTTTCGAACCTACGTCCATTGACACGGGGTCCAAACACGCTAACAACTGAGCTATTACTGCTTTAGAAGTAGTATATCCGACAGCCTAGAGACTATTAATAAATTATAGAACTTACTTTGTCATGTTACAGCACATAAAAAATCTATAGAAAAGGTATCAAATAAAGTAATCTATTGTTCAACGCAAACATATACTTTCAATCTTCGACAAACAAAATATTTAATTATGGAACATGCTGTATTTCTATTATGTCACAAGTATATGATCCTTTTTAATAATATGGTTGAAGTATAATTACTAGAACCGGATAAACGACAGAGCAATAGAAACATATGTAACAGCGCCCGGGATTTCGAAGAACAGAAGCGTCAGCCAGAAAACGTTTAAATTTGTAAAATTTTACCGAACATAAAACTTACGCCATTACTGATCTTCATATAGAGCATGTTCTACAATGCTGTTATAGAAACATATTCATGTAGAGTATAATTTAAAACACATTCTTATGCTACAGATTTCACTGTCCTATGTAAAAACATACAACTTACTAATTTAGGCCTGACTAGACACACAACGGATCTGGCCGAGTCCTCGTCACTGGTGCTCTCCAGACAATCGGAGAGGGAGGGTGAACGTCGCGTCGGCCACGACTTGAGGGGTTTTTCCGACACAGGTGGAGCGACAAGCGTCGGCGACATCCACGGACCCTGGCCACGCCACCACGACACCAGCGCCGGCGCCACGCCCACAACCATCGCCAAACCCAGACGTACCATCATACCAAAGATACTGACCGTGACAACAGTTTATAAGAACATTATACGGCGTTGTTGCCGTTTTTTTGTTACTTAATGCTTGGTACTGTCCTTTATACGTGCTATATGAGTCACTGTCACGGAGGCAATGTATCGCCTACACCAAGGAACGGACGAACAGGATTATCCATCAACGTGACACGGCGCGAGGCGAGGCACGGGCTAACGTAAGCGCACGTGTTGCACAAAGTCAATAATAAATTATCGACGCTCTATAATTCTCAGTAAACGTGCCGCTGTGTGTAGCGCCAGGAGCTCGCGAGACGACGCTGACGCAATCACGACCGGACGAACTGCGCGCACGGGAGCAATAAACAAATGCAGCTATAGACGATCGCGTAATGAACACAGACGGCCGCTCTCCGACTCACGGATCAACGTCGAATCGTCGCATGAAATTAAGTGAAATTTATCGAAAATATCGGAGCCGGTCGCAGCTCGGTACGGTGCTCTCCCGCGGTCGCAGACGGACGAGTGCCGGTCGTTGACGCTGGAGAGACCCTTCCCCCGCCTATAGCGCCCCTCCAGCCGCCCGCCCTAGAGGACAACCCCCTTTACTCCTATACTAAGAGAATATCGCACGAAATGCAGCTACACAGCTATTTAATGAAAAATGTCCAGTGCAGAAAACGATATAGAATAATTTCAGTAGATTCATGTTAAATTCAATTAATTTTACGTCAATAAGGAAGAAACAGATTCTGTAATAAAAAAATAATTATTGACGTAATATATACAGCTTGCACTTCCGCACAATTTCCTACTGAACAAGTTTTTTTGCTTTACAAATTCGTTCCGCGACATTTATTTTAGAGCATCTTGAGGCGCTTTGTTTATTTTTATTTATTTCAATGTCTAATCACAGTACAAAAGGCAGCGGAATGTCACTGAAATTCAGCCTTCATCGGATCAATTTAATTAATTCATAGATAGAAGAAAATATCTAGAGATAATCTCTTTGCTGTGGTTTATATTTCAGAAAGTAAAGCTTTTAAACTGAGAACTATACGTATCTTTTTAAAGGAAATGGCTTCACAAGGAGCACAATATTACAACGCAAGGGAAATGATAATATTATGCCTGGAATGATGGAAATTTTGAAATTGGATACTTATTTACATGTAGTATGCATTTTAGAGTTCAACATTTAAGGGTTAAATGTATTAAACGTTTATTTAAAAGTGGATAAGAGTAGACTTTCAATAATTAAATTTTCTTATAGAATGCTTGGATAACTTGAATTTATAGAGAGTAGAGTTAAGGAGAACTATCTCATATTGGGGACATGTTGAAAAATGGTCAGCTGTAAACACTAAATAATAATTCCAAAACTCTCAAAAATGGCGCTAGCATAGGCAAAGGTTATGGATATACCGAAATAATTTTGTAAATATAACTTAAAATAACTGCTGGAAGAAAAAGTGGAGTGTGATAGAATTTTTGTACGCTTTAAATGATACGCTTATTGATTTTTGAGTGTTTATATTTTTATAAAACTTGTTGAGATAATTGAACAATAATGAACCCTGTTGCTACCGTAGTGCCACCATAATTTACCGCATTTTGACAGAATTGAAGAGAGCGGACTCCACGAACATTACAGGAACACATGAAGACGAACACTAGTTCCTAAATGAAGGATATGATCATATGAGATTCATCAGAAAGCTGAGATACTAGTTCTAACCGATGAGGTTTGGAATGATACACTTTGGACTCTTTAGTAGGAGTTTTGGTAGTTTTCGAACTCGATCAAACATTTCGTCTTCTTTTATAAATTCTCCACCAGAAATCATTTAAGACCTTTAATTGGTAGTATATTAAATTTGTATTCTTAAAAGGAACTTAATGACTATTACTAACATATGACATTAACTTTTGAATGTTTTGTGTATATAAAACACATGTGTAAATTATAAACTTTTTAATGTCTGTCAAAATTTTTGGTTTTTACATTACCCCGTTACAATTACTGACACAAATAACTGATTAAGAAAACAATCACCGCACTGCGTTCGTGCATTAATATTAGTGCGAAACAAAGTTCCATCCGTTCCATCAAAAGCGGAAAGAGACAAAAACAATTAATTTAGAAGAATTATACTTAGCAAGGACATATCTATACCAATATTATAAAGCTGAGGAGTTTGTTTGTAATGTCAGGAATCACTGGCTCGATTTGAAATTCGAAATTGATCGATTTGAAATTGAAAAAAAATCTTGCAGTGTTATATAGCTCATATATCGAGAAAGGCTATATATGCTATATATCATCACGCTAAGACAAATAGGAGCGGGAGCACCAATGAAGAATGTTTCAAAATCGGTCAACGTAGAATTATATAAAAATATTTTCACCTTCCCCGCGGACGAAGTCGCGGGCAGATGCTAGTATAAAAGAACATGTAAGCTGAAGAACGAAGTTTAAATTGAAGAGCATAGCAAACGTTAAACTTAAATTACAATTTTCACATCTGATATTGCTAAATGGTAAATTATTGCAAGAAGTTATTTATAATTGTAATACAAAGTTGTAGCAAAAACGAGCAAGTTGCATAAGCCGAAACGGGTGGGAGATGCGGACTGGAGCCAGACGGATCGATGCAGCCGCTGACGTCATAGGTGCCCAGACTTAGCCGGATAATACCTATCACCGCTTAAGTATATAAATAAGTAACATTTGTTAGGCTTTAAATATTTAAGAACGATAGGGACGAATCAGGTAATCATCAATGAAATGGGAAAACAAATACCTACATATACCTATTGGGAGTTTTTGGCTTATCTTAGTCTGTCATGTATTGGATTTTATATTTTATTCATAGTCTTGTGTTATTTGACTCTATTTTTAACCGACTTCAAAAAAAGGAGGAGGTTATCAATTGGACTGTATTTTCTTTTCTTTTTTTTTTATGTTTGTTACCTCATAACTTGGGACTGGGTGACCCGACTTTGATTATTCTTTTTTTATTTCAAAGCTGGTACTTCCCGTGTGGTCCCACTTTAATTTGGTCCAGTTCCGACAACGGCATCCAGTGCAAAACCGTATAAGTTTTAAATTTGCATTAATTATGTAAACGACAAATAGACGAATAACTCAATATCACGCTAACCGATTTCGATGATTCATTTTTTATTGGAAAGGATGTACTTGATGGAAGGGTAGTTTGATAAGAATTTGGTTAGGTTCTGATCATGGGATCCGTGACAAAGTAAGAAAACTTTCAAGAAACGAGCCTACTCCTTTCTTAAGGGCCGGCAATGATATGATTTTCGGTTCGCACCGACTTCCAATATATCTCTAGGTAGCACACATATTCATGTTTTATTTAATTTGGTTAATTTGATAAACTATTTATTTTCCGCTTTTTAGTGCCTTATGGGTTTTTGATTGATATTGAAGTCGGTTAATACTTTTTTTTTTAAATTTACTTTATTTGTAATATTGGTCGTGTTTTACGTAATATAGTTCGATTATTGTACACAAGTGATGCAGATGAGTAATACTATGGGGCATGAATTTCTGAGTTGGCACAAAAACTCCTTGGGAAGTTCTGGGAGCCACCATCTTCTTGTTAGAACAATGAAAATAATCACAAGAGACTTGTAATATTTATAATAACACTACTGGACAATCGCAGTAATAATATAGAAAATTTATTGCCCGAAAAAATATTATTCAAAAAAGTACTATGGACGGTGGTGATCACTTAAAATCAGGTGACCGACCTGTTCGTTTGCCTCCTTTGACATAAAAAAAAATTGACAATTTAACATATGTAAATGAAAACAAAAACGGAATAATTCTAATATAAATTGTGTACTTTATACGCTCTAGTCTCATTTTATATAACACGGTCAGCGATATGTGTGGAACAGAAAAAAAAATACGTCTATTGAACGTTTATAAGTCTTTGACAGCTAATTACAACCTATTTACATATAAAAAATACATATTTACTTGTTATACAAGGAAACGCAATAAGTAAGAGTCACATGAAGTGAAATAAGTCTCTATTTCAGTAAAAAGTTTGCAGGCTCTCGAGGCTCAAGCTCTGCAGCGCTGATATTCTGACAAGGCCTGTAACTATAACCTCAAAGACGTATTCACATAATTTTTAAAATTACAACTTTATCCGAAATATATATAAGCATATATAGAGCGCAGCATAAGCTAAGTACATGCACATAAACCGTATAAATAACATAATAATATAAACACAGTGGCAGGGGTCGCAAATTTTAGAAATGTGTCTAGCAGTGAATCTTTTTAACCGACTTCAAAAAGAAGGAAGTTCTCAACTGGGCTGTATTTTTTTTTTAATATTCGTTACATTAGAACTGCGTCATTTATAAACTGACATGGATTTTTTTTTTTCGAAAGAGGTTATTTTCATTTCAATTTTATTAGCATTGGACTGACTTGGACATTGGACTAGGAACTCCTGGAAATCGAATAGCAAATGTAGAATGATTGAAATATTGGTAAGTTAAGACTAGGTTACCTACCTAACTATGATCAAGTACGTTTTGTTGCAGACGTACAGACTTCTTCGAGCATACTTCTTTGAAGTAGATTTTATTTCTTATTAAAATTTTCGATTATCAAATGATTTTGAAAAGCCTATGAATCAAAGTTTATTGTTATCATAAAATATTAATTTCATAATATACAATAAACAGTTTAGACTCTATGACATTCTACATAAAATGCTATTACGTTAGCTATAGTATGATTTGTACACCGTATCCCTTTCAGGATGTAACTTGCCATAGTATATATTGAATGGAACGGCATATCGATCGGGGGTAACGACCGGGGTCCGCGGACAGGTTCCCTGTGACCTATATTCGCTTATGACTATCATAAAATAAGTTTCCTTCTTAAGACGGAGGAAAAGCAATAAATAAATTTTGATATATTATTTTCATTACATATATTTTTCCCCAGACTATCTCTTATAAAGATTTGGAGTTTAAAATGTTTGCCGGTATCTTGGGATGTCATTTAGTGGATTTCATATTTTATTCACATACTCTTTTGTTATTTGGTTATATATTTCATAATATTGGTGGTTATTGTATACAAGTGTATGGGAAATGCACGATTCTGACACGGGGCATGGATTCTGAGTTGCCACAAAAACTCCCTGGACAGCTCTAACAAGACGGCCACCATCTTGTTAGTTCATTGAAATGATCGTAAGAGACTTATAATATCATTACCTACTCGAGAATGGCAGTAATAATACACAAGATTGGTTGACAAAAAAAAAGTTGGAATCGAGTATGAAATAAATTAATATTTAGATAAATATGTGTAAAAAGAAGTTTTTAAACAAATGCGTTGATAATTTTTTCAATGTATTTGATGGCCATTTTGAGGTTCTTCATTTTGTTTTTATTACATTTCTGTATATCTTCATCAGAACTGAACAAACATACAGAATTGCAAAGTCGTAGATCTAAAGAGGGGGTCGGCAAATCACGGATCGGTTGCGGCTCTTCCACAAAGTGTTTAGGGCAGACACAGAATTACAAATTGTAGGTGGTAGAGTCACGCCGAAGCTATTACTGGTTTCAGCATGAATGGGTCGGCTCGCCCGGGGTACTACCACCCGACCCACAGAAACACCCACGTGAAGTAACAGTGCTTGCGTTTTTGCGTTTCGTTGGGTCAGTGAGAGCACCGGAGGGCCACCTCCCTTCCACTCGCCCAACCCCTTCCCTCCTTTCCCCCCAAACACAGGCTGGCAACACACTTGAAACTCCCCTGGTGTTACAAGTGTCTATGGACGGTGGTGATCACATAAAATCAGGTGACCCACCAGTTCGTTTGTCTTCTATGATGTAAAAAAATTGTACTACTACTGATAGTAGTAGAACTAGTAGTTTCTGCTTGCAAGATTTGACCTAAACAAACTAACAAACATTGGAAGTAATAAAAGGTTGTAATATGAATAAAAATAGTTCGACTTTACCCAGTATTAGTGATATACCAAAACAAGTACAATACAGCTCGTATTTCAATAAACAAATAATTAAAAAGGAATTAGGTTATGTTATAATTAAGTCAAGTTGAAGACATTGAAGTACATAAATCAGGTAAATGTACCAAGTCGTCTCACCATATCGGAACACAGAATTCTAATACAAACGGTAATAAGGGCACGAGTCGCTTCGCTGTAAATAGATTTCCTCTTATTTGCTTCGATTTATAGTTAAATGACCACACGTAGAGTTTTATATATAGTGGCTATAATATAAAGGTTTCGTGCTTTATTACTACCGCGTTAAAAGGAAAACACGAAGATATAAATGTCCGTTTTATGCACCGACGAACAAATTAACATTCATTTTCACGATAGCACCTCCTATTAAGTTTTCTTTTGTACACATTTCGTTTCAACGGATTTCATTATATAGTTTCTCTACTTAGTTCGATTTAACAACGTTGTCAAGGTTTCTAACGTGTAAGACTTTACATTATTTGAACTATATTTTAACAAGTGATATATTCAATGATGAAAAAAAAGAAAACAAAGTGAGTCGTGAAGACACACGATAGAAGCGAAACTTCTGTATTACAGGCCGATATTTTAATTAAAAAAATACAACATATAGCCAACGTCACGCGGTGTTCCCAAACGGTCACCCATCCAAGTGTTACTTTGCTTAACGTCGGTGATCGGATGAGAACCGGTGTTTTAAACATTCTAGCCGACACAGTATTTCTCTCACCAATTTTACGTCACAAAGAAAGCTCGGTGATCAGAATGTCAAAACCCTCACATAACACATTTAACTTGAAAAATCAAAATTTCTTTCAGTTAACCGTAAATAAAGCAACGCAATTGTTGATTGGGTTAAAATTATGTTCGCACAAAATTCTATGTGTACCCATTTGAATTTTCTCTTACTAAAAAAAGCCTATAATACGTATGTCTGAACAACCTTGAAAGGTTCACAATCTGACAGTAAAATTGTCGTCAAAAACGATTTACCATTACCGACATTAACGGGACAAATAACAGACACTTCCATTTCATATAAAAAAATTGCTTGCTGTAAAAAATATTTTTTTCTAATTTTTTTTTACACACCAATATTCCGAACACTTCTAAGAAGTACTTATTAGATAAAAAGTATTTCTACATTTCGTTCCTAGGGGCGGCGTTTAAATTTTAACAGTTTGAATAAACGTTCTAAAATCACATAGTACGTCAAGATATTCCCGTTGTTTCACGGAAACCGTTGACCTGAAGCAACGTTTCCTTTATTACGCTCGGTCCGCACGCTTCGCAGTCGCCGATCAGTTTAAGGAAATTGGCACAGATTGCATTGCGTAATAAAAGTTGGAATTAACATGAACTGTAATAAACACGATCGACTCACCTCGTATAAATCTTCCTGTACGAGATATATAGATATAGACAAGGACTAGTAGCTGTACCCGCGATAGTGAAACAGGGATAAATAAAGTCATCTGCATGGTTTTTTTTATAATATAGGTGGCAAACGAAGATGCGGGACACCTGATGGTAAGTGATCACAGCCGTCCATAGACACTAGCAACACCAGGGAGTCACAAGTGCGTTGCCAGCTTGGGTTTGGGGGGAAAGGGAAGAGAAAGAGGGGAGGAGGGAGGGGGAGGGGAGGTGGTCCACCGACGCTCTCACTGACCGAACGAAACGCAACAATGCAAGCACTGTTACTTCACGTCGGTTTTCTGTAAGAAGGTGGTAGTACCCCGGACGAGCCGACCCATTCATGTTGAAACCAGTAATAGCTTCAGCTTGGTTCTACCACCTAAAAATTATGTATTAAGGTCCCTTTATTTATCTGCTTTTCTCTCATACTTAAGTCGCGTCGTCATTAAAATTACAATAACTTTTGATAGAGTAAACCGATTTTAATTAAACAAAAACTAAATATTACTCGAAGATATGCTTTATGATTTTAGCAATGATGCGTGTCGAAACAGACAGACAGACAGACAGACATTTCTAAAAATGATTGCAATATATTTTATTACTTATTCCTAGACACCTGCGACAATTTTTTTACAAAAATCTAAAAAGCACAGACATGTTAGATTTACATTCTTATTATATGTATATACATACAGATAAATTTATCACTATCTACTCGGAAACATTATCGATGTTTTGAAATGAGACTTCTTATGGAACGGTGTGAATTGGATTTTATGAAACGAAAAGGTGTAACAAAAAGAAATTGCTATATACGTATATATAGGTGTTAAGCTGTGAGAGACTGAGACAGTGTATTCTTAAGGTACTCAAAATATATACAAAAGGAGAGAGAGAGATAAACGTTGGATTCTATTTTCTGCACATTATTTTCTGTTGGATCGTAGTGACTATCGCGCTCTTTTAAAAAAAATATTCTGTGTTGTGTATTATTAACATTGTTCATATATATTAAAATACTAGCTGTACCCGCAACTCCGCACGCGTTTTTTTTTAAATCGTATTAAAGAATTATAAAATTGTGAGACTATGTACAATTATAGAAATGCTCTTTAAAGACAATTGTAAGTACGACGCGCACGCCACTTACAGTAGCATGTAACGTGTACATTAGATATATAAATACTAACAGCGTGCCAAATGAGGTTTGTCATCAGCAGTATATTTGGAATCATAACCCACCATATAACTACCTCAGTGCTTACTTACACTGTATAAGGGAACTAATGAAACCATATCTTAAAATATTATTATAAAGATTTACATTTACATTACATTTAATATACTCGTACATTGTCATTATTATAATTAAGATTTTGTGGCTATACAAAAAATAAACGCTTGTTTGTTCCGCAAGAAATTGTATTATCGAACTCTTTACGTAATACGTTTATTATTTAAGATCTTATTAGGAAGACCTCTATATCATTAAAGTTCTTAATAATTATAATGTCGAATTGTAAACAATAAGCTGATAATTATTTCTCTTATTAAAAATAAAGAATGAGTTGAAATCTTGCTAAATTTCATGCATACAAAGTCGCGGTTAACAGCTAGTCTAAAATAGAATAACCTTAATTACTTACTACCAGTGAAAGTCCCGTGAAAATCGGTCTAACCGTTTTGGTGATAGCACAGCGAGCGAAGCCATGGTTAACAGCTAGTCTAAATTAAAACACTTTTTATAAGGTCCGCAATCTGCCAGTGAAAGTCCCGTGAAAATCGGTTTAACCGTTTTGGAGAAAGCACTGTGGGCGAAGCCACGGTTAACAGCTAGTATAAACTAAAATTGCTTGAATTACTTTTTATAAGGTCAGATATCTGTCAATGAAAGTTTCGTGAAGACCAGTCCAACCGTTTTGAAGATAGCACTGTGGGCGAAGCCACGGTTAACAGCTAGTCTAAATTAAAATAGACTAAATTACTTGCTATAATATCCGCTATCTGCTGGTGAAAGTTTCGTGAAAATCGGACCAATCGTTTTAGAGATAGTATTGCAGACGAAGCCGCGGTTAATAGCTAGTTTAAATTAGAGTTGAGATTTAGAGATTACCCGGAACAAACAGACAGTCAGACAGACAGACATACCGACAAAACTTTTAAAAATTGCATTTTTGTTATCAGTTGCGTGTATACTTTCATACCCAATCATTAAAAAAAGTTATTTTGATATTACATACAGACACTTCATTTTTATTATATGTATAGAATAGATAGATTACAAAATAATGCCGAAACTAATGTTTACCACAACCATAGTGTATTCTATCTAGATACTAGAACACTGGTATAATATAAAAATATGAATACGCCTTACAACTGAGCTAAATGCAAATAAACGATAAAATATGGAGAATTTTTGAACAAATAAAGATCGTAATATAACTACAGAAACGTTTGTATAAATCAATAAGGAATTACGCTGTTGTTGTTTTAACTGAATCGTTGTTATAAACAGTTCTCAGTTATACCACTGTTTGTATTGTTTTATATCGTATTGTAATTTGTAACATTTACGTGATAATGAAAATTAATGGTCATTGGTCACATTGTTTATAAGTTATTATAAAAACAATAGCAAAAAGCGCATAACTAATAATCTTGATGCCCTAATTTATTTTACACTTGACGCTAACAGAAAACGTACCGTGGGCAAATTCGTGAAAGTTTTAAACCGATACATATAATCTATCCATATCTTCTATCTATGCTATCAATTTTGTGAAAAAATTGTTGCAGGTGTCTTGGACTAAGTAATTTTTTCCATCATTTTTTAGATTTTCCATTTCCATCATTTTTTAGAAATGCCTGTCTGTCTGTCTGAATGAACACGAATCACTGCTAAGGTACTGCGTTCACGATAAAACCTGACCAAGAAAATCATAAAGCATATACTCGAGTAACATTTAGTTTTTATTTCATAAAAATCGGTTCACTCTATCAAAGTTATTGTAATTTGAATGTTGAGGCGAATTAAGTACGAGATAAAAGTAGATAAACAAACCGACTTAACACATTCAGTTGTTTTTTTATCACTGCTTTTTTTACATAAGGTTACACGCGGACGGAGTCGCTGGCACAGCTAGTTCTTTATAAATTACTATAAACACAATAGCAAAAACCGCGTAATTAATAATCTTATTGCCTTAATTTAGTTTACACGTAAAGCTGGTAGAAAACTTACCGTGACCAAATTCGTCAGTTTTAAATCCAAAATAAACGAAATAAACATTTAAATAATTTTGCGCGTGTGGTGTTAATATTCCCTGTGATCATCTTTGGATGCTATATACGTAATATGTATATCAGGGGAGTTACTATTGACCTGCGTCCGTCCTATTGACTATTTTGGATCCGTACTAATGACTTGCTATTGTTTACCCCATTTTGAAACACCATTGGTTGAAGGTATCACCTGTTCATGAATGAATGAATACTTTATTGCACTTTTAATTTGTACACTGGCGAGCTTAAATGCGACAAGGCATTTTCTTCCAGCTGACCACCGGTATTGTTATCAATTAAACAGTTTTGTAGATAGTGCATATACACAATATATAATATATAAAAATCAGAAAAAAAAATGGATAACTAAATAAATATATGTATGGATGTATACGATATATGTATATACGTATATAAAAATAATCATAAAATAAATAAATATAAAACATGCGTCTTGATTCTTGTTCGTAATAAAACTTTGAGCGTGAGCAACATAAAGTACTCTTCCTTTCATACCTATTGGTTGTTCTATGCTGGATTATTCACAAGCTGCGATAACACCAACCGTCCATTGTTATTGTCAATAATAATAACGGATAATAAACAACAGATTAATAGTGCTATTGATAATTTGTTGATGCGTAAAGTTCATCACCATTTTTTTTTTATTGTAGCTCGGCAAAGTGACTGTACTGTGCCTGATGGTAAGATCAATACAATCCAAAAACAATGGCGACCACCGAAAGACATACTATCCACCGCCGGTCGCCGCTGTCATGTCGGCCTGAAAGCGACCCAGTCAGGGACAGCCCCCCCCGGTTGCTGGATATACACTGGTTGATCCCGGAACGCGACACGCCCAAACGTGCCACTACGGCGGGTGTTCCACCTGGTGTACGGTGGTCGCGATCCAGTCGCGTACAGACACCCTACCACCCCGCAAACCACCATGCTCCCAGAGTTGTGGGATCATTTATGATGCGCACCACATCCTGATAGAATGTGTTCGAATGAAGGTATTAGATCTCGGCTTAATGCATCGCGTTCGTTCGATACTGGTTTGTATAATTCCTTATTATCCGACCCTAGCTCAAGATCTGCTAGAGAATTATAAAAAAAGTCTAAGCTATTGTTAAGTTTATATTTGTATGTCATTTAGGCGATACAGTCGCGCAGGCGACTAAGCCCTCATTAAAATTACAACATTATAATAATTTGTCATCCGTTATATAGGAATACTAGCGGGCCCGGCAGACGTTGTCCGCCCTGATTATAAGAAAATCCTTGACAAATTATATACCAAAACGTTCCTCATGAATCACTTTATCCACTGGTGAAAACCGCTTGAAAATCCGTTCAGTAGTTTTTGAGTTTATCGCGAACAGACAGACAGACAGACGCGGTAGGGGACATTGTTTTATACTATGTAATGATTTGGTGATCAACAAATAGTATACTGAAACTATATGTCATATTTTGTACAGCCGTTTCCGCCGGTACGTCATTAGTACTATTGAAAATCTGTCGCCAACCACCTGTGTTTGTGTATTCCGGCAGGTGTACTTGAGAACCAGTTCCCCTTAAGGTTTAGCGTATTCACCATCTCGGAGCACATTGTCATTTAACATCAAATGAGATTGTGGTCTGACCTATAAAGCATTAAAAAAAGTTTACCACAAAGCTACACGAATCGAATCACTATTATTAAGCATTTAAAAACAAATTTAGATTTTATTTCAATCTATTTATGAAATTCTTCAAGTCTTAGTCATTATTTATTAAAAAAAGTCAAAAATATTTTAACACCATCTGTGACTTTAATCAATAATAGTATAAGTCCCTTTCCTCTTCGTGTGTTTATTATTAAACGCATCCATCTCGCTCACATTCTATATAAAGAGGGAGACGAGACGATGCTATCAATCACTCACACGGCCATTCCTTATAAAGCTTTTTATAGACATCATATGATTAACGCTACATCGTTAACAGTTAACGCTTATGATCCCGACACGCATCAATCAATACATGTACTCAATGAACGGCTTGAAAGAAGCTTTCTTCTTTCTACGAGACTCCCTAGATCTGCAAGATTTATAAGTATCGTCAAAGAAACTCACAGTAATTCTAACCTAGGTAAAAACGCACCACTTAACAGATTAACTCGTGAGTTTAACAGTACATCGAAACAAAATACAAATGTTGACTTATTCGCAGCAAACATCGCCATGTTTAGAAAGGAACTAAAAGGAGAAATTGTCTAATCGTTATTGCCCGTACTCTCATTATATTAGATTAATTTTTTTTTATTTCTTTCTCTTACAATTCTGCTTCAAATCTCAAATTACTCTCAGATGTAATGTTTTTGTTTTTTTTTTTTCAAATTTTGTTTGAGTTTGTTTACGGAATTAATTTTCTTAATGTAAAATATTAAGTAAACTTAGTGAATTTCATAATTTCATTTTGTAACCCTAACTGTTTGCTCATTGTCAGACTAAGCCTGCAGTCTACACCTCTAATCGCGATGACACTTACCGTTACAAATTGTGCGTGTCTTATTTTAATAATGATCAGTGTACATTGTGTTGGTGTTCAATAAATAAATAAATTATCTATAAAAAAAGAGAAAACACGAAGGAAAGCAAATATTTAACGGGCACATACATATCTATACTAATATTGTAAAGGCTAGTCGTGTCCGCGACTTCGTCCGCGTGAAACATTATGTAAAAAACAGCCATTTAATTAGAAGTCTCTCTCCTACTTAAGTCGCGTCGTCATTAATGGTACAAAAACTTTTGATAGATCGAACCGATTTTAATGAAATAAAGACTATATGTTACTCGAAGATATACTTTATAATGTTCTTGAAGAAGTTTTATTGTAAACGCAGTATTTTAGCATTGATGCGTGTTCATACAAACCGACAGGCAGACAGACAGGCAGACATTTCTAAAATTGATTGAAATGTATTTTATTACTTATTCCTAGGCACATGCAATTTTTTTTATAAAAATCAGAAAGTACAGACACATTAGACTTACATTCTTACTATATGTATAGATGCTGATTTTTCATTACAAACATCACTTCAGTATATCTCGAAAAGGAACTTTGGCAAAATAATATTTCTCGGGTCACATTTATTTGAAACTAGCCGACCCGTGCCCACTTCGTTGGGCGGTAATAGGCATTATCAAGCTACAACTTTTCTCTAGAACTCAATCATATATATCTCATAATTAAGGCAGCGTTCGTAAGAAACGTTTTCGTTCGACCATTTTTCTCCGACTCCCCAGATATTACCCCCTACAACCTCACAAACTTTACCTCTTTATAATATTAGTATAAATTATAGATAATATAATTAGTTAATAGCTTCTGCCCGCGACTTTGCACGCGTGGAATAGTTATTTTGGGCTAAGACGCAGCGGAAGCTCTCAAAAGGAAAAAATACCCCGATTTTAAAACATTTTTCATTGTTGCTCCGCTCCTATTGGTCTTAGCGTGATGATATATAACACTCATAAATAACGTGGCTTTATATTGGTAAAAATTTCAAAATCGGTTTAGTAGTTCCTGAGATTACCCCCTACAACGTCACAAACTCACAAACTTTACTTCTTTATAATATTAGTATATAGATTATAGTCCCTGCCCGCGACTTCGTCCGCGTAGTAATAGTTACTACTCTGGGCTAACGCTGACACACAGCAGAAGCTCTCAAAAAGAAAAAACATCTCGATTTTGAAACATTTTTCATCTGTGCTCCGCTCCTATTGGCCTTAGCGTGATGATATATAGCCTATAACCATTCTCGATGAATGAGCTATATAACACTGAAAGAATTATTCAAATCGGACCAGTAGTTCCTGAGATTACCCCTTACAACCTCACAACGTCACAAACTCACAAACTTTACCTCTTTATAATATTAGTATAGAAGTATAGATTTCGTATCTATACTTGTTGACACAATTAGAGAATGGAGCCTTTTAATGTTTTCTCAAAATTCAACAACTAAATACTTAAAAGAAATAGCAACATTTGATTTTCAAAACAAAGCGAAATAACATATAAATTCAATTAAGTATACACGGGCTTAATTTAAATAAAGGATCTGTAATTAGATGTAGTTTTATTTACATTGTGTGTTGTCCAAACATCATTAGTCCGTGAGTGAACCACGAGAAGTGCGTAACTTCAAACGTACGTAACGTAACACATCCATCAAACACGGAGCCGTCTTCTGCCATGGACGTTATAAATACATCCTTAATAACTTTTACAATAATACGGAAGAATAATATTAGGATCAATATGCATACATATATGTAAGGTAATCAGTAATTTGTAATATTTTTAAGACTAGGTTTTGTCCACGGAAGGATGATAGGTGCCCTTTTATACCTGATAACGTGTGTGCAAGAAATGTAACGCAACTTTTAAAAACTAATTCAAATCTGTTCAAAAAATAAATAATGTAACTATCTCTGTATACAAAGATTCATATGTAGCATTCCGCAGTGCAATGTGATAAAAAAATAATGTAAAGGGGTCTGCGGCTTTCTGAAATAGCGCGAACGGCCGGGACTCCTGGGTGTATGAAGCGTCTATTTTGGCTCGCAATGTTGTTTTGTTTCGAGTAGTCGACTATGCACCGGCGACGCATGCGCGTTACGCACGGCTAAACAACTTAGGGATGTCAAGTTTCACCTAATCGTTTACCGTAAATAATGAAAATTAATACTACTGGAGAGTTTAATATACAATAGTGTTTCTTTGTAAAATAATATTTATCATTATCATTACATAGTATAAACCAAGTCGTTTACCGCGTCTATCTGTCTGTCTGTTCGCGATAAACTCAAAATCTACTGAACGGATTTTTATGCTGCTTTCACCAGTGGATAAAGTGATTCTTAAGGAAGGTTTTAGTATATAATTTATCAAAGATTTTTTTTTATAATTAGGGCGAAACAACGTCTGCCAGGCCCGCTAGTTACTCATAATTACAGAAATGGCTAAATACCAGCCAAAAGTAGAACGTGATGATGTCCTCCTTGACGTATCCGTTAACAGCGAACCTTGTGAATATCGGAAATGAGAACGAATGCGGCTCGCAAAACCAGATTTTGTTTTAAAGGTACGGTTACAAGGCGCACAGTATAACTGACCGAAGCAATTTTGGGCGTAAACGTAGGAAGGCTTGAGACGGTTCTTTGCGAAGAGGCGTTTTGCATCGAGATTGTTTAGTCGATGGTCCTCGAAAGCATTAACTGCCTTTTTATCAGAGTTGCGCCATTCTGATCTCTGTTGCGCAAGCTTTTCCCACTTGTGTGAAAGTATGTTACAATCGGTGAGATGGCGCTTAATCACACCTCTGTAGCGGAGGTACTGGCCCCCAGGTTTGCACTTTCTATGTTTCAATTGTACATAAAATAAAAGACAGACATAAATAACAGATACGTAAATCAAATTTGTAATTTGAAAGCGATCTTTTTAAGCATTACTAATATAGATTTGTTCTTGTGAAATCGTATCAAGTGGTATTTACTATGAAAATAACTTCGGTTATTATATGTATTTAATTTAAGATGATAAACAGTTAGACAAATGTTGATAATAAGGAGGAGACTGTCAACTTTAATACTCATAAAAAAAATTGTGACAACCCTAACTCCTAACATAATAATGAATTCACAGGATACCTATGGAATGATACACAGACTACCACTGGTATTCAGACTCGAAGACCGAGTTAATCTTACACGATCAATTACAGACGAATGTATTTCGTATAATCTGTTTTCTTTGACCAAACAATATCATGCAGTATTCCATTTGATGGTAAATAATCCGTAAACAGTTAGAACCGATAAACTATCTTTAAGATCTGTATTATTCCATTGAGATTTAAATCCAAGAAATATGAAGACGCATACACCACCACCACAGACGGCACCACCGCATACTTAATAAAATCACTGAGTCGTCAACGTTAGATTTTTAAACGAAAACTTTTTTTTTTTCTTGAACTGACTACGCTATTGACCTAGCAAGGTCTTAACAGCTTCATCGGAATAATGAAAACTTCTTTAGGCGCGGTGTGAGATATTTTTGGCAGGAGATAAATTTATCATTTCGTTTAGTACAAAATGCGGCCTTATTGCTAATAGCAATCACTTCCAGGCAACTTTTGGATGGATATTTTCCACGCACTATAATCGGGAGTATTCAGCTGTGCATGTATGTGTGTACACGCGGAAGTCTATTTTGATCGCGAGTGATATTTTACTGCAGCCACAATCAGGTGTCAAACTGCACAGTGTTTCAAAACATAAAATGTACACTGCCAAAATGAATAACAAAAACTGAAAAATTTACGCTTATATTGTACTAGCCGACCCGTGCGCACTTCGTTGGGCGGTAATAGGCATTATCAAGCTACAAATTTTCTCTAGAACTCAATCATATATCTCTCATAGTTAAGGCAGCGTTCGTAAGAAACGTTTTCGTTCGACCATTTTTCTCCGACTCCCCAGATATTACCCACTACAACCTCACAAACTTTACCTCTTTATAATATTAGTATAGATAATATAATTAGTTAACAGCTTCTGCCCGCGACTTCGTACGCGTGCAATAGTTACTTTGGGTTAAGACGCAGCGGAATCTCTCAAAAGGAAAAAAAGCCCCGATTTTAAAACATTTTTCATTGTCGCTCTGCTCCTATTGGTCTTAGCGTGATGATATATAGCCTATGACACTCACAAATAACGTGCTTTTATATTGATAAAAGAATTTTCAAAATCGGACTAGTAGTTCCTGAGATTACCCCCTACAACGTCACAAACTCACAAACTTTACCTCTTTATAATATTAGTATAGATGAATAAGAAAAAGAAATAAAAAATAAAACTGGAAAGTTTTTGACAGGATCTCAGTATTATATTTTATTCATATTGTTGTGTTATTTGACTCTATATTTTGTAATACTGGTGGCATTTTATGTAATATAGTTCCGTTATTGCGCACAAGTGAATTAGATGGAAAATAATACCACGGAGCATGAATTCTGAGATGTCGCAAAATCTCCTTGGAAATTTCTAACAAGGGGGCACCATCTTGTTAGAACATTGGAATTATAAGAAGATGCTTGTAATGTTATTGTATTTACTCGACAATTGCAGTAATAATCTAGAAGATTGGTTGCCAATAATAAAATTAAAAAAAAAGATAAAAGTAACCCCTAATGAGCTATTACACAAAATGATATCGATAGCAAAAATGATTCAATATTGGCTTCAAAATTATAAATTTAAGTTATATACCAGACCATAATGTGCACTAAATGTGTAATCTAACGCCGTAACAAATCTCTAGCTCTTAGCGTATCTAACAAAAACACAAACCGCAGAAAAGGCTAACGTCTGCACCATTAACGAAGTACGTCTAACTCGTTGATTGACTAAGTGTAATTTGAGAACAGAGGCTCATAGGTGAACAGGATACTATTAAATGCACCACTTTCTTATCATATAGATTTACTCGTATGAAGATTGTCATCATCATCAGCCTATAAGAGACCCATTGCAAGGTCATAGGCCTCTTCCCGAAGAAGGGTATGAGCACAATCACCACGCCAGTCCACGACGTATTGGCGATTTCAAACTCCGAGAAATCCACAGTTCTGTATTTTCCCACATACGATGGTACTACAAAAACATTTCTCAGGTTCCGATTTCGGTATTATAGCAAAACAGACGTTTTAACGCATTTTATTGTATGATAAAAAATGTAAGATACGACGACATCATATAAAATGAAGCATGTCCGCCCACAAACCGCAAAACCCGGATACGTATTATCTATATAATAATTACATAAACATTTACAACCAGTTGTATTGTATTGTATTGTATGTACGTTCGATAAAATCAAACTCCGAGAAAATTCTCTTCCTCATCACGTTCATTCGTCTTGCATAACATTCGTCATATATCCTGTCGATGCGTGCATTATATCAAATTCTTATACTTGGGTAGGACTACGAATTATGTCATAACTTATAATAAGTATAGCAATGTTAAATCTAGAATACAGAACGTATTCTAAGCTAACAGCGAATGCAAAATACTTGGGAGGTTATGTCATACGAACACGCAGACAAATATTTTAATGATACATCTACATAAGTGAAGCAGAGACAACAAAATTTTAGCGAATATCATGTATTAATAAAAATTTGTATTAATTTCATGTCGAAATACATATTACATAATATTTTCTAATAATAAAAACGGTTAAAGTAATTTTAGTAGGTACTGCAAAAAATCTATAAATATTCTATAGATATATAATCAGAATTTTTCACATAAGGAGATTTCGTATTTAACTTGATTCTTATTTAATTTATATTATTCGTATTTAATCATTGAGTTGATAAATAACATATCAATTATGTAGAAGAAGCACCAACAAAAAAAGTGTAAACCACGATGTAATCCAAATTAATATTACAAGTAATATCAACATTATTATAGGTATACAAGATGTGCTAAAAAGATAAATCTCAGAGAATTAAAATAATGTTATGAACTCTTCAACAGATTTTACAGACGCAGCGATGATGGTAACGATTTTTTTCTTTTTTTCATAACGACAAATATATTATCTTTTGGGCATAACGCAACGAAGTCGACCCACTGTGCATGATTTGGATCGAATATGCGGCCGTTCGGGCGCCGATCATCATTCGAAACTGAGAAGCGAGTTGTTGTATACAGGTGAGATTATCTGTACCCTGTGTTACTCTCCAGAAATCTAATTTTTTATTCCAACATAATGCTTTAAATTCCCAATAAATACACATTTTGAAGTTCACAAACCCTACCCATCTTAATATATATATTTCTTGTGTGCGTGTGTATGTGACTGAACTCCTCCTAAACGACTGGACCGATTTTGATGAAAATTTTTGTGCGTGTTCGAGTGGATCCGAGAATGGTTTAGATTCACAATTGGAACCGGTAGGTGGCGCTGCGGTTGACATTTAGGATTTTTTTTATTATCAAGGCAGGACAACGTCCGCCGAGCGCGCTAGTATTATTATATAACATATGACATAATAATATTATTGTACCAAAATAATCAAATCCTATTTCTTACCAATTCCTGTATTATACAATTTACCAAAACGTTTTAATCATTTTTCTGTGATATAATTACTTCTTCTATACATATAGTAAGAATGTTAATCTTACGTGTCTATACTTTTTAGCTTTTTGTGAAAAAAAAATGCAAGTGTCTAGGAATAAGTAATCAAAATACATTTCAATCATTTTTAGGAATGTCTGTTTGTTTGACAAAACCTCACCAAGAAAATCATAAAGCATGTGCTCGATAGTCTTGGTTTCATTAAAATCGGTTCACTATATCAAAAATTACTGTAATTTTAATGACGACGTGACTTAAGTACGAGAGAAAGGTAGATAAGTAAATGGACTTCATTCAGATGCTTTTATTAGACACTGATTTTTTTACATTGGGTTCCACGCATACGAAGTCGCGGGCACAGCTAGATTATAATATAATTGTTCTCGTAACTATACTAGTCGTAACTATACTCGTCACTAGCAGCCTCCCGCAGCATCGTCTGCGTTTGTAATTTTATAAATGATGTTAAGGTACCATTACCGTCGTGTAACTCTTTTTGTTGAAACTTGACACGCATCGTTATATTTTTGCAAATATTAAACAATATCTTCATAAATCATAGCCCTTGTGTTATTTTGATGTAAATCTACCCTCATAAACTATATATAATACATACTCATATACAATATGATATTAATTTATAGAGTATCATATTCATCTGCATTCTAAATTCCTTCACATCAGAATAATACTTTTTTAAATAAGAACAAATAAGCAGTAATATTCAAGTAAACGCATTATTAATCTTCACTACATCATAAACAAAAAGAACATAATTAAGTTGATGGCATCCATATCCATATTTATTAATTCAAGGCACTTTAATACTAAGTAATTACTGATAAAGGTTTATACAGAAGTGACTACATTATCAGTAATTGTTAGGATATCAACTGATAAGGGTATTCATTTTATTTTTAGGTAACTTATTATGTGGATTTTTAGTGAACTGACATTACATTTTGTAACTACATTTGCCATTTATTTTCTTTTTATTAATACGTTTATTTTTTTTTAATCCATAATATACTGAGTATAGTGATGTAATTAATTAGATTTAGTAAGTTTTTTCTTTGCATATTTAGTGTGAAATGTAAATACATATGCTTCATATGTTCCAATTCATTACAATATTTGTATAATTTTCTTAAACATGTAAGTACTTATGAAATTAAGCACAAGTATTTAGAACAACTACTGTTCACTGTTTTCATTATTATCTCAAAGAGTATAAAGATTCCCTAATTTATTTATCAATATGTGTAATTTAATTTATTTTTGTTTTCTAAAACATTGTTTGTTCAAAATACATCATTACACAGACTCACTTACTGTCAACTTAAATTATTGAATAACATGTTTATCATTAAAGGGTTTGGTTGCAATTATCTACTAAGACAATCACCTGACAGATGACAAAGTATTTATGCTTCATCTATGATGTACATACAAATATCCAGATACATTACTAACTCTAGGGATGTCCTAGAGTATTATTATAAATAATTGTTAATAGTAGATGATGATATTTGATAGAAAATTATATTTTAAATGATAGACGAATCAGCGAAATGGAACAACGGAACCCGCGGAATGCTTAATGTTCACTGTTTTATTTTTGTTGCAAATGTATTACTTATAAAATGATATTACTTACTAAGTAAAATAGGTAGGATTGCTCGTATACTAACAATTATATTCAAGACACAAGGCATTACAATGCCTAATTTCCTATCTGTCTTTGAATAATAAAACCAGAAATGAGCTCATGGTATAAAAAGATTGTTCGCATACCTCTCTGGCGATCTGGTCAAGGGCTTGCTCTTCCGCCGTGGCTTTGTTCTGCGTGCGTTGCCGCCGCGATGGATCCATTTCCGCTGGCTTGATACACTATCTATAAATTAATAAAGTTACACTGAAATTACGAATCTAAGTTCTATTGGCCTTACAAAGCTATTTAAAGCAGCCATAGTACAGATGAACTGTGGAAGACAGGTGTTGCTGCTGTCAAAGGTTACCCAATCAGATGAGATATATTATTTTTCCCCACTTTTCAAACCTTGTTACAATCCATGAACCAATTAAAAATGACAAAAGTACTGTATGTCTCCTAAAACTTGATAACACTAATAATAGATACAGTGTAAACTCTTTATAACTTCTTCCTCAGAAAATAAAACTTTCTATAACATAGAAATTAGTTCAATTTGGTTGGCCTACCACAAAACCTCCTTTGTTCCCTTCTCTCTCAATAACAAAAACTGTATATAACGAAAAAAAAAACTTTCCCTTGAAATTTCGTTATACAGAGTTTACACTGTACTTGTAATTATATAATGATCAATACTTAGAAAGGGATTATTTATATGATATTAAGCTCAAAAAAAAGAAAGGGCGTTTGCAAGGTTTATTTAATCTGATATTTCACAC
The DNA here is from genome assembly GCA_036509395.1 of Antheraea yamamai. NCBI lineage: Eukaryota > Metazoa > Arthropoda > Insecta > Lepidoptera > Saturniidae > Antheraea > Antheraea yamamai. The sequence goes on along the minus strand of AP028433.1, from coordinate 20,901,276 downwards.
ACCTAAAATATTATCTAGAAGGAGGTAATATATGTTTGAGATTTTTGAAACCACTGATTACATTAAATATATATAGAAAGAAGTAGATATATTTATTATCCCTTGATGATAAAAAAATCCTAAAAGTGAACCGCAGCACCACCTACCGGGTCCAATTATGAATCTAAACCATTCTTGAACCCATGTGAACACATGCAAAAAATTTAATCAAAATCTGTCCTTCCGTTGAGGAGTAATTCAGTCACATAGACACTAACAGAAGAATTATATGTATATACTAGCGGACCTGGCGGACGTTGTCCTGCCTTGATAATAAAAAATATAAATCCCAAAAGTCAACCGCAGCGCCACCTACCGGGTCCAATTGTGAATCTAAACCATTCTCGGATCCACTGGAACACGCACAAAAAATTTCATCAAAATCGGTCCAGTCGTTTAGGAGGAGTTCAGTCACGTACACACGCACACAAGAAATATATATATTAAGATAAAGATATTAATATATGAAAATAATTGATTATGATTAATTGATTGTTGTTTTTTTTATATTTTTAAATACATCCGTCAATAATCATAACCATTAAAAATTTGATTTAATGCAATGACTTCACTAGTCTCTTTCAGTCTCTCCTAAATTAAGGAAATATTATGAGTTAAAACTGATATCTTGGGGTTTAGTTTTGTCTTTAGGTACAACCAACCCATCCTTAAGTGCATTTTATATGGCTTCTTCATATGGCATGATTTTTCTTATTAATTATAGTTCCAACTTATATAATATCTCAGAGTTTTTTAATCTAAATGTGTTCATTATGACATGCATTTTTTTTTTCTAAAAACATGACATATAGTTATATGATAATAAATAAACAACACAGAGGAAGTTAAAAGTATCACCTGTATAAAATAAAATTAAAACTTATTCCCGAAGTTAGAAGACCCTAAATTGTGTAACCATTTTAAAAACAAATGTTTTTTGTTTTTCCTTTGGATAATATGGTTGAAGCATTTCTATTATTTTTCAAAAAATGTAGGAAGGATGGTTTTCAGTAGTAAAATAACAGTTATAAAATACAATACAATTAGGTGTGTACAACTTGGCTTAATATTTGTACCTAAACCTATTATCATCATGACATCATTCTTAGTTATCAATGGTATGTCTTAGTTATTTACAAGTACATTGTAATTGCTTCCTAACTCTTGCTTTTTTTGTTGTTGGAACTTTGTAATATGAAAAAAGTATGCTTTCAATTTTCATAATTATCATTTTATTAATATTCTATGTTTCATTGTATGTTAATTGGTGCTTACTTCATCTTCTTAGCCTTATCCCACCTAAGTAGGGTCAGCACAATATGTTTTCCTTTTCCACTCTCCCCTGTCAGATGTCATGTTAGTATACACATATTATTTTTAAACAATCCATCTAAACCTTTCCAGTCCGCCTCTGCTCTATATCCATCCACCATTAAACTCAAGACTTAGTAATTATTAATAATACTAATTAATGCTTGCTTATGGCTATGAATTGAAAAACGAACTCTTGTAATACCTCAAATTAAGAGTATCACAAAATTCAAATTGTTTGCGTGTTTTTTTAAGATCAAACCATATTTTTTTAATACTAAGTAATATCTCTTACTTACACTGATTGAACATAATTTTCTAAAGAGTTTAAAATCAACCAGTTTAAATATATAAAAAAAATTAGAAGTAAGTTTAATATACACTGTATTTTCCTATTAGTGAATAAAAGATTGTATAATTTACTTTAACAGCATAAGTTGATTATTGTTTGACATTGTTTTTCCTATTAATGCTGTGAATTTTGTTAAAAAAGTCCATAAGTGTAACAGGACACTCAAATTTTATTTTAAGATCTAAATAATTTTAGCTATGTGATATGAGTCTATATAATATTTGATTATTTTATACAGAAAGCATGTCTAAGTCTTCATCTGCCAAAAACAACTGCAACTTTCAATGTTTGTACAAATATGTATGAAGAAACAATAAACCAGATCGAGTTTTTGCCAGTTCTTCGCAATGACTGGGTTGTTTTCCGACCAGGTGGTAGATTTGACATTCATGAGTGCTTCCTAAGGGCCTGAACTGAGTTAAGTATTTTTTTATTTTATTTAAGGGATGGCTGTAAAATATATCCCAAACATTACCTATGACATGATCAGCTGTTAATAATACAAAAGAAAATGCCTACAGAAGACAGTAAATTCATCTTCAAAATCTGTGTTGACTAATCAATCCTAACTACACCCAAGGTTGGATCTATACTATATATATATATACACATATTTGTTACAGGTATCCGTGTTTCATGCTTCTACAATAATCAGGTCATGTAAGTCTGTTTATCAGGTCTCTATTCAAAATAGGCAATTAACATACATTATTTAGAATGAGTTAATTAAACATTTCACAGGCTTATAAACTCTACATCATAACACCTTGACAACATATAATTTACAAATAATTTCCGTGTAAAATATAGTCTTGTATATATCTCATTTGTAAGTAATTACAAAAATATGAAAAATAATAGAATTTTCTACTAACACCTTTCATTATATTGTAATTTAATTGAATATGTTAACTTGTATTAGAATAAGTGATCATTTAAAAAACTTATTGAGCTAAATCGTCACTATCAGCACTACTGTACATTCTTCTCATTCGGAACTGGTTCAGAAAGTAACTTTGGATAATAATGCTTCAAATTAACATAAATCAAACAGGTTGCCCAACACTTTGAAGGGTTCATTGTGCTATTAGGGCGCAGCTATTTCCTCAAATTCCTACGACTAGCAGGAAAACGGGTGGGCACGAAGCCAATATATTTTTTTAATACAATGACATCATATCACTTACTTGGGACAGTTAAAGTTGTAAACACATCACTGCAACGAACGACACTGTCGCTTATCGAGGGACAAACCTAAACGGAACATGCGACGCTGGTAATAAATATGATACACTACGAGAAAGGTAATAAAATGATTATTCTATTAGAAATACGGCGACACCAATTCACTCTGCCTACACAAACCACGTTGATTTTCGTACGAAAGCACTTTTAAATTACTATGAGCATTTGTTCGACACTATAAAATATTCATAAGGCTAAGTAAACAATTTTGTAAGTGTACATTTATATGAATTATATCATTTTTGTAAAATAATTCATACAAAAGCCATATATGACATGCATGCCATTGCGATTTTTAAAACCGTTGCGTTCAAGAACTTGGCGGTATGTCAGTTTTTAGTTATGGCTGCGTTCACGTCAAAGTCGACTTGTCATTTACACATTTAAAAAAATGAAATATTTTCTTACCCGAGATAAAACATATAAGACATAAGATATCTTCGTTATCGATAATTCAATGTTCATACTATTTATTATGTAAAGGTAAAAAGTACATTTTTGTTTATATTTATTTTTAGTCTATAACCATTTTTTATTCTACAATAATAATCAAAATTAAATAAAACGAAGTATACAGTATTCTAATCATATTTTTATTTCATTGTTTTCACATAGAATTTTATTACAAATAAAAGAACATACTATTACACTTGCACATAATATTTTGTGCATTAAAATATGAATTATGTGATGAAAATAAATACAAAATTAATTTATTCACTCTTAGATTTAGGCGACTCCTCCTTATAATACAGAAATACGAAAGAGAAAAGGAACACGCCTACCATCATGGAGAAGGTGCTCACGTAATATGGGTATGCGCTAGGAATAAATCGCTCATACTGTGTATGCTGCAAAGGTCTCACAGATACCTGTAACAAAAACGTAATAAAAAATATTGGTAAAAGGAATAATTTATAGTCTTAAATAAATTTAAGTGTAAACTGCCAGTGTCATTATCTTATAATTTCCATTCCTAATGGTACTTTGCCTTTGGTTTGTTGTATATATGTTTAAAAAAAATCTATAATAGCTTAACTTTCCTTCTATAATAATAGTAGCAACAAAAAAAACTACACTACTAGGGAAGCTAATACAATATGTACCAAAATTAATATAAAAAGTATTTTTTCACTCTTGCTTTATATCATTAATTAAAAAAAAACATTCAGGTAAAAAGTTAATAAAATCATAATAAATAACAGACCTGAGTTGAGTGATACAGCCTTGTGTAACCAACTCTATCGTAATCAACTTTGAACTGGTACACTCCCCAGACATCAGGAACTTTAAAAACTGCTTCATAAACTCCATTTGGCTTCTTGTCAAGTGTAGTGCGGATGAAGGGATCAATGCGGACAAACTCTAACTGCACATCACTGGCATCAAATGGTTGCCATTTGCCATTTTTCTGCTCTTCAATCTCAATTCTATATACCTTGTGGGAAAAAAAATCATATTCATTATCAGCTAGTCCTTCATTATAGGATTAATGTGAAGTTTTAACAAAACAAATTTATTTAACTGTAATGAATGTTTGTTTGGTTGAATGCACTAATCTCAGAAACTACTGGTCCGATTTGAAAAATGATTTCAGTGTTAGATAGCTCATATATCATCACACTGATACCTATAGGTATAGGAGCGGAACACCAATAAAGAATGTTTCAAAATCGTGTTCTTTTTCCTTTTGAGAGATTCCACTGGGTAATAGTGTTAGCCCAAAATAGAAGTAGAAAGTAGACTAGCCAGAAGCTAGTATAGCACATGCATAAAAACCTTGGTACATAATACCTTACCATGAGCAGCAAATAAAAGGATATACCATTAATAATACTTACAACTGTATCTGTGATAGTGTAAGTATTGGTGGAATCCTTTTCTCCTTGTCTATGGTGATTGACAGAGCGTACACGAAGACGACCACGCTCGCCGAAAGCCCATTCACTGAGGTGTACAGCTAAAGCTTTGTTACCCGATACATCTGCTTTCAATTTATCACCCTGTGTGAATCATCAATATCAAGGTTAGAAATGACTAAATTTAAAGATTTATTTCGCATTATCACAACTTTCGTTTGTATATGCTACAATATTACAGTATTTATACTGATAGACAGTAGTTTATTGCAACATATCTTCTACACAACCAAAATAATTAATTTTCTAGTTCTTACAGAATGCAAAAACAGTATTATCTTTAGAATAATTATAATATGTCTATTAATATAGAGATTTTCATTTGAATTGTTCTGTTTACAATTATTTTTAATAACGGTGTTCAACTTACATGCACTTTGGACACAGGAGAATTGAAAGCTTCATCTGAGAAGAAATACAAAGAACCACTGAATATAATCCGTGCATTGTTACGAGCCTGCAAAGCTGCAATAAGGACAGTCTTTCGACCCACAGCATGGGGATACTCCTTAACCTGAAAATTAGTAAATAATTATAATAAAGACTGTAATAGCTATCTACGAACAAACATTGAAGGGTCTAAATATGTCTACATAGAACAATTCTGATGTTTATGTGGATACAAGGACTGGTATAAACACAAGTTACCATACACTTGCTTTGGACATACCATGGTTTTCTAATTTGAAATCATTTATTCAATGTTAATTTTGAAAGCCTACTGGCATTTAATGTACAATACATTTTAAGTGAATTAGTGAACCAAACTGAAAAATAAACCTGTTTTCTTGTGTTTTTGATTAACATTTATGTTTTATAATAAAACATTTTAGCATAACTAATCATTTCATTTATTATATCTCTGATACCCAGCACATATTATGAAACCACTGAAGGGTCACCTAATATATCCAATTTTAAATACATATGACAACCCTTGCAACAAGATATATGTCTAAATGAAAATGACATTTTGCAAAATTTCAATGGGCAACATGTATTACAATGTGGTTATAAATATATTTTAATGTTCAAGCAATTACCAACAGATAATACATGTTCAGTACAGACCTGACTCTTAGGATTATAGCTGTATGCAGTAGAATCTGCAGTCAAGATAGGAAGAACAAGACTATTATCCTTGTCAACAATCAGTCCAGTGCCCTCAAAAAGTAGAGGCTTTGTGTTCTGCTCTCCTACGATTGTGGGAGCATTGATCAAGTTCTTAGGAGAGACTACGACCCTGGTGTGTTCACCATCATCTGTCACATCATAGTTGAAGTGATCAATCACTGCTGCAGATTCTTCATCCATCTGAAAATTTTAGTAAAAATATAAAATACACCAAAGGGAGCATATACACTACTAGCCGACCCGGTCACACATTGCTGTGGCTCAGTTATTACATCTTGAATTAAATTTTAACAGACCATGTGCACCATAAAATAAATTGGGACTGAAAAAGAAATTTAAAATTAAAATGTGGTGCCATCTATAACAGTTGGTCCTAAAGTTTCCTGTTAACAAACTAATTTAAAGAGTCATCTGTTTGAATAATCAACATTGACAATCATTGAATTTGTAATTAAAAAATATTGAGGGCATTATTCAAACTATAAATTATTCTAAAAATTAGTTGAGTAGTTTCGGAGTTCATCATGGACATACATCATGACACTGCATTTCTATATATTTAAGACTGGTCTGTTGATCCATATTTTTTAACAGTTCTTGTATATAGAACTACTCAAATCAATATATTAATGTACCTGTCCACTTAACTTCTATCAAGTTAAATATACTGTTTGTATCAGACATATTTGTGTTGTATGTTGATATTGTATGTGTGTATGATGTGCATATTTGTCTTCACGACTTTTTTTTCCATTTAGATGTTTCTGAGTTTTCCTTAAAAGAGTGGCTCAAAGCAATAAGGTTACCAAACCACACACTGATGTCAACTGACTTATCACATACAAGGCTTTTTAGAGTGTACAATAAAGTATTACTGTTATTATTCAATATATTTAAAAGACTTGAAAAGAGTCTTATGTATATGTAAATGTAAAACTCAATAATAGATATTAATAGCTATATGAGCAGAAGTGTATCTATATAATCTGATGAGAAATGGTATGTCAATAGATATATCGTCAATTTAAGGACCAGTCATATGTTAAGGTATAGTAACAAAAGTAAACTTGCTATGTTGAATGTCACATGGAACAACACTGCCATAGGTACACTTGCGAGTGACTCTCTCGCTTTCTAGGTTCAACGTGAGGTTATCTATTTCTATACTGATATTATAAAGAGGTAAAGTTTGTGGGTTTGTGATGTTGTAGGGGGTAATCTCAGGGACTACTGGTCCAATTTGAAATATCTTTCAGTGTTATATAGCTCATTAATCGAGGAAGATTATAGGCTATATATCATCACGCTAAGACCAATAGGAATGGAGCACCAATGAAGAATGTTTTAAAATCGGGGTTTTTTTCCTCTTGAGAGCTTCCGCTGTGTGTTAGCGCTAGCCCAACAAAATAACTATTCCACGCGAACGTAGTCGCGGGCAGAAGCTAGTATTTATATAAAGACCTATAATAAAATATTTAAAAACCTCAAATCCACACTCAGATGCGACTTCTCTATAAACATCGCCGGCGGCCGCATTCCCAGCCATGAGGAGATTGCCCCCATCATCAATGAACTTCGTTATGGCCTCACTGTCGATTTGTCCACCGAACTCCACCACCGACGGCGAGAATATTATCAGATTCTTATATAAATACTCTCCGTACTTAGAAAGGACTAGATTCGCATCATCGGCAAGCTTAAACGCCAAGCTATAACCACGATCTAGAAATAGTTCATACAGCGATTTAAAACAAAGATTAAATACCGGTATCTTGCGGTGAACATTTTCGTTGCGTAGCTATTTACTTACCTTGTAGGGATTTGAAAAATTGAGAGTGAGTCTCTCTTATATTCAGATTATCCACTAGCACTAAGGTCTCTTGTTCGGCTAATGATAATGTAAAACATGTTACTATTGCAATTATTATAGAAAATCTCATTTTTCTAACAGTGCTCTAACCTTTACAAATCCAATGACGTGTACGTAAGCTAAAATACTCAAATACACAGAGTAAAACCAATATACATAGACAGCCACAAGCTTTTATTAATCACAGAGTAATTAACTCATGGAATGGGTTCAATGCATGGACTTATTATGTCCTTGGTTCAAAATTGGTACTTGGATCATAATCATAACACAATGTCTACATTTTAAACACCATAAAAAACAAATGTAAAGATATAACCAATATTTTGTATTCCTTTTATTATGGCATATGCAAAGTTTAAACGTTTTGTAGTATTATGAATTGCAAATGTTGTCTAATACATAAAAACTTAGTCTCAGATATACAAAAAAATCGCTAATCGCTAAAAGTATCAATAAGATATAATACAAATTGAATAGCAATTCTCTGTGCGCAATCCAATTTTTTTTTGTTGCCAATAATATATACGAAACCAACATTCTAACATTGTATTTCTTATAATCATTTGTATATCAACGAAACAATTATATGAATTAAAAAAGGACATACATTAAAAAGTTATTTGCTGTATACAACGTAACAAAAATGTTATTCGGGTCATAAATAAATAAATCTCTTGATTTATTTGAAGGATTTATATAAACGTCAAACTTTAACTCAAAGTCAAACTTGTTACAATAGTTTATTTTTAATCTGTAGCCTCATTATTTTGATTGACGTTTCCTAACATGAATTTATTTTTGTATCTAATTCAGGTCATAAAATTAGTTAAAATTATCTAGTGTAACGTTGATAAAGACAGTAATAGTCACCAACATCTCGTAAGTGTTGCTAAAATGATTATATCACGTGCAAAATTTCGTTCGTCCGTGGAAGTTTGTGCTGATTGCGGTGCATCAGGTCTTGGATTTTCCAGCTTATTATAATCATATCAGACTTTGGTAACTGCCGGTTGTTTATTGTGTTGTTCTGTGGGTACAGATCCATCGTGGGCATCAATTAACCGTGGGCTGTTACTTTGCGCCGAATGTTGCAGTGTACATCGAAGTATGGGAAGGCATATATCTCACGTGAAGTCTTTACGGCAAGGCTCGTGGCCGCCGTCACTTCTTTCTGTATGTATTTGTATTCATATTCTGTGTAATAAATTTGTAAAAGTCCTAGGAATTTGCATGTTCGACTTCTACTCAGAGATGTCAGAATTTCTGGTGCGACAGCTTTAGTTAGGACAAATTTGCGTTTTATACCATAAAATTTAAAGTGTGTTATTGAACTAGAGGTTCAAAATAATATAATTAAGACCTACACTGTTTATTTATGGATAGTTATACCTATGAAAGGAAACAAATTAAGAAAAATATACATTATTGGTACTTAAATTTAATACCACTACACTGCTCCCGCCAACCACTGTCGCGACCGGCTTGCGTTATCCTTGTTTCACAAGTCCAACCTTATCTAACTGAACCGAGACAGGAAAATTGAGAAAAATAAATAACTCATCTATTAATATACACTGCAAGATATCAATCACATGGTCCAGGTGTAGATTGTCTGTACTTGACCAACTGCGGTTGTGGGAGCGTCTATATGTAATTTGTTCTGGGCTATGTGACTGATATTGTCCGTCTCAGTTCGGTAAGCCCAGTTTAGATTTGCAAGTAGATTTGAAGCAGTCGTCGAGCCCAGTGAGGTGGTGTTAATATGTAAGTACCACATTATTATACATAATCCAGATGGTAAAAGATACAATACAATAACAGTTATTATCAAAACAAGTGTAAAAACCTCTTTGATTTGTCTAATTAAAATTTATATAAAAAAACAAGTAAAGAACATTCTATGTCATTCTTGGAAAAAACAGTGTAAGAATAAATGTCTTCAATATTGCAAATATATTATTTTACTTGTAAAATCGGCTAGTGACATAGAAATCAAACCTGAACCCAATAACAAGTATCACCTTATGTGATATGTAAATATTTACAAACAAATGTTTACATTTCACTCATCTCCATCTGTTGACAACCTTGTGTTTCATGTTCTGAGAAATCACTGTAAATACCAGGAAATTATGAAAACTTAGTAGAAATACATTATGAACTGTCTATAGAGTATGTAGATTTATATGCCACAGTGAACCTGAGTATTTCAGGAAGGAAAAATTGGAATGCATCATTCTTTATTACCTATTTAGTTAATATCCTCAATTGAAAAGCTGTAACTAAGGTATAATTGTGTTATAACTGCTACATTTAAGTACCAGCCCTTCTAAATAGCTATAGTATCAGTGGTATATATCATTCCTCGAACATTACATTGTGAGAGCATATCAAAGCCGAGCATCTAAAGAATGTTTTACTAATCTTCTATACATATAATATAAATCTAATATGTCTGAACATTTAGATTTTTGTGAAGAAAATTGTTGCAGTTGCCTTGGAATGAGTAATAAAATACATTTCAGTCATTTTTAGAAACGTCTGTCTGTCTGTTTGCTTGAACATGTATCACTGCTAAAGTACTGCATTCACGATAGAAACTCATAAAGTTTATCCTTGAGCAACATTTAGTCTTGGTTTCATTAAAATTGGTTCACTCTATCAAAAGTTATTGTAATATTAATGATGATGCAACTTTAAGTATGAGAGAAAAGTAGATAAATGGACTTAATACATTCAGATGATTTTATTAGTCACTGTTTTTTTTTACATTCCACATAGAGTGTGTGCAAAAAGTATACATACACTTAGCATTTTCATGGAAAATCGGCATTATTTCGGGTTTTATGAGGTTCGGGCAAGCAAAAAAATACATGTCATTTTCTGATATTTCCTTATATTATATCGGTAGAAAAAAATTCAATAACAAAAATAAATCATCTCTGATGGAGAATAAAACAATAACATATCCTTATTCTGAGGGAGCAAAAAGTATTTGTACAGTCGGCTTTTTTCCGGGTAAGACTAGAAATTTACATTGGATATGAATATTTGATATTTTGTAGGGTATTCTTTTGCCCCTATGACAGCTTCCAATCGCCTGAGCATAGATCCAACGAGGGTAGCACACAGGGAGGGGGAATTCGGTCCCATTCTTCCTGAAGAGCCTTCTTGGGACCAGTTTTGTTAGAGATCTGCCTTTTCCTGATCTCTGTTTTCAAGTGGCCCCACAAATGTTCGATAGGGTTCAGATCCGGAGACTTGAATGAAGTTATTTCCTAGGCCAAGCTTGGCAGCACTAGCATGAAGGTTTTCCTTCAAAATATTTATGTACATCTTGTGGTCCATCGTCCCTTCTATAAAATGTAATTTACCCACTCCAGAAGCGGCCATGTAGCCCCAGACTAGTACGAACCCACCCCCATGTTTATCAGTGGGAAGTAGACTTCGAGGTTCAAGCTCTGCGTTTTTCTGCCGCCACACACGGACTCTTCCATCCGACCCAAAAATATTGAATTTATGTGGTGTTCGCCTATGGTACCCACTTTCCCGGAGCACACAGCGCACAGTGTTGGGGCATATTTTAGTACCTAGACTTTCCAGCTCAGCTATGATTTTCAAGGCACTCTTTCTAGGGTTCTTTTTAATCTCTCTCACGATGTAACGTCGAGTTGTATCATTAAGAGCCTTAGGACGACCGCTCCTGGGTCGGTTTTTCACCGTTTTGGTGATACAAAATCGGTCTATTACAAATTGATTGACCGAGATCGACCTAATATTTTTACAACGTCTGCAAGCGACTTGCACTCGTTGTGGAGTTTGATTATCAATTTCCGCTCCACTTCGGATATTTCTTTTCCTTTAGGGCCCATATTTATATTGTCGCAACTATACAACTGTTAACAGACAGTGCGCAAATATCTCTAATTGTGTGACTGACTCTCAGGACTACCTTCGCACGAATAAATAAACAAATCGTGCCAATTGACTGCCCGAGGGTGCCAGTTTCGTGTACGAATACTTTTTGCTCCCTCAGAATAAGGATATGTTATTGTTTTATTCTCCATCAGAGACGATTTATTTTTGTTATTGAATTTTTTTCTACGGATATAATATAAGGGAATATCAGAAAATGACATGTATTTTTTTTGCTTGCCCGAACCTCATAAAACCCGAAATAATGCCGATTTTCCGTGAAAATGCTAAGTGTACGAATACTTTCTGCGCACACTGTAGATGGAATTGCGGCCACAGTTAGTGTATAAATATAATGAGTCAAGATGGGTACAAAGCCACAGGGCTCTTTCAAATAGTTGCAGGACTACATATACTTTTAGTTATGTTCCTGTATGGCATGTTATCATTTTTGACCAAATTTTAACATTAGATAATATTAAACACAATGTAATAATTATTACTCATATGCTACAACCAAGTAGCATAGTTAAAATGCCTACTCGGCATGGAAATGGTTGAAGTGGCATAGAAGGTCATCTGACATGGTTTGATTATTGTGGAATCATATACAATAAGGGAAAATTATTTGTGAGGGCCACATTATTGTTCTAAACTTGGGTGTATTTCGTGTTTGCCCAATCAAAGACTTGATTGATATTGTAGAAGTAGTATTTAACATTTAAAAAATATATATGTCTAATCTTTTTCTCTAACCACTTTTTTTTTTGGTACTAAGAATGATACAAGCTGACCTGCAGCGTAATCAGCTGCCAAAGTCAAGGCAACCTGATGATATCAATAACATAGAATAAACAGAATTTGAAATCATTACTGTACTTAGTCACTAGAATGGTGATATTCCCAAAGACAAAGTTGGAATGGTTTATGTGTTAGTACATATTGCCAACAACATGTTTGAAATTGACATATAGTAGCTTGAACCTTGTTGCTTGTGGCAAAGATAAGCATGGTGGTCAAACCTACACAAAAGCTATCAACAGACTAGTGCCCAGTTTATCAAACAGTACAAGTCTAAGAGCTCACAAGTTACATATTACAAGTACTTGTAAATTATGTTTATCAAACATAGAAGTCTACAAACTCACAGGTTACAAGATACAAGGACATTTTACACAAATTCATGTGAAATTCTATTTTTAATTTACTAAAATTTATTTTTATTTTTAATTTGCAAAATTATTCTTTTTCCATATTATATGTCCTTAAAATAATGATTATGGAACAATAACTAGTGTTTTCAAATAATTAAATTTGATATGTTAATAACTTATTTTAGAGTCAATGGAAGTTCTCTGACTTTTTAGGAATAAGTTACAAGCTACAAAGGCATTTATGATAAAGAAAACTTATATTACCAATGATTCTATTTGTAGTGTGTAATTTACACATGTGGTTTTGATAAATAAATTTCTGTAAAAAGAGAGAAGTGACACTTGTAACATTTGATAAACAGAGCATTGGTATCCCACTAAGCATTTCAGGGTAAGTATAAATACAAAAGCCTTTGTAAACTGAAGTTTTACAGATTGGTTTGAAACCTCAAAATATCACCATATGAAAACCCGAAGTGGAATGACTGCTTCCACTACTCTCATGTAATATTTTCATGATAATGATGATGTGATAATAGTAGAAATTAATGCAGATGGTGCAAGCCCTCACAGCACAGAATGTAAACAGTATATGGGAGCATTCATTACTGGATACATCGGCGCCGAAACATTTACGTAAGAAACCGCAACCCAAGGATCCCTTGCAGTAAGAACATATTTCATAAGCACCTCTAATTATAAATCAAATCAAATTTAACTTATGAATATTTATAATAATATTTTAACACATGTTTCCTTATTGTTTATGTTTCACTGCCAACTGTTTACATTTTACTGGCCTTGTGTTATTTACAATTTACAATGAATAATAAGACTTATGAATCATAGGTTTCATTTTCACACATTAACTGTTGAGAATTCTAATTGAGGCAGGTTTAAATATTCAAAGGAGTTAATGTATTTTTTTCTTGAATGCAAGTTTTTTTTTTGCCGAAACACTTTTTAAATGTTAATAATGAATAATGTGTTTCTATATATAACATTATATATATTGAATTATAAACAATTTTCCTACTGAACACAAATACAGTTCATTTTAATTGATTACGAATTAGTTGAAGATCATTGTATGTTAAATAACTACAAGTGATTAATATGCATCACATATGGCTATGTGTTAGTGGATTTTGATGCCAAATAATTATTTAGGATAGTCCATGATGTAATTGCAGTAATATGTTGTAACGTTTTATAACATACATTTGGTTAGTAGCGTCCTCAAGTTGACAATATTTACTGGGTAAAATTTGTGTTTTAGCAGACGTATTTAAGTCATTCTTGTTACCACATTTAGACACTGGTGTAGACAAAACAAAGAAAATAAATACGTGTCCATTTCACACGCGGTATAAGTAAAACTTGGGCTTTTCTTAAGCCCCCCTGGCTAGGTACCACCCTCAAGTTGAACATCTCCCATGAAACACCTGTCCGTGTGTTTCGGCAGCGACAGACAGTTAGCGTGATCGGACACTGTGTCGATATACGTAGGTTCGATTCTTTGCGAGTGAGCCGGAACTTACAGAGAAAGAAAATATCGCGATGGAATCGTTGTAAGATAGTGAGAAAGGTGGACTAGTATCGACCTTTAAGTTTAGCGAGTTACATCAAATGCTAAAACTTATAAATTATAGAGAAAACCTTCAAAAAATGTTAAATATACCCATATAAAAGATAATGTATTCTATCTCACGTTAAATGCTATAAATGTATATATATGTGTATCTTTTTTTAATGTCGTCTTTTCGTTTCATTGAGTTGCGAATCATATGGGGTCTAAAGAAGTTTTTACTTCAAAAAACAAATCGACCATCCATAATACTTCTCGTAGAGTTTTTGAAACATTAGCATCAGTGCGACGAAGTCGGTTCTCTCTTATTTAGATGTAGTTAATATCTGCAGTCCTGTGAAGTCGGAATTCATCTTCGCGAAGCACTTGCGGTTAGCTTACGTGCTGAGAGCTCGACGGGATGAACCGCCCGGGGAACTGGGCCGGCAGCTGCACTCTGCTGTGCGAAGCGCTTCTCTCGACACCGCTATGAGACTGCTTGCCCAGGGTGCTGATCCCAATTACTATAACCAGGTAAGTGAAGGGTTTTTTATATGTGTCTATAATAATATATTCTTATATTGAGATAGTAATAGAAATCCTATTCTTCACATATTCAATACTTTTTAACCCTATCCTCTAATTTCGTATTCGGTAAATCGATAGAAAAACATCTATACATATAATAAGAACGTAAATATGACGTGTTGGTACTTTTTTAGATTTTTGTGAAAATAAAAATGTTGCCGGTGTCTTGGAATAAGTAACAATATACATTTCAATTATTTTTAGAAATGTCTGTCTGTCTGTATGAACACGCATCACTGCTAAAGTACTGGGTTCGCAATAAAACCTCACCAAGAAAATCATAAGTTCAAGTGTAAATTACTCTTTGTCACATTAATATCAGTTCATTCAATCAAAAGTTATTGTAATTTTAGTGACGACGGCACGAGAGAAAAATAGATAAGTAAATGGTCTTAAATATTGAGATGATTTTATTACTCACTTATATATAGACTAGAGCCTCGGATACACCAGGGAACAAACGGAGGGACATGTTGCGAAACGTGTTGTTCAACGACTACGGGAATGTCCCGAGACAAATGTTCAGGAACATTTTTACCGACCACACTAGTTAGTGCTTATAGAAGTGTCGTCCGAGCAGTCAGTGCTGCGTACTTCTTATTTTTGGAGAGATATGTAAGCGAAATAAAAGGTGGTGGATGCGGAATTTCTTACTACAACGAGAAAGAAGTAAAATTTCAATGATCTTCAGATTTTCTGACGGATCACTTGCGAATTTATTAATTTTATTTTCTTTCTATCACGGACTAATTGCGGATGGAGGGTATGCAGTTTGGTTTCTATTTATTTTCTCAATATTCTTCTATTTGTTAAGCGTCTCGGCAATATTCTTCTATATTTTGTATTATTTATGTATGTATTTTATAATATTGGTGCTATTTTACGTAATATAGTTTGATTATTATGCACAAGTACAGTGAATAAGAAATAATACCGCGGAGCATGGATTCTGTCATGACACAAAAACTCCCTGGATAGTTGTAGCGACCACCGAAAGACATACTATCCATCGCCGGTCGCCGCTGTCATGCCGGCCTGAAAGCGACCCAGTCAGGGACAGCCCCCCCCCCCCCCCCGCAAAGTGTTAGTTCATTGACATGATCGCAAGAAACTTGTAATATTATTGTGTACTCGTCAATGGCAGTAATAATGTACTAGACGATTGGTTGCTAAAAATATAATAAATAAATGATGTAATGATTATGTAGGAGAAGGGTTCATCATGCTTACACGTTGCGTGTCGAGCGGGTCAGAGCGCACAGGCCGAGTTGCTGGGTGCTTGGGGAGCAGATCCTACTACTAGAGACCATGCAGGGAACACACCTGGTGAATGCGCCCGGTACGTTATAGTTTACACGTGCTTAAACAAAATCGCACTTAATAGCCATGGTGGTCCAGTATGGTTTGACCCGTGGAATATCTCTCCGATGTCCGAATAAGGGATTGAAACACGCTCTTCAATGTTGGCAACCCAACAGGGATGCCCTCGGTGTTGCAGTTGTCCATAGGCGACGGTAACCATTTAATATCAGATGGGCCTTTTGCCTGTTTGCTGCCCTTTGGCATAAAAAAAGGCTAGAACTCCTGCACGTATCAAGGAATTTTTCGGAATCCGCGTACATTTACTAATGTTAAATTGGTAACACTGTCGGCCGACGATGAAGAAAAACGAGGAAAAAAATGAGGAAACCTGACTCTGAGAAATGTTCTTGTAGTAGTACTGTATGTGGGAAAACAAACCATATCCATAGGATTTCTCAAAGTTTGAAATCGCCAATACGACGTGGGCCGGCGTGGTGATTATGCCCATATTTTCTTTCACGAAAGAGTGCTATGACCCTGCAGTGGGTCTCTTACAGACTGATGATGACGATTATGATGACTGTACAGACTCGGCGGTCACGTGGAACTGGCGGAACGTATGACGGAGCTGGTGTACGAGGCGACGGACCGCATGATCTACTTCCTGACGGGCGAGAAGCCGGAGCACGCGGCCGGACGACACTACATAGTGCCGCGCGCGCACGACACGCACGAGATGACGGACGTCGCGAAAGCCGCAAGAGGAAAACTACAACTGGTATCGTACACGCCTCTTATATCATTTGAACTTAGATGTAAAAAAAGGTTACGTTATGTTTTAGCGTCATTACTATGTCACAATTATATCGTGTGGTAATCCTCATGGACACACCAACCTCCCTGGGGAGAGAGTGTATAGTGTGAGACTCGTACTCACTAAAACTCCCCGGTGCACCGACCGCCGCTTTCGTTGGAGCGACATGGAAACGTGCATTGGTATCACCATGCCGCCCTAGTGATCAACCCGAAACACTGCCTCCCCTCATCAGCCAAATATGTACATTCAGGAGATGCCCCCTCCCCCCTCTGGTCTGACTTCGGCGGCGGGAGGAGGCGAGCAGTCCGCCCCCTCGTATCCCCGACCGCCTTCTGCGTCATGACCTCCTCGCAGAATCTCCCCGGCCTCCTTTTGCGAGATGACCTCTCAATCCATACCTGTTCGCTGCCGAACATGGCCGAAATCACGATCGGCAGCAACTAATTCTGCCCTACCGCCGCAGCCAGAATGCGACGCGTCAATCACCTCCCCATATTGTCTTCCTACTGTCATAACGAAAACCGACATATAACCAGGGCTTGCTTTGTGGGGTTACACGGGGGCACGGGAAAAACGAGCTAAAGGGAATTTCGAAGGTATCGTAAAATTGTCATAACAACTGAAAAAAAAATGAAAGAGTTTGAAACAAATAAAAATAAATGGTAACTTTAGAAACATTTTAGGATTCTTTTTGAATAGGTCAAAGTTATTTAAATATAAAATGTAATCTATCTTTCACGAACAGTTCCTGCGTCGCCCAGTGTCTCAGTCGTCTTCTGTAGTAGAGATCGGACGTAGGGCACTGGTAAGCCACAAGTATCCAAAATAACAAGGTGTACATTTTTGCACTTTTTGAGATACAAAAAAATTATGTACTTACTACTTTCGAAAATTAGCGTGCCCACAAAAGGGAATTGACAAAAAAGGCCTACATATAAGTATTTATATTAAAATTAAAAAACTGACTGACGATTAAGGACACGTCACGTTCCGCGTGAGCGCTCGGTGCAAGCGAGAGCACGGAACAAGCGATAGAGAGGCGCGATCGGCCTGAGCGTTCGGCTGTAGACGCATCTATTTATATATAGAATAATTCAATTCAATTCATAGAAGTATACGATTTTTCATCAATATTTTCTTATGACGTTATTACGTAAAATTATCGTCCGTAAACCGACTTTACAGACAACAATTTTTTTTAATTTACTGTTATATATTTTTCCGCTATCAAATGAATCGAATCCCATATATCTCCAATGCGATAAGCACGTGTAATGCGGGTTCAGTGTCCGCTATTGACTTATTAAATGATACAGTTTGTGACGAAAAAGGTAAGCCGATCATCAAACCAGTTCTAAGTTGCTATAGCCGTTACAAAACATCGAGTTAATATCTACTTGAAGCGATATCTTAACTTTATTATTCTATTAACTACATCAAGTCACTAATGCTCATGAAATTATATTTGTCGCTAGTACTTAGACTGGCTAATATAATAATAATATATTCAAAATTAAGCAAATGAAGATATAATCAATTTTATTAGTAAAATGTAACTTAAATGAAATAAAAATGTAATTTAAATAAATAAATAAAAATTAAAAAAATATATATAAAAAACTTGACGAATGCCAGAATTTGCTCAAAAGACATGACTGTACCAAAAATTATGTCTTATACTATTTTTTTTTCTTTAAAAAAATTTATATTAAAATGTTAATATTATCACATCGGCCTGTAAGAGTCTCGCTATAAGTCCATAGGACTCTTTCTGAAAGGTGGTATAATCATAATAACCACGCCTGCCAACGACATATAGGCGATTTAGAATTGTGAGAAATCCACAGTCCTATACCTTCTTAAATACGGTGGTAGGTACTACAAGAACATTACTCAGGTTCAGGTTTCCACACGATGTTTTTCTTCACCGTCCAAGTGTTACCAGTTAATAAATGTACGTGAATTCCGACTTTTTTTTTAAATATAAGCCGAAGTTTGAACCGGCGTACATCGAATTGACATGTCACTAATCAAATTCGACTCTATCACTACGACTATCAGTATCACGCTATATATTCCATTGAAACCGAGAGTAGAAAAAAAAGTGTGTGTGTACTTATGTACACGCGTTAGAAGTTATACTTCTTTGGCGTAACAAGATAACAATCTGTTCAAAAATTTTATCTTTCGCCTTAATCTACGTTTGTAGAAAAAAACGACAAAAAAAAAAAAACAAAAAACGACGAGCGTACCAACATGCGCGACTAATATCGAGGTTCAATTTCTATTTTGTTGGTAGCTTTTTTTTCGAGACTTAATGAGCGGTTAAGCAGACAGCTTCATACTGTTAATTTTGTGTCACAAAAATTAAAATTTCACTCTCATCATTTTTTCATAACGCGCCTAAAGAAGTATAACTTCAAAAATCGATTCGTTTGTTTTATTTTTGACCTGAAACACATCTCGTTAACCCCCCACCTCTATGACTTCCCCGTAATTCATTTTTTATATTGTATTAATGTTCTTTTTCGCAGTTACCAAATCACCTCTTCGAAGAATTAGTGATGGACATATACGACGAGATAGATAGGCGGGAAACAGAAGCTAGTAAGTTATTTATATATTAATATTGATGACCAGAAGACAATAGGTTAGCTTTTTAAGGGTTGCATGCTTTATATGTGATAAAAAGGGAAACAATTAATTCAACAATTCATAATAAAAATTCGAATAAAGTAAAAAGTAGAAAAAAGTTTAGAATGTTAAGAAAATGTGAGCTTACCAAAAAAAAAAACTTTTTTATATTTGCACTTATAATAATGAGTAGCCTCTGTCCGCGAGGAATAGTTACTTTGTGCTAACGCTAACACGCAGCGGAAGATCTCAAGAGGAAAGAAAAAGCCCCGATTTTGAAACATTCTTTATTGGTGTTTCGCTCCTATTGGTCTTAGCGTGATGATATATAGCCTATCACCTTCCTCGATAAATGAGCTATATAACACTGAAAGAATTTTTCAAATCTGACCAGTAGTTCTTGAGATTGCCCTCTACAAACTCACAAATTCACAAACTTTAACTTTTTCTAATATTTTAATAATGATAAGTTACAATTGTATCATAGATTGACTATGTACAAGTTCAATGCTTGTTATATACTCGAGTTCACGAAAACCATAATATATTTGTGGTGGAAAACTTATTGTTACAATTCGCTCTGCAAAATGACATGGTTATTATCTGTATGTCGGCTTTGAATATTATATTACAGTAGTCACTATATTTATTAAACTACTTACAGTGTAAAATCTTTATTATAACGTCGTGTCGTTATAATGAAAATTTTCTATAACGCAGAAATTAGTTCAGTTTGGTTGGTTTACTACAAAACCATGTGTTTGTTCCTTTCCCTCCCTACAACGAAAACTCCTTAGAACGAAAAAAATGCTCAGTCCCTTGAAATTCGTTATAAAGAGTTTGCATTGTATATTGCAAGATATTACATATAGCCATTTTATTGAGATACCAGAAATGACTCGCGTTTTCGTTAACCTTCCTAACATAAGGAGAGATTCTTGTCAGATGTTAAATAATAAAAAATCAAAATAAAAAAATGTGTATATGTACTTACACGCGTTAGAAGTTATACTTCTTTGGCGTAACAAGATAACAATCTTTTCAAAATTTTTAATCTTTCGCCTTATTCTACGTTTGTAGGAAAAACGACACTGACAATAGAAAAAAGGTATTTAATACATTGAAAGTTTTAATACAAAGAAACGAAATGTTGACTATAGCTAACTTCAGGGTGTCGGTTTTTCGTGACGATGTGCGCGCGCATCGTAATAACTTCAGGGTGTCGGTTTATCGTGATAGTGTGTGCGTGCATCATAATAACTTCAGGGTGTCGGTTTTTCGTGACGATGTGCGCGCGCATCGTAATAACTTCAGGGTGTCGGTTTTTCGTAATGGTGTGCGCGCGCATCGTAATATCTTCAGGGTGTCGGTTTTTCGTAATGGTATGCACGCGCATCGTAATAGCTTAAGGGTGTCGGTTTATCGTGATAGTGTGCGCGCGCTCATAATAACTTCAGGGTGTCGGTTTTTCGTGAAGGTGTGCGCACGCATCGTAAAAATTTACTCATAATTTTTCCCTAACGCGCCAAAAGAAGTATAACTTCAAAAAAAATCCGTTAATGCTACCCAACTTCACGGCGTGTTACGTTGGTGTATGAACTTCTGTTTTAAGAAAAAATTAACATCATGGTGTGTTACAACGGCGTGTGCAACTTCCGTTTCAAGCGAAAAAACTCGCTGTTAATTATTTCTCGTAATTCACCTATATGTTTGACGGCTACATTCATGTTATGTGCAAATAGTGACGCGTTCTGAGATGAGAAAATTTTGAGGAATGATAACATTTGTTTAGCGGCTTGGAATGTTTTTTGACCAAGTGTGAAAATAAAAATTAAGGGAAAAAGGATACAACTATTTATTTTAATAAACGTAGATTGACAACGTTAATGACAGTACACAATTATAAGAATAAGAGAGCCCGCGCTATTGACAGACAACAAATATGCGCGTCAGGCACATTGCTATTAACAACATTATGCGCACGCTAGTGGGCCGCTGGGACTCTCCGATGTTGTCTCGCTGGATACGGCTACATGCACTCGTACAGTGAATTTCAAACATAGGGAAGTCCACCCGTACCAGCCACTTACTGTTATATTGTGTGTTCGGTGGTTTTATTTATATATCGATTATTATTATTAGTAACACTAGCTCGTAAGCTTGCAATTGTCCTAACAAATATGGATCAGTGTGAAATATATGATATTATTGTTAAACTTAGCATACATTAACAAAGTTTTCTCAAAGTTGGAGATAGTATTAGGTTTGCTTGGGTGGTTTGGAATGTTTTTTTTTTGTGTAAGTGTAGTAAGGGTGTATTGTTGTGTAGTATGGCAGACGAGCGCTAGTGGGCTGGAGCGGAGCGGCGTCGCGTTCCTGCCGGTGAACCCCGCGCTGTCGGCGCCGCGGAACCAGGGCCGGCAGAAGCTCGCGAGGCTCTCCCGCGCGGAGCTCGCGGCGCTGCTGCGTGACGTGCTGCTCGACGCGACCCGCCGCCAGCACATAGCCACGCTACAACCTAGAGGTAACCCGCACACCACACTATACACCATGTATAACACACGCAACCATACACTATGTATAACATACGTTAACAAACACTACATATAACAAACGCCATCGTACACGAAATATTAACACACGCCACCATACACTATGTATAACACATGACACCATACACTATGTATAACACGTGACACCATACTCTATGTATAACACATGTCACCATACACTATGTATAACATACGCCAATATACACTACATATAACAAACGCCATCATACACGAAATATTAACACACGCCACCATACACTATGTATAACACATGACACCATACACTATGTATAACACGTGACACCATACTCTATGTATAACACATGTCACCATACACTATGTATAACATACGCCAATATACACTACATATAACAAACGCCATCATACACGAAATATTAACACACGCCACCATACACTATGTATAACACATGACACCATACACTATGTATAACACGTGACAGCATACTCTATGTATAACACATGTCACCATACACTATGTATAACATACGCCAATATACACTACATATAACAAACGCCATCATACACGAAATATTAACACACGCCACCATACACTATGTATAACACACGCCACCGTACACTATGTATAACACACGACACCATACACTATGTATAACACACGACACCACACACTGTGTATAACATACGTCACCATACACTATGTCATGTTCCGGAAGCAACCAGTACGTACCCAGCAAATGAGTGGCTCACAGGGCGGCATAACATTCATGATCGATAATGGATTACGTATCATTCAGTGGCTGTTCTTATGTTTTGATTGTACTGTGTTTACTAGACAGTACTATCTCTTTGCCGTGTTGTTATTTAAAATTTTTTTTTGGTGAATATCAAGGTTTGGTGCACTCCTGACACTCCTATATCTGTAACATACACTAACAGCATTTATTTACACCATATATCAAAAAATGGGTCAAAAATTCACAAAATTATGATAAAAAACCGTCCCTTTACCTACACCAAACTTATTTCCTGAAAGTACAATTTTTCATAAAAGTCAAGGGCACTGACTAATGTAAACATAATTATCATATTATAATTTTCTGTTGTAGCTCTGACCGGGCTTCAGAATCCTCTGTTGTCAGCGAGTCACCTGAAACACATATCTCAGATGTCAGACGACGAGCCGCTTTATGACTCTGTGGCCTCCGATGAGGACTATGTTGCTTTGACACCAATCGACTTGGACGTGAGATTTCCTTTATTTTAACACCAACAATATTTTCAAGTGACAGTTTGTGACATAGCTTCATATCCGTAGTTTATTGTGGTAATGTTCCGTTTAACTTTTCATTCTACTGATAGTGCAATTTTTTTTTTCTATTTTTTAGCAATGCGTATTTGCCATTGTCAGTATTAACGTTCTCTTCGATAACTTCTTAGATGTTGTGTTTTTAATAACAATAAGCCATTTATGCAAGACGACAGTGATTCAGGTAATTTTTAATAATATAGCGTTTACCTATACAAACATTTTAAATTATATACAGTGGTGGTCATATAATTAGAAACACTTCTTATGAATAAAGAAAGTGTAACTTCAATGTCCAAATGTTCGTAATATACACATTCAATAATTAATAATGATGCAATAATATAGCCACTCAAATAAAAAAGTCATTACATGCATAAAATATAAAACATATCTTACTTTTAATTACAAAATGAGTCTTACACATGTAGGAGTTTATTTTCTGTTACTGGCCGCTTGGACGCCTAATTAGAAACATTTTAAAAACGCATCCATAGCTCGTTCTTTTTTTGAAATTGGAGAATAACATTTCTTTCTTCGTTGTTTCTATTATTTTGGCGGCAAATCAAAATTTAATCTGAATTTTATTTTGTTCAAAATGGGAAAAAATACTGTGACGCGTCAACTACGCAAATAATTGTTAATTTACATATAGATCATAAGTGGGCGTACAAAAGTATAGCTAAGCATTTAAATTGTTCTGTTAAGAAAGTTTTTAATGCAATTGATCATTATAAAACACATGGAACTGTTGAAAATGTTCTTAGAAAGGCTCAGCCAAGAAAAATCTCTCCCAGAGAAGATACGTTAATCGTTCGTGTTGCTAAAAAAGACCCAATTAAAGGCTCTAACCAGATTAAAAATGAAGTTTTTTCGCCTGATGACCCGAAAAACATCTCGTGAAGACTGATACGCCGAAGATTAGTGGAAGCTAAATTGTTTGGAAGAATCTCTCGAAAGGTACCGCTTCTTACCAAGCGACACCGAGAGAAGCGATTTTTATTCTCTAACTAGCGGGCCCGGCTGACATTGTCCCGCCCTGATTATAAAACAATCCTTAACAAATTACATACCAAAACCTTCCTCATGAATCACTTTATCCACTGGTGAAAGCCGCATGTAAATCCGTTCAGTAGTTTTTGAGTTTATCGCGAACAGACAGACAGACAGACCCGGTAGGGGACTTTGTTTTATACTGTGTAATGAAATATATGTTAATTGGACGCTACGAGAATGGAAAAAGTGTTATTTTCAGATGAAACAAAATTAAATATGGTAAATTCCGATGGAATGCGCTATGGTAGACGTCCTGTAAACAATGCTTTTAATTATGAATACACAAGGAGTAAAGTCAAGCACGGTGGCGGTAACATTAAAATTTTAGGGGTTTCTCCGGATGTGGATTTGGACTCGTTCGGAAGATTGAAGGTACAATGGATATTAGAAAGGCAATACAAAAATATCTTAGAATACACAATGATTCCCTACTCGGGCGATCATTTGCCTGTAACCTTTTAGACTGGCCAGCAAATAATCCGGACTTAAACCCAATAGAAAATCTCTGATATATTGTAAAAAAAAAAGTCTCAAACAAACATAACACCAGTCAAAATGAACTATATGAAGCATTTGTTGAAACATGAAATTCAATCCCTCTAATATGAAATTGATTGAATCAATGCCACGTCTTGCAGTGCTGTTATTGAAAATAAGGGATACGCCACTAAATATTAATTATAACTATTGGTAGGTTGTGGATAGTAGCTATTTCGTAAATAACAATACTAATTACTAATACTTAAAAAAATATTGTTTTAATACTTTTTTGTTGTTGTTTCTAATAAGTTGACCATTATTGTTCATACCTTAAAACTGATTAAATGTTTGTCCGTGCACTTGTGGTGTGGTGGTAGTGGAATTTATATTGTTTTACTAATAAATTGTTGAACATTTTGTTGTCCTATTTATTGCTTAATTTCAAAATAAAGACGATTGCGGTGAAGTATCATTACATAGTATAAAATAAAGTCCCGTACCGCGTCTGTCTATTTGCAATAAACTCAAAAACTATTGAAAGGATTTTCATGCGGTTTTCACCAGTGGATAAAGTGATTCACGAGGAACGTTTTGGTATATAATTTGTCAACGATTTTTTTATAACCAGGGTGGGACAACGTCTGCCGGGTCCGCTAGTCTTACATAATGTCTAGGACCGTTGGTAGTGTTTCTAATTATATGACCACCATTGTGTATTTAAATCACGTCGATTAAACACCAAGAAATTATATGAAATTATATTATAGACAGTAAATATTTCAATATATCAAGCTATAGAATAAAAATGAAAAGATTATTAATCAGTATTATTATTAAGAATTCCTTTCAAAACTTGTCGAACTTGTTGTTGTTAATAGAAATTCTACATGTTAGTGTATTAAAGTGTCAATCATAATTTTACTAAGTATTTCTTCTTCAATCAGTATAACGATACAAGTAATGTGACAAGGACATTATCTCGCTACACAGCTCTCGAATCTTACACCACGAACAGGGGAAACGGTATCTTCAACATACAACCCCTCACTACCTATGGAAGCACTCGCCCTCATCGCTCCGGAGAGGACAGAGGAAATCGAAACACTAAAGAAAGAACTACACGACAAAGATTCAACGATAATCGACTTGAAGAACCAATTGAGGAGTCTCCAGACAATAGTCGAACAGCTGACGAAGGAGAACAGCGTCCTGAAGACGAACAGCGTGGACGACGACCAGAGTATGACGTCACAGCTTTCGACGAACGACAGTTGCACGTTAGACGGACCCTCGAAACTGCAGGAAAGGGGCCGGAGTCTGGAAACGGAGCAGATGATTCGAGACGATGAGACCGAGATGAAAGTGCTCAAGGGCTCCCAGCGACCGGTCAGTATGTATGAGACTAGAGAGGGACCAAAGAATAACTGGCAGGTTACTAAACATCAGGTACTAATCTATTATTAATTATACTAATGTGTCGTTGATGCATTGCTTTGTTCATTGTACTTGATTTTTTGATTTATTTTATTAGTCTGAAGAATGGTCCGGGAGAAATTTTGTATAAAAAAACAGTGATCCATTACAGGACGCCTACCATATGCGAAAGAAACAAACAAAATTATATATGAATAGTGATAAAACTGACACTTGCATAGTAATCACCAACTTCATGTACAATATATCAAGTTACGTTTGCTAAATAAATGTGGATAGGTTGCAAAGGTAATAAGATCAAATTCTCTTCAATACTGATAGCAACAAAAAAAAAAAACAATTTTCCAAGAATGAAAGATAGTGACGTAAAATCAGGTTCACTGATAACATTTACAATATGAAACATTTCATATATGCACAGCTAACAATGTAGTACAAAGAAATAGATATAGATGGCGTTTAAAACAAATTTGACTGTTACATGACATTATCTCCAATCACGTTATTAGATGTTTGAAATTAACTAGTCAAAATTACTTAATGTTGCTGAAATACTTTGTACTATATTTTTATAAATATAAAATATTGAATAAAGCGATGCAACAGTGACATCTTTATCTAAAGCTATATTATTGACACATATATTTATATAAAAAATTTAATCGATACATTCTTCTTCAATTTATAAATCAATAAGGATTTCTGGTTATTTACAACTAACATTATGGCAAACTCTCTTGTGTAGCCAGTTTAGAAAAAAAACTAATATGTAGAATAAACTGGTTCTATTTTGGTGTTGTAGTTGACTAAATTATAAGTCTTAACCTTAGCGACATGAATTATATAGATAATACTGTAGACTTGGGACGATGCACATTATGGTTTTGGTATAAAAAAAAAGTAAGGATAATTTATTTGTTGTTTCAAAATTTTTCACTATTGTTCTAAGATTTTTTTTTTGGGTGGTTTAAATGTATAATGCATTAGCATATTAAATTTCTAGAAAGTAAAGAAAAGTCGATGTATTTTAATAAAGTCGTAAAGAGGAGTATTATGACATTTAGATTGGTCATGCTGGCTAAGTGTTATGAGATTTATCAAAATACCTACAGAAAAGTCCCTAATCCCTAATACAGATAATTTATAGTAATGATTTTTATTCTTAGCATATTATTAAAAAAATAACTGGTTATCCGCTGCGCTATGTTTAAGTGACTTTAAAAATGAAATGGTTTTCAATTTGCTTGTATTTTTTTAAGTTTAGTACCAAAGAACCTCATAATTCATATATATGGTTCTTCTCGATGGCTGGGTTGTTTTCCAAACCGGTGGTAGTTTTAACGTTCATAAGCGTCTTCTCAGGGCATAGATTAAATAAGGATTTTTTGATTTTAGGATTATTTTTTTGGAATATCCCCTTTATTTTAAAGGGTTTCCATTTTAATTACATTAGGATTGCATTTTGAATTACGAAGATATACTAGGATATTCGTAGATTGGCATACAATCTAAAATTAGGTAGGTTAAGTAATAACTATCGTCAAGGTCGTACTGGTGCATTTTTTAAGTTTTTTTTTTTAATTTGGTTTTATATAGTGCTCAAATCTCTCTAATTGATGTAATATTAGTTACATTTACATACAGTTAGTTAATATCAGTATTTTTGGTAACCAATCTTCTAGTAGATTATTACTCCCATTGTCGAGTCGACAATGATATTACCAAGTATAATACAATCATCTCAATGAAATAACAAAACGAGGTGGTCCTCTTGATAGAAATTTCCAGGAAGTTTTTGTTGCAAGTTAGAATCCATATTCCGTGGTATTATTTCTCATTCATTTTACTTTTTTACAATAACCAAACTATATAACATAAAATATGTAGAGTCAAATAACACAAGATTATGAGTCATTACATATTATAAAACAGTGTCTTCTGCCACGTCTGCCTGTTTGTCCGTCTGTTCGTGATAACCTCAAAAACTACTGAATGGATTTCATGTATTCTTCACCAGCAGATAAAATGATTCATGAGGAAGGTTTAGATATATAATTGAGACCAGTAGGTGGGGCTGCGGTCTGACTCTAGGATTTTTTTATTATCGGGGTGGGACAATGTTCAGCGTGCCCGCTAGTGAAATATAAAATAGACTATATGACATAATGTTTTTATACCATAGGAGGCAAACGAACAGGTGGGTCACATGATGTAAGTGATCACCACCATTCATGGTCACTTGCAAAACCAGGGGAGTCGCAATTGCGTTGCCAGCCTGTGTGGGGGGGGGAAGGAATGGGAAAGTGGAAGGGGAGGGGAAGTGCGTCTCCGGCGCTCTCAGTGACCGAACGAAACGCAACAATGCAAGCACTGTTACTTCACGTCGGTTTTCTGTGAGAGGGTGGTACTACCCCGGGCGAGCCGACCCATTCATGCTGAAACCAGTAATAGTTCCAAGATCCCGGCAAAAACTCCCCATAATAATAGTTAACTTTTATGTTGGCTATATTCAGAGCGGAGAAAAAGATTAATGGGGGCGTTGAAATAACTTTTAGCTGACGACCCTGTCGAGCCTCGACCGGTCGCTGACGCAGAGCGTGCTGGAGGGTGGGGGCGGTGTTGGGTCGGAGACGCTGCCGAGTGCGGAGATGGTGCACCGGCGTGCGGAGTCCGTCACGCGCGCCATACAGGAGCTGTGGGCGGCGGCGCGGGGGTCACGCGGCGTGGGGGTTGCGGGGGGTGCGGGGGACCACAACCCCCCGCGGCTGGCGGAACGGGGCGACTGCATACGTCATGCCGTGCGCTCCCTGCTCGCACTATTCCCGCAGGTCAGTACTTGAACCTCTTTTTTTCCGTGGCGAGAAACCTTACACCCAGAGGACCATGGATAGTGTCCCGACGACTCTTGCCGACTAAAAAACTCCACGATGAGCCGTACGCCGAACTATGGTAGTGGCGGGTGGCCATTGGCCCTACCAACTAAGACAGTCCAGTTCTGGGACTACTTCTCCAGTCTACCGTGCCAAGTGCAGTGGAAAGTCAAGTCCCTCGCCCCCTTCCTTCCCACCATTAGTTTGACTAGCAAGAGCAGAAGCGGCCACCTGCACTGCTACCTACCACTGATTTTTACCGAGATTATCTCCTCATCTAACTCGGCCTCCTTAAAAGCTCCTACGGCTTAAACCTCTGCACGATCACCACATAACAATACTACGGGAATTTTTGACGCGATCTTGGCATATTATGTAATCGTTTTTATATTTTATTCCTATAAATAATACATTATTTGGCTCTACATTTTGTAATGTTGCTGGTGTTTTACGTAATATAATTTACTTATTGTGCATAAGTGAAGTGGGTGGGAAATAATACCACAGGAAACATAGATTCTGACTTGCCATAAAAACTGCTTAGAAAATACTACTAAGAGTACCACCATCTTGTTTGTTTACTAGAATAATCGCAAGAAACTTGTAAAACCTACTCGACAATGGTAGTTATAATCTACGTGAGAATTGGTTGCCAAAAATAAAATAACCCTTTTTTAATATGGGGAAATCCTGCATGGGCACACCACCCTCTCGGGGTAGCGAATGGGTAGTGTAGGACTCTTACTGACTAAGACCCCACAGTGTACATCCACTACTGTAGTGAGGCCATCCCAGCGGTAGGCCTGGCGTTAAATAAACGTTACTGGGCCCTGAGCTTGTGCTATAATCTTTGCACAAAACCACACAAGAACACCACCTCTTGTGGTCACGTCGCTCTGGGATGTGTAAAATGATATGCAGCTGTTTGTTTACTTATTTTATAGGTCTTAGCGTTTGACCACAACCTCACCTGATGTTAAATGACCATGTGGTCTAAGATGGTAAAGACGCTAAACCTAGAGGGGCACTAGCTCTCAAGTACAGCTGCCGGAACATAGCAACAGGTGCTTGGCGACAGATTTTTAACTTGATAATAATACTCAACTATACGAAAGTAAAGAATAAATTTTGCTATGGTTACATATAGATTCAGGCTCATTTGAGTGTTTCTATCAGCTTCCATCACTCCCAAGTTATAAAGAGTTTATATTCATGAATACATTAACTAAACAGACATGTTTGGACCGAGATCTGAACATTGTGCTGAGCGAACTGCGCGGCGCCTGTGACGACGTGTGCGCCGCCTGCTCCGCCCCCGCCCCCGCCCCATCCTCGCCCTCCGCCCCCTCCGCCCTCGCCGCCCCCTCCGCCCCCGCCCTCAGCGAGGTGCGCGCCGCCGCGTACGAGCTCGCGAAGGCGACGAAACTCCTCGTGACCCACTTCCACCCGCCGCCGTCATAGCGATCGCCCCGGAACTACTACACCACTGTGTAGAGGATTCTTGCCAGGTGACGTCACTATTACTGTCTCATCGCACATCTCTCTTTACTCACTAATGTAGGCCATACACGTTAGGATTTGCAAAATTTCTAAGTTTTTCTCCTCTGCAACAGTGGAATGTCATCTATAAAATTTACTGAGGGAACTGGTTTCCTTTCAAATTAACCAGCGTTTACACCATTGATGCATTTTTCTTTTTCTGTTCTGTAGAACGAGTGTCAAATAAGTACTGGTATTACAGCATCAATTTAATTTAATATACTGTACGCCGTGTAGTATACATTACTGTCCTAAATACACCGTCACATAGCTCCAACTGACTGTAACTAAGAGTTTATGGCAAAATTGTGCGTGCAAACCCTAGCGTGTATGTGTAATATGAAATCCGGTTATGCATGCACGGTTAAAACCATAATGCAAACCCTAACGTGTATGGCCTCCATAACGTTGGAATACTTCAATGTCAGGCTGATAAAGACACGTTCCAGCATATTCTACAGTGCCACTTTCTAGAAAATTCTATACTGTTGAACTGTTAACGACACCTCCCAGAACATTCTATGGTGCCATCTTCCTGAAACTATGGTGTTATTACAAAACAGTATAACCGCTAATGATACCTTCCAAAACATCTTATGGTTCCATAAATTTATATAATCTTGTTATCGTCTAACATATTTCATTGTCAAATCGAGAACTCCTTGCAGGCGATCATAAATTGTTAACAGTTAGTGCCTATGACCTATAGATTCCTCGTGTCTTGAGGATTGGATTTGTTATCCACAGGATTGTGGAGTGCTTGTTATTGTGTAAAAAAATTATGTGTTTGTGGGAATGGTTCCGCTTGTTTGACGGTTATTGTGATTAATGGTTAGGTAATTAAGTGATTATAGATTATCAGGCGAGTGACAAAGCATTTATGATGTATTAATAATATCATGTTTATAATAGGGATGTTCCGAAGGTTCACATTCGCATATATAAGATTCGCATTCGCGTCGAACAGTGCGAACGTGTTTGCATGACTAAACATACAGTTCGCACAGGGATATTACGAAGGTTCGCATTCGCATCATTATAAAAATTCGCATTCGTGTCATACGGTGCGAATGTTTTGCGAATATCATACAGTTCGCAATGAGTAGAGAAATCCATCTGAACTAAATTTGAGCCGGCCTTTTATATGAGCCACGGAGACATCGTGTCTTGGACGGAATAAAAACCAAGTTATGCTGTATAAAATATCCCATTTTTATTACTAATAATATTATATTGAATTTAATCCTAACCTTAACTAATTATGTATTTTTTGACTATTCGTATTTGTATTTTAGAAGCTTTCGTCCCTATTTGCGAATATTTAAAATTTGACATTCGTAACATCCCTAACACACAACACACACAATACGAGGTCAATATTTAGTGAACCGCCTTGTTAGAATATAGACATTCGTTTTTATTCTACAAAAATCTAGATTTAACTATTACTACAGTATTTTTTTAATATCGTGAAATTCTGTTTATTGCTGGCAGAGACGACTTTAGTTTCTGAATTTAGAGTGAGAATTTTAGATAATAAAGTATTTAATACCCTTGTTAACCTTTTTACAATATAAGATGTATTAATAGTGATATCGCTTTTCTGCTCCTCGATAGAAAATATTTTTTCTGGTGGTTGAGTTTTACTTTGTTGCTTTTTTATCGACACTCGTCTTCCTTATTTCGGTTGTATATATCATAGTTATAGAAAGAATACAATATTCTATACGATAATTTAATTTAAGAGTATGTCACAAATCAATAGCTCCATGTTAGAATCGGTAAAATCGGTTTTTTGCTCGCCATAAATATCGATTAAAACGCAAGGTTAATTTATCGATCACTTACGTTGCTATATAAATTATGAGCCATAAAAAAGTTAGAGGTCGCCTAAAGGTTACGTAAGCTATTCCACAGAGATTTTAAAATCCTTATGCCTTAAATTACTTCTGGTATGGGAAACAATTTGACAGCAATTATCAAATGATAAGAAGTAACATTTTTTTCATTTTGTTAGGAATTGTGGCTCACTCAGTCGAGTTATTTATGATAGTCATTACATTTGCCAGGAAAAGTAATACAAAATTGAACACCCCGCACCTTATGTATACTTACGTAAAACTTTAATAACTTCCCTTATATAAAAATACAGTATTTATGTACAAATGACATCTTCATTTAAACATTTCTTGATACCAAAATATGTTAACTAATGTTTATTATATTTTTGTTGCATAGAAGATTTGTACAAATATCTGATCTCGATGATTTTGTTCAAAATATAATTAATTATTAGAGACACGGGTGTCTTGATGAGGTTTACATTACCTTCCAAAAAACCAGTTTAAATATAATCCATTTTATAAGCAAAACTGTCAAGTGTCACAGTTGTGTGAAATTATTTAACACACATTGATTGTTTAAACGGGATAAGGTATAACATATAAATTGGGGTACTTTGCACGTAAATAAAAAAAATCCTCAGTTTCCTTCTCCGTTGGTTTTTCTCAAGTTTATATAAGATATAAATTAATTTCAATAATATTTGCATTTTGAAATGAATTTTAATCAAAGTGTTTATAACATGTATACCATAATGACACTATTTTCTTTGATATATGTTAGATATCTCGTGTTAGTATATATTTCTTGTTTACTTCGGTGGTTCATTTTCGAATTATATGTATACTTATTACATTAATATATTAAATGTATTTGTTATAATAAACACAAGTGCCGTGCCCATAGAAGGGCATTGTGCGAATTAATTGTTAACATTTCTATTAGTAAAATGATAGTTTTCTTTGATAACAAAGAAGTGTGTCGATATGAATCTGAAGTTGTTGTTCTGAGATTCTGTATCCATGATTAGGGATGTGAGATTTAAATAATATCGATATTTATATTGGATACACTAGCGATAAATTGATTTAACTCAATGTTATCGTTCTTTTTATTAAGTTAATCGTGGCTGAAAAATAGTAAACTAAAACTCAAATGATAATGGAATGAAATAAAAAAAATCTAAAATGGTTTTTTTCGTAACAAATTTCCCTATAAAGTGCCGATGTAGCGACTATATCTCATAACCAGTTTATGTAAAGAGGGACGAGTACCTGGCATAATTAAAATGTAATCGAATTTTAAATTAATGAATAATTTTAAAATTTGACACATGTGTCGAGGTTTAATATTTTTTTGTATCGATATAATCTTATCTTCAGTTTTCGATATATCGTTGCATAACTCTAGCCGTGATAATAATTTATCGATAGGCAAACTTTCTACTACCTCGATTGATATTAGTTTTATCGTTTAATAATAGAAATGTTAACAGATTATTGAAATACGATAAAAAATTAAAACGTATCGGTAACGTATGTTACGTTTAAAATTTATTAACAATCGATATCACATACAGTTCCATTGTGCTAATAA
Source organism: Antheraea yamamai (assembly GCA_036509395.1). Lineage (NCBI taxonomy): Eukaryota > Metazoa > Arthropoda > Insecta > Lepidoptera > Saturniidae > Antheraea > Antheraea yamamai. Next base: position 20,866,769 of record AP028433.1, on the reverse strand, counting down.
TCGATTATTTAAGTCATGGCGTACATTTTCACATGGCAACATAATAATTACTTATTACCCGTGTCATTCCATGAAATGTGTTCTATTCTTATATAATTCTTACATTATGTAACGTTAAGAGGTTCTAATATTTAATTTTGTATTTTATTTTTTTAATGTTCGTAAGTAATTGTTTGCGACGTCCGAGGCAGTTAATTTGAGAAAGCCTTTTATAAAACGTGATACGATGTATTATTATCGGACTCGTTTTCTTTTCACAAACAGTCGATGTGCTTTAATAAGTTTATACGTAAACAAATGAGTATTATTATCGAAGAGTATAATTGTTATTAACTTATTAATAATAATTAATTATTCGTATTAAATTTTAACGTAAATGGTTAATGATTTTCTCTTAATATAAGGTACACGATAGAACATTATAAGTCGATGCCAGATATCGACTATAGCTTTTTAATATCAGAGTATGGTTTTTGATGATTAAACCACAGATAATCGATATATTTCTTTTTTTTAAGTACCTAGAGTATATAATTTTATTATTTTTGAAAATATAGTAGTGTTAAAGTGTTGAATAAAACTTTTCTTAATTTCGCATAAATTTCCACCATTTATAAATCAAGTTTTAATGAAAATATATGATATATAGATTTGTGTAATAATAAAACATTGCAAGTATCAGTGTGTACACGTAGAGGAAGTGAAACTTCTTTGACTTATATTAATTAAATTATACCGGATGACTGGTTGAACAGTAGCAATAATCAAGGACTTGATAGTTCATGGTCACAAACATATAAAATATAAAATAATAATATCAAAACCAATATTAATAAACAACAAAGAGAACCTAAGTTAATATTTGTTTTAAGACTTTCAAAGTTTGGATACCACACCGAAACGTATATACATTACACATAGGTTCAATAACCTACGCACAATGAACGAAAGTATAGGTAAATCGCGAGGGCGCATCCTCGATTAATGACCTTAACATTACGTAACGCGTAGGGGCATTACATATATACATATACGCTATATATATATATATATAGAAGTCGCGTAGTATAAATACTTAATTATACATTTACTCATTTTGGTAGACTACTAGACCCAGACAGACACTTGTACAAATACATACCTACCTTACGTTTAACGCGTAACGCAATTTTTTCCCTACCGTGCCATAAGAAGTTTCACTTCAACAAAAGAATTAATAGATAAATAACTTGATTATTCCATTTAGATAGACATAAAATACAAAGCCGAGAGGTGCTTATTAGTGTTCCGTTTGTCCCAGTGCAGTGGTCGCGTAGTGCCCAGTACATAGGTATATTATAAAAAAAAAACAACTGTGCCTAAATTTGTACATTTGTTAGAAGAATCCTAGATAAGTTTTTATATTCTATCATTTGTGTAGATTTTTATATGAGCGTTTCATAGTATACTATATTGTGTTGTTGGCTTCAGATGAGATATTTCATTAAATCAACGTTATGATAAGTGATGTATTAGCTTTGGTACGAGATGTATTAATATACATATAATTGTTTGTATAATGTGATCCACTATATGTGCCAATATATATTGTAAAAGACTTAGATTAATTGAAATCGTGATGCATTTCTGTGGAGAAGTCCTGTTTCTATAGTAACTTGTTTGTGCCTACGTTCTGAAGTATACGGGTATGTTTTTTTTAATATATTTTTCCTATTTTGATTCATGTACTCTGTACTGTATAAGTTTGTTCCTTATATATTTCCAATATTTGAATATACAAATAATCAATAATTATTATAAATGTTATCAGATATATAAATATTAAATTTAGCTTGTATTTGCATAGTTTATAGAATAAAAAAATGATGTTACAGTTTTTAAATAAAGAAAATTATATGTATTATTTTAAATATAAATAAATTCTGACGACTCCCTATATGATATCTGGTTAACATAGAAACAGGATTTCGAATTAATCCATTATGGATATAATGAAATTTTTAACGTTTAACATATATTATTAATAAAATTTATTAATTTACAAATTATTATGTTGTTTAATTTGGAAAAAAATGTTCTTATTTTAGTCTGCAGGTGCTGTAGTGGTACTACACACAAAAATTAAGGGCGCAATTATTTTTTTGGTCGTTTCTAATCGGCTGTAATTAAGGTAAAAATGGTCGTAATCGAATATATAAAGTTAGAAAATATAAATGTTGAAGCTCCAAGACTAAGTTTTGACTGTTTAGGCAAGTTAATGCAACCCGAAGAAATAGCGTGAAAAAAGTAATTTTAATTTTTCACCCTTTTTCTGACTCCACGGGCTCGGAGACGAACAACCATATACGAAACGACCATATGGTCAGGATAGCCTGTATATTTAGCTTCAATTTCTATCGCTCTTCTTAAATCGATCGCTACGTGCATTTGTCACGGAAATATCCGATATTGAACAAATAAGGATCCTTTATGTTCAACCATCGATATCTCAGCAACCAACCAATGGAGGACGATTTCAGAAACTGAATTAAATTACAAAATTCTTTCAAGAAATGAAAAATTAAAATTTTTTGGCTACCTTAATTTTTGAGAGAAGAATAGTTGGAAGATATTCCTTGAAGCCAACCTTCTCATCCGTGGATATAAAAGCATATTACATATGATAAACCCAAAACGAATTGGCTATTTATAGAATGGTTATCTATAAAGCTCCACTATTGTGACTAATTCACAAAAATGGTTATGTAGAATCGACAAATTAGTATTGTTTAGAGTTTAACACCTTAAACATTCGACTATCCCGTCGAAAATCATATACTCACATCACAACATTGTTGATTTAGTGGTAGTGTGACACAGCGTCGATTAATGTAGGATCGAATCCCTACAGTGAGTGTGAGCTTTCGGTGACTGAAACCATTTTGTTGCAATTTTTTCATTGGCCATCGGGCTAGCTACCGCCCTCATACTGAACAAAATGTGCCGAAATACATATAGGCGTGTTCCTGCAATTGCGTATAAAAGCTAGGTGAAATTTATGATCAAAGAGTAAAATCTATCTTAATCCCAACTTATAATTTTGAATGTTGTTTGTTACTTTGTTGGCATTCACGCATTACCTGCTAAACAGATTGTCATGTAATTTTGCAAACACGATGTAGTGTGTACAACAAAGGACTTAGGGTGCATACTTTAATAAAAAAAAGGATATTCAAGCGAAGGTTCGGGTAAAAGCTAGTGTACGCAATAAAAATAAATGTTTTAAAAATACTATTTTATTTTACGTAATAAAATAAAATTTACACATACAAACGTATATAACATACATAATCCTGTTACGAAAAGGGATAGCGATTCTCCGCAAAAAAATCGACCGGAATATTGGTCTGTGGAATCGATTCATGACAAAATAAAGGTCTAGAGGATTGATTAATCAATTATTGAACTGTTACATTTTTTTTACTTAATTATCTCAGATCGCCATCTCAAGATAGGACAACACCTCATTTGTCATTAATGATTGGAATCAACGCATAGATTTCTATTTGTTAAATTTGTCAATTTTATTAGATACTAATCTTAGTTTTTGGATTCCAAGCATTAACTTATTTTTCAAAACCGTCGACGACGACGATATTTCTGTATTCCTATCGCTTGGTAGAATAATTTACTAATAAATTGTACTTTATCCAGACCATGTCCTCAATTTAAAATGTTAAATAGGTAACACTAAACGTGTAACGATTTTATGTTATTCTGCGGTAATATATGTAATTATGACAAAAACAAAAGTATTATCGTGAAAATATTCAGAAATAATAAGTGTACTTAAGCGTTTGTCCTTGGTTACCTCGTTAAAATTTACATAACCACAGTGTACACGACAGTACTGCAAGCATATTATGTGACTTGTCTTACGCAATCAATATTATAATATCATTATTCTCTATATTATAATATTATTAATCGCACCCAAAATTAAAATACCATTAGTTAGGTTAAATAAAATAATAGATTATATATTATACAATAACCATATGTATATCAGGATCAATACAAAAATGTTTATATCACTCGGATCTCGAATTTTCTATTACATATTTATATAAGTTAGTTTTGTTTTAGTTGACAACGATTTGCTTTATTAAGCACAAGTCATCGGTTCATCAGACATAGACTGTAATCTTAGATAGGGCACAGATTATATTCAACAACTGGCGCGAAAATATTGATATGCGGTTCGAGAAATTAAAAATATAAGATTTAGAATTTGTAGCTGGTTGGGTGTCTGTGATCGTTACAACGATGCGCATGATAATAGACATAGTGACTGTGTTGTAGTTTGCGGCGTATAATCTAGACTAATGATTATATATCACGTAGCCGAAATACTTGCAAGCCAAAATGACAGCGGCGGCTAACGATGGATTGTAGATATATTGATGGTCACTGTTATTTTTAAATTGCACTGTGCTTGCCACCAGTTAAAATGCCGACAGATCGACGTGCAACAATTAAGAAATAATTTTGATGCTATAAGAACCTAGATATATTTAGCACCTACAGAAATGAATTCTTATACTCTCATGGCTTCAAATTCTTATTTTAAATCTTATATACACCTCGTGAAGAAACCACAGCACGGTGGTAGGGGTTTTCCTAAGTCTGCCTGACTAGTGTTACAATAATCAACGTAGATACAGTCGATGCGGTCAGGGATGCCAATAAATATTTCGTAGATACTGTAACTATTTATTTAGGCAGAGCTTCGACTTACAGTGCTTTGTACATAAAAATGCGTAAATATCACCGACATCTTGCCTTTTAAAGGCCGATCTATGTAAGTCAAAGCAATTACTATTTATACATAATTCCGCAAAATAATTTACGTAACACAAAAATAATACATAATGAATAGATTAATGTTATTTAAGTTATACAACAATTTTATACAATTATTCTTATTTATATATCTCTAATGTGTTTCGACATGTAGATCAGCGACATTTTACCTTTTATAGGCCGAACTATAAAGTCAGAGATTATACTATTTATTCATAATTCTGTAAAGTAATTGAAGTAACACAAATATAATAACGATCTAACTAATTTTATTTAAGTAATAAATGCAATTCCAAAAAATCATATCAATTCTTATTTATGTATCTCTAATATGGTGGCGCTAGTGTCAATGTATATCTCTAATATGGTGGTGCTAATGTCAATGTTCCAGTCGTGTTGTAGTCTCGCTTCTTGAATGTGACGTAGCGGTACAGGATGTGGGTGACAACACTAGCTATTAATCTCAAATTGAAAATATGTCGCCAAGCACCTATAGCTGTTGCACTTGATAGCCAGTCCTTCTGAGTTTATCATATTAACCCTATCTCATCCCTATATCATCTTACCCTATATCATCATTAACATCAGGTGAGATTGTGGTCAAACACTAAATCCTATAAAGGATAAAAATAAATACTATTTTCATATTGAATCCCCACAGAAAGGGGTTACAAATTGCAAAACGATCCCTTCTAATCGACCCTTATGTAATCACGCGTATTCGTACATAGAGGGTGAACTGTACGCCTATTATTATATATGTCGAAGACATATTATTACTTTATTAATATTTACTGAGTAATCAGGCAGAATAATGGTACGGTTCATACTTTTGATCTGCCCCTGTAGAGGCAGCGTGGTGATAAACATATATATATAAAATACCCGTGTCTTCAGTTTATAAAGAATCTATTTAAATATCAGAAACATTATTTTTAAGTAAATTATTAAACATTTTAGGCAATTTTTTTTTGTATGGCTCCTCGAGAAATCAAACCTCAACTTCTTGTAGCATTCATATTATCGTGATTTAAGATTACGTTTACTGTTTCGCAAATTAATGCGAAAGTAACTATGTTTATCTGTTTGTTACCTTCTCTCAAATACCTAAACCTCTGAACTGGTTGTAATTATGGTACAGTGATATAACCCGCGAATTACGCGCAACAAAACGAGTGGACAACAATTAGTGACACACTTATTGCGAGTTTTTCATATTATATCGACATGTCAACACATTTATGTACATACGTTTACATAAGTTCAAATGTATAACCGAGTGTACACACAAAAGATATATCCATACAGTATACTTGAAGGATTTCGTCGTCTTTTATGTAAATTATGTATAGTACTTTGTTCATTTTGATGTCCATGTAAATTTGATCTTTTAAGTTACTAAACAAAGAAGTTTTTATTCAACGTACAATACATTGTACAATCGAACTCTTAGTTGGGAGTTTTTGTTAGGACCTTGGAAAGTCATGTATTGGATTTTATAATTTATTCATAATCTTGTGTTATTTGACTCTACAATTTGTAATATTGGTGGTGTTTTACGTAATATAATTCGGTTATAGTGCACGAGTAAAGTGGATGGGATTTAATACCATGGAACATGTATTCTGACTTGCCACATAAAGTCTCTGGAAAGTTCTAACAAGACGACCACCGTCTTGTTACTACTTGACGTAAATCGTCGTGATCGCAAGAAACTTGTAATATCCTTACCTTCTCGACAATGGAAATAATAGTCTACTAGAAGATTGGCTGCCATGAATAAAATAACATTAAAATAAAAATTGCTTTTGCTATTTCATGAAGACTACATATTTTACGTAGATTTAACTCTCTCAACTTTTTTATAAAAATATAATTTTGTCATTACTGTTTCAACCCTAGATAAAACTATGTTATTTATTTTAAGTTACCTCTAATTTTACCGATAGTTCTTAACTCTTATAGAAAATCAAAGTGATGCTCTGAATTGGTTAAGCCATTTCGGATTTAATTGACTTCACATTTATTTTCATTTATCTCAAATTATAGTATTACCTGTGTACCCAATAAAGTTTTCGTGTATTTATACAATTATTATATTTATTTACATTATTTATCATGAAAATCATATAGAAGACAATTAATAAAAGTTACATAATAAACTGTTTATGACAACATAACTACCTAACTTTATTTGACTTAAAGCTCCGGCAACACGATATCAACTCGTCTGGTTAATAAAAAACCAAATATTTTTTGACTTTAATTAAATAAAACAAGGACAATGAGTTAGCAAAATCTTGAACGTGTAGTCGGAGCATTAAGCATATAGGTAACATGCATCACAAGGCTAAAAATGTATACAAGTCTTTAACTTCAACGCAGGTTTTTTTTCGCGGCATCTTAATCTGTCACGTACTGGATTTTATATTTTATTCATAACTGGTGTTATTTTACTCTATATTTTGTAATATTGGTGGCAGTTTATGTAATATAGTTCGGTTATAGTGTACAAGTGAAGTGAATGGGAAATATTACCACGGAGGTGCGTGAATCTTGAGATGTGTCAAAAAGACACCATGGAGGGCTCTAATAAGAGGGCCGCCATCTTGTTAGAACGTTGAAATGATCACAAGAAGGTTGTACATTATTAGCTACTCGACCATGGTAGTAATAATCCAAAATGGTTACCAAAAAAAATTACTTCGCCGCAGTTATGTTAAAAATTGTTGAGTTGTAAATTATAAATATTAATGTCCAGTACCGTGACATCACGTTTCACGAACACTTCCAAATGCATATCGCCTGGTTACCTCCGAAATACATATAGCATATAGTGGTGCATTCATAGGTGATTTCAAAACCGTAGCTCTCTCCTACGACTACGTGGAAAGCGGGTCCGAACTTTTTGTCCAACGATTCTTTCACCATGCGGGCCGCTAGCTCGTTGTTCTGCGCGAATTTCTCGCAAGCGGTCACTGATAACTCGATCGCTTCTGTGCGCATTTCTTCTGACATATCCGAGTGCTGCGAATTAAAAGTTATTATGCAATCTTTACACGAATTAAACTACATATTAATTAATTATTTAATGTGATAAATATACTTGATACTTTTAGTACGAATGCTTTAACAAACAATAAAAATTTAAAATAAATGAGTTTCCATGGAAACAACAGGAGAGAAACGAGACTATTTCGAGAAGGAATTTGATGTGAAAATTTTCATTGCCCCTTTTGAGGGGATTACTCGTTAATGATCGATTAATGCTTGCAGTAGTAGTTAACACGAATATCTACAAATTGGACTACAAATTAATGGTTTTTGACGAATGATGAAAAGAAGTACCGAGATCCGAAAATTTAGTATTTTTTGAAGGTTTTATCGTTTAACCTCAACCTTATTTGACGGTTAATGGCGACGGGTCCCAAATTAATAGTAACACACAAAAGTTACAAGACTGGTTCTGAAATGCAGGTTCCAGAACATAGCGACACATAAGTGATTGACGACAAAATTTCAATTTAAGAGTGGTATCTAGCGAGGTAGGTATTAGAGAAACTCTAATTGTATATTATTTATTCACCAAGATATTTTTCTTTGCCTAAACTGCTGGTTTATTGCAGAATTAAAACCTATTCTTGTTGAGTGAAAACTCTTTGTATAACACATGGGTGCTGAAACTTGAACTGCTGGCGATCCACCTTAATATTATTACACTACAATCGATCAACTTTGAAGGGCTGCATGTTGTGTGATGCAGTATTGTCGTCTAAGCAACTCCCGCTAAAAAAGATAAAAGAAAGAGATGAGGGGTTTATTCTGGCCTAAATGTGGATCAAATAAATTCTAATTGTTTTTTCATTACATTTTGTTTTAGTTGCCTACGTACTAAAGCAAAATATGTGAAAAGTTCTATATCGGCAAAGTTGTCTCGAGATCAATTCAAAAAGCACTCGTGATCGACCGTTTGAGCAGCCCTGGTCTAGCATATTATAAGACCATGATTGAGTGAAGAATTCAAATACCAATATTTCAATATATACAATCTTATTATGGTATGCACAAATAGACGGATATGATGCGTACACCTGCCAAAACAAACATCGATGAGAAAGCGTGAGTGGCTTTCAAACTAATGCTAAGAGGGGTACGCATTTAGACGGCTGTATTCTATGCCTCTAAAAAATTTTCGGTAGATTCACAGCAGATCAAAGATATTGAATACATTTATTTAGATATTATGATTAATTAGTACATAGTATATATTAGTATTTATTTTTCAAAATGTATTACCGTTAGATGACATTACGATCTAACCTATAATCTACTTTAAAAAAATTTGGTTCACCTGACAAACCCTAGATGCTTGTCTGTGTCACCAACATCGAGGTATCGATGATCTTTATTTGAACTTACAGAATCCGGTAGTCCAAGATAGCCCAAAATGAGTAATATTTGTTTATTTGAAGATCGAGAGAGCAGTTGTGAAATTTTGTTAGCAAAAAAGAAAAAAACCAACGGCTGTAAAAGTAATTTCAACACGTATACGGTAAAAGTTTTGTTTTATGAAAAATGTAGTAACGTCGAGCAAGAAGGTCCAATATTTTTGAATATAATGCGATGTGTAAGCGAACGTCCGAATCTAATCATATTTCAAGACAATCGTGCACATCGACTTGTGACAAACACAAAATACTCACACACTGAGAATAATCACATAGACAATGGGATTGGGATACGAACACACGCGTCGCGACGCGGCGACATGACGTCACATACGTATGTTGGCAGCGGTCGGCGTCTGTTTAAGCCACTACGTTATCGATGCTTAGCGCGTTTTTACGGTTGTCATTGTTTAAACTGGGGCATTTTACGTGAAGTGGCCAAAGAGAGAAAGGGGTTTTGAAATTCGTTTATATCCCGGCTTTTCTAGTAGATATGAATTTTATGATACATTTTTTTTACTATTGTTTATCTGTCAAGTTATACACTCTTAAGCAGAGGCGTATTTGAAATTCGACTTTTTTGGAAATAGTTTTCGAATTGAACGAATTTACAATAAAATATCAAACGTGGCGATTTATATAGAATATTTATTGCTCTTTTAAAAGTGTACGTAAATTTGGTAAAAAAAAAATAAGTACAAAACCGGGTATATAAATTTCAAAACAAAATTTTAGTATCTCGAATGATCGGTTTCTAGTTCGTGTTTCTTTCAGAATATAGCTTAAAGTACACTTATAAGACACTACAACTTTTAAAATTGGCTTTGCATTAGGAATACTTTAATTATTATACATACATGTTGCTCTGCGCTGACGTCTGGCGCTTTCCAAGTAGGTTGAGTTGTCAGATATCGTATTAAACTGCAACGATACTAACATGTACTCTTCTGTTTATATGTATGTAAACTCTAACAATGATTCAGGTTAAATATTATTGAAAAACATAATATGAATACATGAGTATACATTTGAATACTAGTGAAAATTATATACAACCAGAATTTGGCGACAACAAATGGTTTACGAATGGTAATTGCGCGATTAATTGCTTGTATATTAAATGAGATCTAAGTTATAAATAGACAAAAATAGAAGTATGACGCTAAGCCATTTCATATTTGATTGTTATTGTTCTAGTTGTTATTCTGATCTCTCAGTGACATTGAGAACATTTTACGACACTTATAGATATACTTGTAGATCAGTAAGGGGTCAACCGTGATTTGAATGAACGGTGGACCGGTAGCAATCTGATATCTAACAGTGGCCGGCAAGTTTGCCGTCGCGCACCAGTGCTCATCAGGTACCACGGCTACGGACCTTGACTTCTCCGAAATCGAATACCATGAGATAATGATTCAAATTTTCGACACTATTATATTACTAAACTATCGAATTAAAATATCTACCACTGATTAGTATAACTAATATCTATTAATTTATTACATTTTCATTATACTTTGTTCTGCAATGATATAGTAGTCCAGGGAGAAGATCAATTTGTATTTTTTACACAATAATACCAATAATTTAATTTTAAACTAAATATAGCTATCCAGACACACCAAAACCTGTGTCTACATACCGACGTAACTGACGACGCGGTTAGTAGGTTCATCAATCGGGCCGTGGACACTGTAGATTATAACTTTAAAATGGCCATAACGGATTATAATGTAACCGCCATAGATACAATAACCTCATTAAAAAACTCGTCCTAAAGTAGCCAATGGCTAAGTAAATAAAAAAATAATCCAATAGTAGCTCAAAGATACAACGATTTTTGACGTATATAATAAATTAAACGAAAATATAGCTTGTATTATCATTCTAGATAATTATTATTTCGTCCCGGCTTCGCCTTGGTGCAGTGTACCTACTAATGTAAGGCTTTTTTTCCGAACTGTAATGCGCTGTTCGCCTGACGGGCCTTCACAGCTGCACCGGACTATTAATGTAAGGCCTCAAACGTACTTAAACGATTTAGATAATATAATAATATTACGTATTTTGCCGTTTGATATTTGCAGTTCATCAAGGTCACAAAAGCTATATAAGGATTTTCACCTAAACAACATTTTTTGAGGTTGTGATATCCTCTCTAATCTAAGATATATAATATATATCTATCTCGATATAAGATATATCTAAGATATTCATTGAGGCCATATACTGTGATAGGTATTTTTATATACAGTAAATTCTCAACGTATTTTAACTAATAGTATTGTAAATAAGATATATAAAAATCCAGTGTCATGATATCGTGATGTCATGAAATCACTTGTCCACACTGAACTCCAAAACTACTCAACCGATCTTCATGAAAGATGGCATTTATGTCTAACTAGCTGTTACCCGCGGCTCCGCACGCGCTATTTTAAAATGTATTAAAGAAATGTAAAATTGTGATTAGGTGTGTACATTATAGAAATGCTTTTTCAAAAACATTTGTAACTATGACACGCACGCCATCGACTGTAACATGTAACGTGTACATTAGATGTATGAATACTAATAATATATCGAATGGGATGGGATTTATCATCGGCATTCATCAAATAGTTGTTATTTTAATTTTACATACACACTTTATTTTTATAATACGTAATAGACTATAAATAATGGAGACAAAACTAACGTAGAATAAACTTTTTGAATAGGAACACAAAATAAACTTTGAAAATGTTTGCGATAGAAACTTACCACGTTACCATGGCAACGTATATAATACCAACGCTAACGAAAGCTCTCAAACGGAAAAAAGTGCCAGATTTCGAAACATTCTTCATTGGTGCTTTGCTCCTATTGGTCTTAGCGTGATGATATATTCCTCGATAAATGAGCTACTTAAAACCGAAAGATTTTCTCAAATCGAACTGGTAGTTCCTGAGATTAGCGCGTTCAACCATACAAAGAAGTAAACTCTCCAGCTTTATATATTAAGTATAGTATTTGGTCCAACTTGAGAGATAGGATAATTCTTAGGATTAAGAAGGATCTATTATCATTAATGGCCTCCACATTTTTAAATTACAAATTAGATAATTGTCAATGTTGATTATTGTTATTAATTGTAAGTATCGAACAGATAACGTTTTAATTTAGCTGGTTGACAGAGAACTGTAGGATTGACTGTTATAGACATCTCATAAATGGCGCCATGTTTTAATTTTTAATTTATTTTTCAATCCAGTTTAATTTATGATGCACGTGTTTTATTCAATTCAAGATTTAATAACTGAGCCACAGCAACGCGTGGCCATGTCAGCTAATTTTTGGATAAGAATGAATACTCTATTGGTCAAAATAGGATCTGAGATCACTAATTATTTTTTAACAATATGTACAAGGTATTTTAAACATATACATACCGTCATAGATTACATATATGATTTATATAGAACATATTTTCTAATTTGAAATTTACACCAGTATTATGTACTTAAGAAAAGAAGATTTTGAATAGAATTTTACTTACGACTTTCATTTGATTATATTACTATTTGTTAATTTCTTTGCTACGTAATATATGGAATTTTATAGGTTAGGTTAGGGTAGGTGTCAGCGTTGTATTAATTTATTAGCTCTGCTCGCGACTTCGTCTGCGTGGAAGCTTATGTATAAAACAGTGATTAATAAAGTCATCTGAATGTATTACGTCCATTTACTTGTCAACTTTTCTCTCATACTTACGCCGCGTCGTCATTAAAACTACAATAACTTTTGATAGAGTGGACCGATTTTAATTAAACAAAGACTAAGTTACCCCCGAGGATATGCTTCACGATTTTCTAGCTGAGGGTTTATTGTGAACCCAGTACTTTAGCAGTGATGCGAGTTCATACAAACAGACAGACAGACATTTCTAAAAATGATTGAAATTTTACTTATTCCTAGACACCAGCAACATTTTTTTTCACGAAAATCGAAAAAGTACTGACACGTTAGATTTACATTTTTATTATATGTATAGATTTACATCTCCATAAAATGTTTTATAGACTAGTTGGTGTCCGTGACTCCGTTTTCGTATAAATTGTTTTGTTATTTCATGAGAACGACCTGTTTTGTTTAAATTAATTGTGGGCAGTCTATTATTGTAATCTTTTTTATTACCATTTAACCCCATGACTCTTTCACCGATTTTTAATTACCTCTGTAAACATTTATCCTTATTGCTTAGCCCTTATGGAAAATACTCCGAAAAAATATTTATTTACGAATAGAAGTTTCGTCAAAGTTAATAGCTTTCGGAGATTAGTTGGACACACTACAGAAACTTCGATTTTATTTAAATGTATAGATATAGCTATAAAAAGTCAGTTTGTCGTTTCCTTCAAACGCAATTTCTCATCAGTTGGCCTTATACAGATTGTGCCTTGAGCCTCTTTATTTGGCTTTAGAGATACGTTTATTTTTATTTATTTTTGCTTAGCATATGCCTATATGATTAATAGTGCAATTATTGACCACGCACACCGAATACCTATTCTAAGGTGTCAACATCTTTTTCCACGATTTTCTTTACCACATAGGACGCACCTACGTCTTAATACCAAAATATTTCTATTGTTTTTAATATTTAATAAATAATGTGATGAGTGTAAAATAATTATAAGCAAGTGAAGTACTTATTATTTATCCCAAGACAAATTATTACAAAAGCAATCGCCTACGAGCACGAGTCTTTGAGCATGTGGGTGTGCTTGAGTGAGCGTATGCATAAATACAAGTTTATATGTATGAATGAGCATATATTTTAAATAACGAGTGTTCGTCCAGTGGTCGAACTTCGACCATCAAGAAAACAAAACGTTTTCCAATTTTTTTATTGCTAACACTAAACCTCGTTAATAGCTACAAAATAAAATTAAAAAAAACAATTGGCTGAGAAACAGAGGAGGGAAATGTTCTTAATTTATTCCCCACTGCCTATTTATATAGGTAATAGGTTTAACTGAATATCAATGATAGTTTTTTTAAATAAAATAACGCTCTAGTTATGTTTCTTTTGCAGAATTAAAAAACTAAAATGATTAAATCATAAATAATACCCTAACTATACCTCACTATGCTTATCACGTATACATTTTATCACGGATGAAAAATTTTATCACTTTAAGATGTTATCTATGTATCTCAAAGATTCTGATACTACCTAATTTTGAGCGCATTCTAAGCCATTAAATGGAATTAAATCTTTGTAAAAATCCAGTTGTTTAAGCCTAGTAAAATGTAATTACTATATATTTTCAACTTACTACCCTATAGAATTCTATGCAATGATTTCATCACGATATTTGTTTTAATTAGTTTCGCCTAACTGAAGGATTTGAACGCATATAGATCACCGCATCGCAGTGTAACACGTTACTATTTAGCCATCATAATCTCGAATGAGATGATACATAATACTATATACGAAGATAATGCTAACATAAAGAAAGTATATAAGAAATGACATGTACGTATAGAAATTGATAACTATTACAAAAAAAAGCTTATCTATGTTCCGATTAAAAATAAAGAAAAGCAAATCTTACGCACCCTTATAAGAGGATAGGTGTGTATCACTTTTTCGGTGGCTCCACCACCACCGGGCGTCGCGATTGCAACCTCATCAGCCATCACTGATGAAAATGACGCAAATAAATATCAGCGCAAATATTCTTCGGATTACTCAAGTCGTACTCAAACGTACAATCATAGATTCATCTCCCCACTGTTTACCCGTCGCTATGGTAACCGACAGAGGCGGGAACTGCGGGAAGATTACGATTGATTTTTCACCCTACACTGTCTGCAACAAGGACACGTCCAGCCAGTAACGCTGACCACAGAATGTGTCGGTAATGTTTTGGCTTTATGTGTAATAGCTAATTAACTTGTCTCTCAAGGTTGCGCGTGGGAGTAATTTAGCTATACATTGTTAACAATGACCACATAATAATGTTATGTAAAAATAAATGCAGAAAATAAAATCTTATGAATTTTAAGACTGTCTACTACTAAATCTACAGCTACATCAGTTTTACAAGTTATTTATATCTAAACGATAAAGTAAAGAGTATCTTCTTATATTTTAATCTTTAATTTGTATGAATATGTATTTCTTTTTCATTTCTATGTCTACCATTACGCATATATTTTCTTTACAAATTCCAAAAATAAATGAGAACATTATCAAATTAACCTGCGGAACTAAATTCATCATTAAAAGAGTTACCACCACAGGGTAGTTATTTACGGTCTTATTAATACTTTAACATTTTAAACAAAATTTTGGCGAAACCATAGTCTATCATGTAGTCTTTTAATTTTATACATAAATTTACTTTATTAGTCAATATATGTTGTAATAACTCTAATAATTTACGTTATATAGTTTAATAATCGCGAACAAGTTTATGGAAAAATAAAAATGTTTCTTCTAAAATTTCACACAACCTCCTTTAAAACTTCTAACGAGTATGACACCATTTTGATATAACACTGAAGTCATCACAAGTTATGTCTAGGCGGGATCTTGGTCTGTCATGTAGTGGATATTATTTTTTATTCATAATCTTGTGTTACTTGACTCTATATAGTGTAAAATTGGTGGTGTTTTATGTAATATAGTTTGTTTGTTGTACATAAGTGAACTGAATGGAAAATAATACCACGGACCATGAATTCTGAGATACCACAAAAATTCCATGGAAAGTTCTAACATGATAGCCACCATCTTGTTAGTTCATTGAAATTATATCAAGAAACTTGTAATATCGATACTCACTTGACAATGGCAGTAATAGTCTACTAGAAGACTGGTTGCCAAAATGGAATGGAAGAAGAACTTGTAATACTATTAACTACTCGACGATGGCACTCATAGAAATTATATCAAGAAACTTGTAATATCGATACTCACTTGACAATGGCAGTAATGGTCTACTAGAAGACTGGTTGCCGAAAATGGAATAGAAGAAGAACTTGTAATACTATTAACTACTCGACAATGGCAGTAATAATCTAAAAGATTGGATACCAAAAATAAAGTTAAAAAAAAAAAAGTTATGTCTATATATTATTACCAAAATAATTTTCATAGTAGGAAAAAGAAAAAGCCGTTTTATCAAGTTTTTACGATTATAGATTACATATTTATATTTCTTGCCAAGCTAACTCAATATTTTTCATAGAACGACAACACTAATATCAATGTCAAATACAGCTGTTCTGTTCTGTGGTTCTTTCTGTTGTTGTTGATGTTTTGCTACAGTTAACAGAACATTTAGTTTAAAATAATAAGTTAATATTAACGTGAATAAATATAAGTAAACATGGCTTCGCGTTTTAGTGGTGCGTTACAATTAACTGACCTCGATGATTTTATAACTCCATCACAAGTTAGTAACATAACCTAAAATAAAAAATTACTCGTAAATACGTCTTTCGTCATGAATTTCTTTTGTTTATCACACTGACCTTACTCTTATATCTTAATGTTTCTTATTTTACATGTACCTAAAAGTATTTTATTGTGTATTGTATAAGTATTTATTATAATTGTGTTTTAAAAATGTATGGAACAGGACATATACAATTGTAATGCATCTAATTTGTAAATATTATAAAATTAAACAATTTCAATCAATTTATTTCTTTATGTATAGTTTATCTATAATTAAACTTTAATATAAAATTGTTAATGTTGAACATTAATTGGCACTGTTGTTGTTGGTTGTCCATTATAATTAAATTTTCATTTGATATATCCAGAAAGATAGTGTAAATTATCTTTCATACTATTTTTTATAGATATCTGTTTTATATGTAATCAATTGAACTAAGCCTTGAGCTTCTTTACTTTCTGTTACTACATACATGTACTACTTAGTAGGGATGATCGATATTCATTGATGTTGAATAAACATTGATGAAATTGATTTCGATAACATCGCCATATCGATGTAATCGGTATGAAATATCGATTTGTCAATAAATTGTTTAAGGTCATCTACCATTTGATGTCCTAGTTAGGGACTAGATAACCATCAAGTTTAGCTATTTCACAATGGATGATACTAATTAATGTAATCGAAATAAGCCGTACAGATAGTTATTTATTTGCATTTCCTAAGGGAGAAAGGGAAAGGAACAGCTTCCGAAAGGCTTATATACAAAGTTGGTGAACTCCTGTACCAGTAACGGAACAGAAAAGATGAAAAACACCTAACCAAGTTCATTTTTTTACAGAGTGTGCCCAAAAAATACAAGAAAATATTTAAGGGGGGAGCCTGCTTTAGAGGCTTCAAAAAATCGATTTTTTCGAGGATTTTTTTGGGAAGGAAATCAATATTCCATCGAAACGAAACTTTTAAATTTTATTGTTATATATTTCTACAGTCTTCTCAAATTTTTTATTAAAATACATGTCATATTATGCCTGGTACAAGGATTTCGCCAAGGCGCCTCGAGCGTGCCTGTGTCGTGCGGCGGGAAAGATGCAGGTCGCAATTTCCATCCGAAACAAAAAAAAATGTTATTTTCAATAGTATAGCTTCTAGTTAAACCGAGAAAATTCAAAGAAAAGTGAGAATTTCAACAATTTTTTGCATATTAAAAAAAAGAATAATTTTTTTGGAAAAAAAAATCACTTTAGATTGTTTAAAAGGTGGTTTAATTATAACTTTTTTAAGGTTTTTTAGGTTCAACTAGAAGAGAATTTAATTCTGAATACAAACAATTTTGTCTCGTTTCGATAGGACGTTAAATTTTTTTCCTATCGTTCCCACCAATTAGCAAAAACCGTAAAAATGAAAAACCGAGAAATCGCTCGTCAAAGTTTTCGTACATAAAAAATCGTAATAATCTTGAACTTGCCACAACTCACTATTTCTTCTGTAACTCCGAAAATAATTTGAATTTGCTTCTGAAATTTTAGGGACACATTCTTGGATAGTTTGGGAAGACATATGTGCAAAAAAAAAAAATCGTTTTTTTGAAGCCTCTAAAGTAGTCTCCCCCCTTAAATATTTTCTTGTATTTTACCTTCACTAATAACAAACATTTCACAAATAGAATAGACAGTTTTATTTGCTATCGAAATATCAATGTTTTTAGACATCGATGTTCTGCTATCGATGTTTATCGTACATCGATACTTTTAGATTGATGTTTTTCTAATATCGATCATCCCTACTACTTAGCCCCCTAAGTTCTTTCCTAATGGGTTCTTTTGTCTGGTGTCACAATAATTTTACAGAGGTTCATATTCTTATAGATAACTTTGAGGCCCAGATCAAGTGAGTCATTCAATTTTTTTCAATATTTCAAAGAAATTTTCAAACTATTAGTCACTGTTTAAGAACTAGCAATTAAAATAGACATATAAGTAGACAAATATAGCTAAAGAAATAATAATATAGATTAATATTTATTCAGGTTTTTAAAATTTTACTTAGCTGCTTTATAGAATTACAAATAACATCTTCAAGTGAACTGATATACTTATATATGTTTTCTTATAGGAATGTATAAAACCAGTTAAGATTGAAAAAACAAAGAGTAAAACTGGTGCTAAAATTAAAATAGGTCAAGATGGATACTTTGATGTATCCAGTGGTAGAGAACAGAAGTTACAAAAAGTGGAGATAACACTAGCAGATTGTTTAGCGTGTAGTGGCTGTATTACATCAGCTGAGAGTGTATTGGTCACTCGGCAGAGCCAAGAAGAACTATTGAGGTGAGTATTATTTCAAAATAAAATTTCACATCAAATGGGCTCAATATAAAAAATAGGAAATTGTGATCTGTGTTAAGTAATTCAAATATAATCTATACATATAGTAAAAATAAAGTGTATGTATGTAATATCAAAATAACAAGTTTTTGGTGTATGTATATGAAAGTATACATGGTACAATGGTGATGACAACAAGTCAAATTTTAAAAAGTTTTGTCTTTCTGACTGTTTGTTCCAAGTTATCTCCGAAATGGTTGGACCAATTTTGACAGGAATTTCACTTGCAGATAGCTGTAATTATAGCAGGTTTCATAGGCTATTTTGTTTTAGACTAGATGTTACCCACAGCTTCATACACAGTTTGATCTGCCAAACAGTTGAACAGATTTTCATAGGGCTTTCACTGGCAGATAGCTTAGTTTATAGGAAGTAAATATCAAATAAAGTCTCTTATTGAAAAAACTATATCTCAGTTTAAGGATATTGATCAACATAAGTTTAAATCTATAGAGATTGAAACAGTCTACTCTAAGTGTAGTGTGGTGGTAAATTATATATATTACTTTCCTGGCTATCAACAAATCCCAAATTGATGGTCTGTCACCGACCATCTATTGAAGTCGTCACGCAACTGTGCTCATTAGCCAGTTTCCTTTTTAGGTGGATTAATACATGTGACATAAGATGACATTTTTGTCACACAATAGTGAATAACTTATTTAAAAAAAATACAAGACTCTCAAAGTAACATCATATGCATGTGGTGCAGCCATGGGTGAACTTTGGTTTTGGCCTAGCCGTAAAGTACTAAAATAATTATTCTTAAATGATACAGCTTGTTAACTGAACCTATTTTTTCTAGCTTTCCCTTTAGGTTATCACTTAAAAGCATTTAGGAAGTATTTCTACAATACAATGAAATATATTTCAGGGTTTTCTCTGAGAGAAAATACACTGATAACAGAGGTGTGACTAAGGACGTGAGTTGCATTGTGATATCGTTATCACCACAGCCAACACTATCACTAGCTGCTAGATACAAACTAACACCCCAAGAGGCAACTGAGAAATTAGCAGGTTTGCAGATTTTAACCATACATTGACATATGATCAAATTTTCTTTGCAACTTTCCTTATGTAGGGATATCTAAAGCTTATTCTTTCTCTATGTGACAAAATGCTTATAGAATGATGTTTCATCTCCCACTTAATAAATTAAAAAAAAAAGAACATTATTAAAGAATTTATCTCCCACACTAAAACAAAATTTTTCATTTAAAATCATTTCATACTTTTTAAGACGGTGCTTAAGTTGAGAATTAGGTAAACATTAATGAATGATAGTGATGTCTAGAAATGACATCTCTCTGTACATCAGCTAAAAAACGACTGTGATAACAGTGACTTGTATAGTAGTAATTGAAATATACAAAAGAAGATAAAAAGCTCAATCTGGAACCATCTTGCAGGCTTTTCTCGATGACTGGGTTGTTTTCAGAACCAGTGCTGTGGTAATTTTAACATTCATAAGAGCATTCTCAGGGCCTTAATCAAATAAAGTCTCTTTGATTTTTATTTTGAATTGTAAACTAATCTTCGTGTTCTTCTTAATACCCTTGTTCCTATGATAAATTTCTTAAACAAACATGAAGCATTCAAATATGAAGTAATTAATTTCAATACTACAAAATATTATTTTTATAATTCCAGGCTATTTCAAAGGTTTAGGTGCAGATTTAGTCTTAGACATGACGATAGCAGAAGATTTATCATTACTGGAAGCCCAGACGGAATTTCTTCAGAGGTATCAGAACCAACAAAATGATCCATCAGCTAAATATTTGCCAATGCTTGCCAGTTCTTGTCCAGGTGATTAAGTATATTCAATGTTGCACACAATAATTCTCGTCTTCCTATATTAGCTATGCTTTACTATTGAATAATTTATGAAAGGTGATTGTTTAATGACTCTTTTGTATAACATCTTGTCTATGGAAACTATATGTTTGTCTGAATTATTTGAGTGCTGTTTTTTTTTACTTGTAATTTTACCATTAGTACTTAACACAATGCTTTTACAGATTATAAAGAAACTTTTATTATTATATTCTCTGTGGAAAAGCGAAATGATATAAAGCCTAGATAATATTTCCAAATATTCTTCAACTACCAATAAAAATCTGGTGAAAATTGGCTCATCTCTTTTGGGGATTATCCTAGACACACAACAGCCTCTCCAAATTTATTTATTTGAATTAAGCTTCGTAATATGAACATAATTCTACAATCCTAACACAGAGAGAACCTTAAAAAATCTGGATATATTTAATGTGACCTCAAAGTTCCAAAACTATTGATTCAGTTTCTTAGCATAATGGAAGACGTCCATTGTAGTTCAATCGTTAACGGTTTGCTTTACAGTAACACACTATGATTGTGAATGATAGTAATGTCTGGAATTGACTCCTCTCTGTGCATCCACTAAAAGCATTGTATGATGTATTGGAAATATATGTTAAAAAAATGTACCCGATCGAGTTTCTTGCCGGTTCTAAACTGAATAAAGAATTTTTTATTTGAGTTGATATGATTGTCTTACAATACACATTAAACAATTACACCCTTCACAGTGAATGTTTTAATGTCTTGATTGACGTCATTGTCAAAAAACTACAACAAAAAGCCAAGGCGGTCACCCATCCAAATATTGACCGCGCCGACGTTGCTGAACTTTAGTAATCGGAAGAGACCAGCTGTTTTCAACACTCTACCGAACACAGTGTCTACCCCCACCATATTTCGTCACCAAAAAGGTTGCCCATCCGAATTTCGATGCACCCATATAAAATTTTACTTCAATAATACCAATTGCAGGTTGGGTCTGTTACGCCGAGAAAACCCATGGCAATTTTATCCTTCCATATATCTCAAGTACGAAATCTCCGCAACAAATAATGGGTTCGCTCGTCAAGCAGTATCTCTCTAAAAGGAAAGGCCTGTCCGCTGGAGAAATATATCATGTTACGTTCATGCCTTGCTATGATAAGAAATTGGAAGCTTCTAGAGAGGATTTCTACAGCGAGATGCTAAATTGCCATGATGTTGATTGCGTCATCACTGCCAGTAAGTATGAGTAAAACTAACCTTTCTTTAAGCACTAGACTGTCCAAAACCACCACGGTGTTATTACAAAAAAGTTAAATACGTATTGAACCCTGACTTTAAAAAGGTCTCGTTTTAAATGCACCGCTTGATGATGGCCACCATCTTGTTAGTTCATTGAAATTATATCAAGAAACTTGTAATATCGATCCTCACTTGACAATGCCAGTAATAGTCTATTAGAAGACTGGTTACCAGAAATGGAACAGAAGAAGAACTTGTAATACCATTAACTACTCGACAATGGCATAATAGTCTGCTAGAAGAGTGGTTGCCAAAAATGCAGTGGAAGAAGAACATGTAATACTATTAACTACTCGACAATGGCAGTAATAATCAAAAAGATTGGTTGCCAAAAATAAAGTTAAAAAAAAAAATTGATTAGTTCTCTTATACTCAACGAGGCCATATAGTATATATTGTAAAAAAGTAGTATATGCCCTTAAATCCTGGAGAATTTCACCATGGTCAATATTAATTGTATTCTTGGAGTATAACATTATCAGTCGTTAATTTTCAAAACGAGCCAAGTCCAATTTCAACTTTAATTTCAGTCATAGGAGGCAAACGAACAGATGGGTCACCTGATGTTAAGTGATCACCGCTATCTATAGACACTAGCAACACCAGGGGAGTCGCAAGTGCGTTGCCAGACTGTGATTGGGGGAGGGGAGGTGGGTATCCGGCGCTCAATTGACCGACCGAAACGCAACAATGTGTGTACTGTTAGTCGACGTGGGTGTTTCTGCGAGAGGGTGGTAGCACCCCGGTCAAGTCAACTCATTCATGCTGAAACCAATAATAACTTCAACTTAGCTCTATCACCTATGGGATCTTTAATTTTTTAATGATTTTCAGTCTTTATTCACCTTGAACGAAGTCCAAATTTTGCCATTCATAATTTTTTTTGGTTTCATTTTGTGATATTCAGATTTTACATGTTTAAAATATGAAGATCTATTAAAAAACTTTAAATATTATGGACGGTTACAATTGGATTTGGTACATTTTGAAATGTGACGACTCATATATTATAGGTAAATTAGAAGAGTTATGACATAAAGAATATAATATTTTTCAGTCGAGTTGGAACAAATGTTGGAAGGTAGCAATAAATATTTGAGTGACGTCACGGGTTCCCAGCTGGACTGGCCGTGGAGTGAGGAAGGCTCCCCGCCAGCACTGAAGAGGCATATAGGTTCAGGGTCGGGCGGTTACGCTGATCAGATATTCTTATATGCGGCTGAACATCTCTTCGCAGAGAGTAACGCGCCGCTCGTTTATAGGAACCTGAGGTACAATTCTTCGCTCAAATTTGTTCGGATATGTTAGTAATTGATATATTCACTCCGAGGACATGATTTCTAAATTTATCCCTAAAACATCTTTACTTGCACTCCCGGCAGTTGTTGTTGTTGTTCTGCCCTGATAATAAAAAAAATCTAAAAGTCAACCGCAGCGGCACCTACCGGGTCCAATTGTAAATCTAAACCATTCTCGGATCTACCGGAACACGTCAACAAAATTTCATCAAAATCGGTCCAGCCATTTAGGAAGAGTTCTAATAATATAGAATTAATAATTCAAATAATAGATCAAATAAGAAAAAAATTCGAATAATATAGAAATAATAATTAATGGTTATCCAATTCAAAACTGGTTATTACAGCTAAGATAATAAATAATGAAGAAAATACAAAAAAATTAAAAGCAATGATCTAAAATTCATAAAATTGCACGTAGGTCCTCAATAGATGGCGCTTTGCTCAAATCGATCATTATGAATCTATTGATCTTAAACGGTTTTTCAACTCTGCTCTCAAATTTCAACTCAAAATTAGCTGGTTAAATCTCCACTACCTTTAACGACTATTTAATGGCTTTTTTTGTTATATCAGGAATCCTGACTTCAGAGAGGTGACATTGGAGAAAGATGGAAAAGAAGTGCTAAAATTTGCAATAGCTAACGGGTTTAGGAATATACAGAACTTAGTACAGAAGTTAAAGCGTGGGAAGTCGCCTTACCACTATGTGGAGGTTATGGCGTGCCCTTCAGGTCAGTCTGTGTTTACAATTGAAATTTCACGCGGACGTAACCGCAGGCATCAGCTAGTTTAAAGCGAATTCCTCACCGTGTTCAGAGTTCTATATTAGTACGTGCCGGAATTCGAACCTGCGACTTACTACAGGTATAATCGGTTTTTTTTTTTTTTCGAACTGGCTAAGCTATTGGCCTAGCAAGGCATTGATAGGTGGTAGAGCCACACTGAAGCTATTACTGGTTTCAGCATGAATGCGTCGGCTCGCCCGCGGTACTACCACCCGACCCACACACACGTGAAGTAACAGTGCTTCGTTCGGTCAGTGAGAGCGCCGGAGGACCATCTCCCCCTCCCTCCAAACACAGGCTGGCAACGCACTTGCAACTCCCTCGGTGTTGCAAGTATTTATGAACGGTAGTGATCACTTAACATCAGGTGACTCACCTGTTCGTTTGTCTCCTACGATATAAAAAAATGAACAGCTTCACCGTACTACTAAGGCGAGCGCTTAAGGCACCCAGCAGATTTTATTTTAACAACTAGCTCAAGGGTGCTAGCCGCACCTCGGCTTGGGCTGTTGCCTAGGTTACGCATCTAACTTAGCTAACCTAAGGGAAGCTACATAGCCAGATATAATCGGTGTCATTCCCTTTTATAGGATGTCTAAACGGCGGTGCTCAAGTTAGACCGCCGGCGGGTGAGAACCCCCGGGAACTAGTCGTACAACTCGAAGAGATGTATTCACACCTACCAGTTACCAATCCGCGCGACAACAAGCTCGCGCGCAAGTTGTACGTCGAATGGCTCGACGGTACCGACTCGGATAAAGCGAAGGCGACCCTACACACTACTTATCACGCTCTAGAAAAATCTGATATAGCTCTAAATATTAAATGGTGAACCTATAATATTGTTGTCGATAGTTGTTTTATTTTTAATTTTTAATATAATCTCACGGCCCATTGATACCTAAGGGTGGAATGCTTGTAATATGGTAAGTGAACCATCGAAATACATATGTATCAAGATACTGAATTTCAATTCTGAGCAGAGGTCTAACCGGAAAACCTTTCTTTAAATAAAATCTCCAGGCTTAGTAGAATAACTCCATACTCTTATCCCGTAAACTTACCTTATACCCTTACCTCATATAGTTATCCAGTACCCTTACCTCATATCGTTATCCAATACCCTTACCTCATAGCGTTACCCAATACCCTTACCCCTTGATGACGTTTACCTCCATACAATTTAGTATTATTTTTGTCCAAATTAAATCACCCTATCTCAATCAGAATTGTCTTCTTAATTCCTATTAATGATTCTGTTTATAAAATACTTACCTATATAAAATTAAAAGACAAAGGTATCATCATTATATTTAATTGAAGGAATAATTATTATAAGAGTTATAATTATAAAGTTTCCAGTAAATAATATGAATTATTGTTATAGAACATTGTGTTATTAATTAAGGACTTTAACGAACAATAAAATTGTTTGACGCTCTTTTACAGTTTGTTTTTATTTCCAAATAAATTCATTAGTAATCGCCAGCCCCATGAATATTCAATTATTGTTTTCTTTATAATATAAAACTCAGTATGGCCTCGCGACAAAAGAATTTTATAATATATGCACTGTCACTTAACGAATCGTATGTTTTTAAACTTTAAACGATTTAATTTCAATTTACACTGTAAGGGACGAGCCCGATAAACTCACGTAGGGTCGAGAAACCGATTTGTATTATGAAAGTAAGTTAGTTACACTATGTATTGATCCTTTTACGTCTTCAAAATACTCCTTCGAATCCCGTGTAGAATCACTGAAAAAAAAAGTAACCCACAGTTGCCGCCTTGACCCTAAAGTGCTCGTCAATCTATTAAACAATGTTAAAATATGATTATGGGTACTTAATTGTCATTTGTTTATCCTTAAATAGTGTCGATGTTATACGTATAATATATTACGTATTTGTAGCTACATTCGTGTTCTGCACATTATATATATATAGGACTAGCGGGTCCGGCAGACGTTGTCACGCCCTGATCAAAAATATATCCTTGACAAATTATATACCAAAACGTTCTTCATGAATCATTTTATCCACTGGTGAAAACCGCATGAAAATCCGTTTAGTAGTTTTTGAGCTTATCGCGAACAGACAGACGCGGTAGGGGACTTTATTTTATACTATATAATGATATACCAGCGGGGATTTTTGCAATGTTCTGATGCTCACTATATTTACATGCGGCAGCGAAATATACTTGCTTAAAAGATAGATCACGACAATCGGACAATAAAATAGCAAGAATAGCTCTATATTAACCTGTTCTATATTAACGACGCGATATTTCGTTTGGAATTTCACAAGAATATTGTATCACCGTAGATTACTAATTATACGTTCCGAAGACCATCTTCATTCAATTATTAATATTTTCTAAAGAAAACGTAATTAAATAAGGTTTCAAGGGTGTTTTAATTTCTGAAAAGCTCACTACATATTCTTTTCTGCTCGTACTACCTTTATATTACCAGAGATACCTTTATATTTTCGTTGATGTTCAGAGGTTGAGTAATGTAATATAATAATAATAATAATATATATAATAATATAATGTATGTATATGTAATGTATCATATGAGCATTCTGTAGATAGAAGAGAATTTTGTATATTCGAACTTCTTTAGCAATGTTGGACCATCTAAGAAGAATAGAAGATTACTTAATTCAAACCATCAGATTTTGATAGGTGTTCTGTACTAAATCTTCGTATCATGTCTTTGCATGAGATGACCGGTATAGGAGCGCATAAATCGCAAAAACATACAGTCGCGTCCCGTTATATGTAAAGGGAACGTACCGTATGAATACAATCGATAGGTCGTTACGTTCAGTATAACTCGGCCGGGCGACAGTTAGTGAACACATCGGCATCCCTATGTTTAATAAATAATGCCTGCGTTTACATAACAATCGGTGTGGCGAATACATTCACCGCGCACGCTCCGATATCCGTGAGATGACCGAGCCGGGGAACGCCGCTTTTACAAGACTCCACTTTCTGGTGCTTAGCGTCATCATCGAATCCGTTCTTAGCACTGGTCTCGGGAACTGCCCCGTCTATCCCTCCCTACCTAACTTCGATATACAACGAGTAAGTAGGAATTATATATTATTAAATGTCACAGCGACATGTATCTGTCGATTGCTCTGAGGTACCAGTTGCAATTATAATAAATCTCTTGAGGTGTTTTAGCAGTTGTATTTATCGCTCCTGTTTTAACACGTTCCAACCCTTTTTTACTTGATATATCTTTCAGGCCATTTGATATTTTCATAAAAAATATATGTATTGTTATACAATATATTACGTTACAACATTGTACATAAACATGAGATAAGTAATTATGTAATAATAAATTTATTAGGAAAAAAAAGTTTAACCTGTACCACCGGTGGCACATTTGCCCTAAAGATCAAGTTTAACGTGTACCACCGGTGGTACACTTGGCCTAAAGATCAAGTTTAATGTCTACCACCGGTGGCACATTTGGCCTAAAGATCAAGTTTAACGTGTACCACCGGTGGTACACTTGGCCTAAAGATCAAGTTTAATGTCTACCACCGGTGGCACATTTGCCCTAAAGATCAAGTTTAACGTGTACCACCGGTGGTACACTTGGCCTAAAGATCAAGTTTAATGTCTACCACCGGTGGTACACTTGGCCTAATGATCAAGTTTAACGTGTACCACCGGTGGTACACTTGGCCTAAAGATCAAGTCTAACGTGTACCACCGGTGGTATACATGGCACGTAAGTTGATAACTAGCTTTAAAGCATCTAAAGAAGGAGTCTCATATAGACAGTTCTTTTGCCTATCCACCTAAATCACGAATCGCAAGAAATAATTTCACGAACAAAATTTTATCCCAGAGTGTTTGGAGTGAAATGAGTGAATTAAAATATAGTACCTACTATGAAACTATTTATCATATTTCTCAAAATATTTGGACTAGGCGTGGTAGAACTTACACAAGTTTCTAGCGCACATCTGTGCTGCTGTGTTCCACCTTGAAGATTTCTGTTAGTAACACGTACACACAGCAGACACGCAAGCACTTGACATTCCACATTAATCCTCAAGGACGGCAAACCCCAGGTATGATAGCGAACTGTTTACAATATAAAACTGTAATTCGTAAAAATAACTAATTCAATTGTTTAGTTATAAGTTATTGATGTTTACAATTACAGTACCATAAATAATCGATAGTTACTTTAAAAATATTTTTTAAAAGATTCATATACCAACGTAGTATACTTTCTAGAAAATTTCTTTCTCCCTTTTGAAGTATAGAAAAATATAATACGATTAAAGTCCGTTGATTAAATACAAAGTTACATTGTACATGATAATTGTATGCAAGCGATACCTTTCAACCAGTTGACATTCGCACTCCATTGTGTGCGTATTCAATTAATTCATTTGTTTCGGTTTTGGATCATTATTTTTGTTATTCAGATGTACACGAAAATCCCTTGTAAGCTTCCGTTCCTTTTGTCGAGAGAAACAAAGAACTACACATGTATAGAAATATAGGTCATCTTATAACAAATGAGGCATTCCACGCCAAATCCACCACTTTTTAAACTAAAATCCCTTTCGATTCTACTGATTTTTTTCCACAATTTTCATGAAATTTTACACAATTTTTATTTCTATCAACATAAAAGTTATTATTAAATGCTTCTTTTTTGTAATTGCTATCATCATTTTAAGATTTTAAGATCTTACATAATGTATTTTATTTCAGAAAATACATTGAAAGACGGAAGTAGGTATTGAAAAAAGATCCAACCTTAACATTTCTACGTTCGGATGTCAGTCCCACACGACTGATACGTTGGGCGAGCTGCCGCTCCTGCTGGTCCTCCTTCGTTACGCCACTGATTTAACTTTTAAAACAAAATTGTCTTTGCTAATTTCAATGCTCGCAAGAACGAATTTACTACTCAAAAACTAAAGTATTCATTCAATAATTTTAATGTGTTTCAGATGACAGGGACATGGTATGAAGTTGAGAGGTCTTTTTACTTGGTGGAAATAACTGCGAGCTGCACCGAAATAAACGTAGCACTCAACGATAAAGGAAACTTAGTTATCCTGATAAAGACTATCAACAGATGGTATGATTAAAAATATTCGTCGCGCTTTATTTTGATTATTAATATTGTTACATTTTGTTACATAGTTGAATTTTAAGTATACATAAATAGAAGAAAGTCATATTTTTATTTTGACATTTTCTGACACGACGTTTTTTATTTAAATCAAGTACCTAATGCCTCCATGGTGACGAAAGAAATGATGTAGGTATAAATATATTTAACACTACACTCAGAACTAACAGTTCTGCATATAACACAATAAAGTAAATTTTCAAAAAAAAGTATTAACCGACTTCAATATCAATCAAAAACCCATAAGGCACTAAAAAGCGGAAAATAAATAGTTTATCAAATTAACCAAATTAAATAAAACATATGAATATGTGTGCTACCTAGAGATGTATTGGAAGTCGGTGCCAACCGTTAAACGTTACTTATTGTACAACCAATTGAAACCATATCGCATACCATACTGATAGATACCATACCGCAAAAATGCGCATATTTTAATATACTTAAGGCGGAACGGAGTTCGCGGGTAGTGCTAGTAAAATATATTTATGTACACTAAAAATGGAAAAATAAAGTAAATTTTCAAAAAAATTAGAATATGTGTGCTACCTAGAGATGTATTGGAAGTCGGTGCGAACCGAAAATCATATCATCTACATAGGTACAAAGTTTAAGTTCACTCTCGCGTCTCTGGAACAAATTTGAAATTTCGGTTGGCACCGACTTCCAATACATCTCTAGGTAGCACACATATTCTAATGTTTTATTTAATTTGGTTAATTTGATAAACTATTTATTTTCCGCTTTTCAGTGCCTTATGGGTTTTTGATTGATATTGAAGTCGGTTAATACTTTTTTTTTGAAAATTTACTTTATTTGAAGTCGGTTAAAAATCACTCCTACGCGGAAAATAAACTCGCGTCTCATGATTTGTCTAAATAGTTGTATTTACTATATATAATGTAGGATTAAGATGCCACTGTATTTGGTTAAACTGTTCACCTAATACAAAACAAAAGTATAATTCAATATATGAGTTGTGAACGTATGGCTTGGCTGTACGTAACAACTTGCTAATTAAGCGTTAGCAGTGTATAGGTACCTGTCTTGAATAAACGATGATAAAGCAACAACACGCCTCTATACACGAAATATCAAAATCATCCCACGAGTTAATCTGTTGAGGGAATTGCACATTTCATTTACTTTAGGGACCGTTCAATCCCCATTTTTATTACATAACCACGAAACGGGGTGCTTTGTTTACTATTACTGACAAGAGAAACGAGTTTTTATTAAAACCTATACTTACGTAATAATTTCGTTTTAATTGTAATACAAAAAGACTTGATTTTCTTTTCTTTTTTTTAGCTCGAATTGTTTTTTGAATTTGCCATCATAAAGTCGATACTTACCAATTCTCGCTTCACTTTGCTAATGTGAATACATTATTAGTGGGCGAGTTACAACTGTAGATATATGATGTCTCATTGAAAATAATAATAAATAAGACAATAATAAGGTACCTTCAAAATTGATTTTTATTCTAGTAACTGCATCAGCCCTATTGCACCCTATCATTTCAACTTTACAACCTTTAACAAAGTTCTATTAAAAGTATTGTGACATACACCTATATTTTTACAGTTTTAATTAATATTATTCATGAGCGACTCTCATTTCGTCCAGCAAACTTCCTCAAAAAATAACTTACAACATCAATTCTTCAACATAAATTACATTGAAAACTTCGTCTTTTTAGGAAAGTGAATTTAGGTTTTATTGATAGGTTTCGATTGCGGCGAAAAAGACAAAACATACACAATCTTTTTTTTAAGTTTTATTTTTGATCACCAATCTTCTAGATTATTACTGCCATTGTCAAATAAGTAATGATATTACAAATTTCTTGCGATCATTTCAATAAATTAGCAAGATGGTGGCTTTTTTGTAAGAAGTTTCCAGGAAGTTTCTGTGATAATAACCAAACTATATTACGCGAAACACCACCAAAATTACAAAATTATAGAGTCAGATAAAACAAGATTATGAATAAAATATAAAGTTCACTACATGACTTCCCAGCTATCTCGCCAAAAGCTCCATACACAATCTTAAACCAATGTAATAAAGAGTCAACCAATTGACGGACATTTGCATTTAACCAATAGAATACATCCTTACAAAATAACCTATTCATGATTGGCTGAATTCTTTATAGTTGCCTAATAATGTCTATTTTCAAATTATCGTTTGCTCTCAGGACTAACAGTCCATCCACGTCGTACGGCTTGGGTATCCCGAGCTACAATGGCTCGTCAGTCTTCCGATATAAAGTAAACAACAGGATGCCGTACATCATCGGTCGTCTTCTGCCAGGAGCTGGACAATATAACATCCTCTTCACCGATTACGATCGTTTCGCCCTACTATGGTCTTGCACAAGCGTTAGTGTTGCCCACTCAGGTAAGTGTTACATTTAACATGAGCTCTGTCCTTTTCCTTTGACCTGATCATATTTTATAACTAGCTGTGCCCGCAAATATTGTTTAGATATTTCTCTGAAAAGTACTCTATCAAAATCACGATGACCCGTAGTTTAAAGTGAAACATTGCCTGCCTATGAATGAAAGTCAAGTGAAAAATAAGGTTAATGCAGTCCCGCGATTAGATGATAGCTTAAAACATAAGATAAACAAAAAGTGTATTTTAAATACTCCATAGGTTTTAGGATTTGACCACAATGATGACGACATAGTCAAACACACCAAACCTAGAGGGGACTGGCTTTTAAATGCAGATGCCCGAACACACTAACAGGTGCTTAGCGACAGATTTTCAACTTGGGAGTGGTAGCTAGCCAGGCGGGCTTAGGAAAAACCCTACAGCCATGCTATGGTTCCATCACGTTTGCCTTCAGCGAAAGCTGTGACTCATTTGCAAAGATTCGAACCTTCGTTCATGGACGCTGTCAAGTCAACCATTACCGCTTTATTCCGAAGTCATTCAAAGGCTCTTAAATTTTATCTATTTGTATATGTAGATATTTTTTTATATCATAGGAGGCAAATGAACTGGCTGGTCACCTGATGGTAAGTGATCACCGCCGTCCATAGACACTAGCAACACCAGGGAAGTCGCAAGTGCGTTGCCATCCTGTGTTTAGGGGGAGGGGTAATGGGGTAGTCTCCGGCGCTCTCACTGAACGAACGAAACATAACAATGCAATCACTGTTACTTCACGTCAGTATTTCTGTGAGAGAGTGGTGGTACTATTCAAGCAAACGGACCCATTCTTGCTGAAGCTGTAATAGCTTCAGCGTGGCTCTACCACCTATGAAATTAAAAAGAATAATAACATATGTGTTAGTAACGAGTACGAGCCAATTCTGTCCCAATTCATGACTAGTATGACAAATGACCTTTAACTATAGCAGATCCATAATGTATATTGTTGTAATGTATATCCGTAATTATAGCAAATATATCAAGAAATAATTTATCTTTATATATTAATTTCTTCTGTATGTGTGTATGTCAATGAACTCCTACCAAACGGCTGGACAGATTTTGATGAAATTTTGTGTGCCTGTTCCAGTGGATCCGAGAATGGTTTAGATTTACAATTGGATCCGGTAGGCGGCGCTGTGGTCGGATAACAGGCTTTTTTTATTATCAGATTGGGACAACGTTCGCAGGGACCGCTAGTTTATATATAAATCCGTGGGAAAACACTTAAGAACATCTTCCTCTATTAAGACTTTTTATTTCTATTAAGATTTCTTCTTGCATTAAGACTTCCTCTGTTCCCTAAACGATTTTCTTTATTTCTTTTTTATTTATTACTTATTGACGAACGTTAGTTCTACCACTAGATAATTTGAAAATAAAGTTCGTTTCTTTTCATAAAGGCTTCGCTAAACAGAAAGCGTCAAGGCGTAATTACGTCGCGTACTGCCGCCGCAGTGTACTAGTAAGT
The DNA here is from genome assembly GCA_036509395.1 of Antheraea yamamai. NCBI lineage: Eukaryota > Metazoa > Arthropoda > Insecta > Lepidoptera > Saturniidae > Antheraea > Antheraea yamamai. Next base: position 20,833,307 of record AP028433.1, on the reverse strand, counting down.
TAAAACACGTCAGAGCGCGCGCGCTAGAAGTACGCGACGCTCTAACGCGGCGATAGTACGTGACTTAATTACGTCTTGACGCGCTTTAAAAAAGGTTTCTCTATGGGGAGGCCTTAAAGCTTGAATAATAAATGAATTATGGTCGAATTTCGACAACTCGTTTAATTAGTATGCACTCATTTTTAAACTCTATAACAGCCTTAACATGTTATGTATTTATATTATATTTATGGTATATATTATGTTATCAGGTAGGTGGTAGAGCTACGCTGAAGCTATTAATGGTATATGCATGAATAGGCCGGCTTGCCCGGGGTAGTACCACCCTCTCACAGGAAACCGACATGAAGTAATAGTACTTGCATTGTTGCGTTTCGTTCGGTCAGTGAGAGCGCCGTAGGCCCACATCCCCTCCCCTTCCCCTTCCATTACTCCCCCTCTCCCCCAAGACAGGTTGGCAACGCACTTGCGACTCCCCTGGTGTTGCAAGTGGCTATGGACGGTGATGATTACTAAACATCAGGTGACCCACCTATCCGTTTGCCTCCTATTATATAAAAAACAATGTAATGTTATTCGCAGATCGAATTTGGGTGTTGGGTCGAGAACGCGAGATTGATGCGCCAGTGCGAGCGCAGATCTACGCCATCATGCAAGAACTACATCTGGATCCCGATCGCCTTATTATATCCAAGAACAATAACTGTACTGATATGTTAGAAACAAATTAATTACATTCATATATCTATACTTTAATTAGCGTGTTAAATTTACCTGAATTGAGTTCCAATAGATTTATATCCTTTTTTAATCTACTCTCCAGACATTATGAGGAAGATTTCAATTATGTTCTATTTTTTATCTAATGCACGTAAGGAATCAAAATGAAAAGAACTTTATTTAATTTCCTACCCTGAGAACGCCCTTATGAGCGTCAAAGTTACCACCGGTTCGGACAAAAAATCCAGTCATCGCGAAGAACCGGCAAGAAATTCGATCTCGTTTATCTATGCATATTTTCACAAATATAGATAAGTAGTTATTATCGTTTTTGGTGGTTGCACAAAGATTGACGTCATTTCCAGACGTCACCATATTGATCCATCCTGATTGCCTTTAAAGATTAAAACCCACTTGACATGGACTTACTAAGAATCTATTTATATGTAATGCATCAATTGATAAGAAGGAACTCGAAAGAATTTCGTAGTGTTCGAAGTAGATATGTCCAAAGAACAGATGTACCTACCTACATCTCGAAATACTGTCTATCTGAAGTAAACTTTGTGTATTATATTTTATACTAGTTTGTATATTTGAGCAGTTACACGTACAAGAGTGAAAGAAAAAGATTTTATGTATGGCAAGTAGGTCACTAGCCGTGTCAGAGTGCCATCTTTACACGTGTCGTTTACCGGCATCAACTGCTTTGTAACCACAATTTGATCGACATGGCATTGTATCCATACCCAACCAAATTTATTTATTTTTGATTAATTAATTAGCTAGTGTATATACAGTTGCTGAGCGCTTTGAAAGTCGATATGAGAGCATAACTGCTAAGGTATTGAAATAATGTTTAACACGACAGCATCAGGTCACTTATCCTGGATGGGAATTGATTTGCTGCTTACGAATTAAAACCAGATTGTTACTCCCGACGACTGAGTTAGAGTAATTCATATACAAATATGTAATGTTGACCATACACGTACCTACTATTAATTGGCGTATTTGCAAATCGTTGTCTACTTTTGTGGGTAATTAACTAAACTTACCATTAAGTATGTTTGAAAATAAATATTTTATTTTGATACACGACTTTACGTTTACAAGTTATCAAAAGGATCACCCAATTCTATAGCAGGCCTACATCGAAGAAAGCAAACCTTGGGAGGTCTTTTAGAAATAAAACTCAAAACTTTCTTCACGCTTTCTATATTTATGTTTTTTTTTTCGTTATAAAGGTATCTTAATATTTACAATTAAGTTTTAAGGTAATCAAAAATCGAATCTGAGTAGTTTCAATTTTTCTTTATGATAATAAAGTCTGAGTTTTTTAAAATCTCGGTGGAGGTAGTAACAAAGCCTTCAGAAATCCTTAAAAACATACAAAAAAGGTAAATTGGTACTTGTGTATTAAATGCTCGCGTTATCTTTTTTCGCAGTCTAACCTAACCGAGACAAAACGGTTTTGTTTTAATTTAAAAATCATCAAGTTGGTAATATACAAAATTACCAATGATTGTTCGGAGGTGACAATATAACCTCAAAACTTTGATCATGAATATCTCAGTAACTATTATTTTCCGCGGGGAGGAGAAGTCACCTCTTTCGCCCGCTGCTCCCGCTATCTCAACCTTTATATCAAGATACGAATTGCAATCATTGTAAAATCAAAACACTGCTTGCAGTTTTATTCCGGTTTGGTTAGGTTAGGTTAGACTGCGAAAAAAAATAACGCGAGCCGGCCGCGGTTGAGGTCGGCGAGCGCGGTGCATTTAATACACAAGTACCGGTAAATTTTATAACAAAATCGTTGAACAATAGGATTATCCAGTGAAGTATTTTAAGAAAAAAAATGTAGCATTATATTTACAAAACATAACAATCATGCGGCCATGTTTATAAGTATATCTAATCAGCCAACACCGATGATTTGAAAAAACGCCATGTTTGTTGTACGTTTCACACTCTGGGCCTATGTCAAAAAACAGCACGCACTAAATTCGATTTATACATCGGCTTAAGTACAATCTAAAAGCATGTTGTTTATAATGTTTTAATATTTCATAAATTCAGCAAACATATGACAATAATTTAACATTACCCACAGAATATAAATACATAACAATTATTATAGTGTCAAACATAATATGAGCGGAATGTCAAATTAAGGTTATATGGTATGCCAAATAAAATTCATTTGACACAAGGATAGAGATTAATCGCAAAAAAAAACAATTTTGAAATTGATTCGATTCATGGTCTGTGGAATCAATTCATGAAAAAATCAAGGTCTAGAGGATCGATTATCCAAAAAACGATCTCTTATTATTTTTTCTTTTTTTTAGACTTTTGTTAAAATTATAATTATTGTATAGCTTTATTTGTATAGAAATATGAAAAAATCGAATCACGATTTCATAGTGTCAGAGTTCGAATAGATATTTAAAATCGACTAAAATTATCGATTTTGCTAGGTTTAAACATTGATTATTCGACCCCAGATCGCCATTCCTTATTTGGCAATAAAGCAGTGAATCGACTTCGGTCTATGTATTTAGTTTTCAAGTTTAATTGAGTCCGAGTCATTAACTATACAATAAATAAATTTCTATTTATCCGATCACTGGTGCTGACAGCCTAATAACCGACTCTAAATAGAATTAGAACAAGATTCCTTGCGTGAGGAAGGATTTTACTGTAAAATTGAGCAATCGTACTAATGCAGACAAAACCAGGTTTCATCTCGATTTTGACAAAAAGATTAATATATTTTCTATACCATTTGATTTCATAGTTAGATTCCTTTTATGTAAAACGTAACATTCAAAATAACATATATAATGCAAAAAGCAAATTCGAACTATATTAAACTACAATACCAATAAAACACAATAATATTAATAATTAAAACCAGATATACAAGCGATGAGAAGATAAAAAAAATAACAGTATTCAATGAAATTTTATACATTCAATATTACGTAACCTCAAACGTTATTTAATTGCGCTTTATAACATTGCATTTAAACTTAATGAATGGCAAATAATTACAAAAATGTATTAAAAGTTAATTAAACAAGTAAATAAATATACAATAAAAAATATTGTGCATAAATTAATTTTTATATAAGATCGCTTAATGTTTGTGCTGTTAACAAATAAAATCAATAATCTATATAAATAGAAATGCATGTTGGTATGTATATGTAAGATTGACAAAAACCAATATCATTCGACCAATCACCGTAGAAGTTGGCACATTAAACTTTTTTTACTATCCGTGTGTCTTCGCCATTAACGTTAGTATATTTGGATACGATAACTGGATGCATAGCAAATAATAACAACTCGTTCTAAGCCGCGGGCTCAGGTATTCATTATACTCGTATATTATTTAATTCCAGTATTAACAATAGTATTTATTAATTATTGAATTACTATAATTTTTGGTGTGATATTTAGTGATGTACCTGTTACAACTAGCAAATCTACAAGGAACAATATAAAACTTTGATTAATCCTATTATTATTATGATCAGTGAATGACCAATCGTTAACAGTCATATTAAAAAAACCACCACCTCTAAAAACCTTTGTAAACTCTGATAGAATAGACTGGTTAAGGAAATAATAATAAAAACATATTTGCAATAACCTTGAATATCCCCGAAATGGTTAGTACCGCTAGAAGCTGGTTAGTCTATGTCTTTAATGTCAGATCTATGCCGCTGCTGTTAGTAAAAACAAAATATTGTGTGGTTTTATGAAAACCATAGGAAAGTGAAACTCTTTTTCGTATTCCTACCAAGCGTCTTTCATTTTACCCCAACACTGCGGCCGCGCGACCTTCTGTAATGCGACATGCGAACAGATGAACGAAAAAATTTGAGGCGATGAAAAGAACGTTCACTTTAAAAACAAAATCATTCAAAGTACAGTTAGGACCATCACAAAAAAATGCACTATTACTTAAAACACCAAAGAAATATCTGGATAAATTTGGAATTGTCTGGAAACATCGTAAATATGTACATTGCTAGATAGAGATAATTCATCACTATGACATATCAATTTACAAAACACGTAACATTGAAATCTTATGAATCTGAGCATCACAAACAAAAGAGTTCTTTTTTTTTTTAACAAAAGAGTTTTGTTATCGGGCAGGTCTAAAATCATTTTTTATTGCAATAAAAATTGCAATCCCAAAGTGCACTCTAGCAATTTCGAATAGATATAAGTCGGTCCAACCGAGGACACAAGATCCTTCAAATTATGTGTGTAGTCAGCTCGTAAAATGCAGACCAAGGAAAGTTTTATCTTGGACATCTTTGCAAATAGAACACGAATTATGATATTAATGTCTTTATTGCTATTTTAACGTTTGTGTTCAACGTTTTTTACTACAAAAAATAATTCATGTTTTAAAAATAAAATCTTACTTCTCATGATAAATTTAAAAAATAAAAAAAACTGTGTCATTTCCCCCGAAAAACATAGCAACGTGACTTTCGTATTATATACCTGCTTAGGGTGACATAACTGAAGAGTAAATAAAAATCTTATCAGAAATTTAACTATTTACATATGAAATAACGAAGTTTAAAACCTAAAACGCCTACTATCGAATCTATAAACTTTAGGCCGACAAAACTTTAACAGTCAAGTGATAAAAAAAAACAAACAAATAAAAACAAGTGCAAAATAATAGAGTGTTACTGAATATATTAACTATTTCCAACAAAATATTACAATTAAGTAAATTAATAACATTAGACCCGATACCCGTACGTAGACTATACAACACACAAAACAAAAAATACTGAAAGTATATGGCTAGATTGATAAATCCAGTCTCTTACAAAATTCTATACCTAACAAACAAACAAACTGCCCACAAAATACACCAAAATCTCTTATATTCACGATTAACCGAAAAGAATGAACACATATTTTTGCATGAAATCAGTCCTAAACGAACCGGCACTTCAGGACTGATTGTCACTTCTGATAACACAGTTCCGAACCTCAGTCACTTTGAGGCACTCAGCGTCTCTATTCCTGTAGTCATAGGCCGTGTTCGAGGATACACTGTCAGAAGGGCTCTCGGTTCGACTGTTGGCCTGCACTTGCCCCGAGCAAGTATTCAGCCTTTCCACGCCGTATTGGTGCATCCACAACTGCTTCTCTTCGACTTCTTTACTGACAACAATGAAGAGTTCCTTCTCTTTTGAATATATCTGGTCTTTTAAGTAAGCTATGAGGTCACAACTCTGAAAAAAAATACATAAAATACTAGCTGACTCGGCCACGCTTTGCCTTGGCTCAATTATTACATGTTGGATTAAAATTGAAAAAGAAATTCAAAATTGAAACGTGGCGCCCTCTATGAGGTATCTATGACAGTAGGTTCTATAGTTTTCTAATAACAAACTAATTTAAAGTGCCATCCCTTCGAGACTGATAAAACTTTAATTAAGAATATGGTCAACATTGACAAACATTTTATTTTTAACTAGCTGTACCCGCAGCTCCGCACGCGTTTTTTTTATTCATATTAAAGAATTATAAAATTGTGAGACTATGTACAATTATAGAAATGCTCTTTAAAAGCAATTGTAAGTACGACGCGCACGCCACTATAAGTAACATGTAACGTGTACATTAAATATATAAATACTACTAGCGTGCCAAATGAGGTTTGTCATCCTTAACCCACCATATAACTACTTCAGTGCTCACTTACACTGTATAGGGAACTAATGAAACAGTAACTTAAAATATTATTATAAAGATTTTGGAACCTTAACCTTAACCCACCATACAACTATTTCAGTGCTCACTTACAATGTATAAGGAACTAATGAAACAATAACTTAAAATATTATTGTAAAGATTTACATTTACACTACATTTAATACACATTGCCATTATAATTAAGATTTTGTGACTATACAAAAAATAAACGCTAGTCTGTTCCGCGAGAAATTGTATTATGGAACTCTTTACGTAATACATTTATAATCTAAGATCTTATTAATTCTCTAATTAGAAATAATGAATGAGTTGCAATCTTGCTAAATTTCATGCAGACAAAGTCGCGGGTAACAGCTATTCTAAAATAAAATAACCTCAACTACTTTTTATAAGGTTCACTATCTACAAGTGAAAATCCCGTGAAAATCATTCTAACCGTTTTGGTGATAACTCAGCGGGTGAAGTCACGGTTAATAGCCAGTCTAAATTAAAATAGATTGATATTGATACTTGTTATGATGTCCTATCTGATGGTGAAAATATAAATATAAATATCTACCAGTGGAAGTCGCGTGAAAATCGATCTAACTGTTTTGGAGAAAGTACTGCGGGCGAATCCACGGTTAACAGCTAGTATAAACTAAAATTGCCTAACTTACTTTTTGTAAAGTCAGCTATCTGCCAGTGAACGTTTCGTGAAGATCGGTCTACCCGTTTTGAAGATAGTACTGCGAGCGAAGCCACGGTTAACAGCTAGTTTAAATTAAAATAGACTAAATTACTTGTTATGACAACCGCTATGTGCTGGTGAAACTTCCGTGAAAATCGGTCAAACCGTTTTGGAGATAGCATTGCGGATGAAGCCGCGGTTAATAGCTAGTCTAATTTAGAGTAGCCTAAGTAGCCCGCTGTAATTTCAGCTATCTGCCAGTGAAATTCCTGTCAAAATTGGTCCAGCCGTTTCAGAGATTACCCGGAACAAACAGACAGACAGACAGACCGTCAAAAATTTTTTAAATTGCATTTTTGTTATCAGTAACGTGTATACTTTCGTACCCAATCAGTAATTTTTTTTTATTTTGATATTACATACAGACACTTCATTTTTATTATATGTATATAGAAGATTTAAAAATATTGAGGCCATTATTTGAAACATAAATCATCATATCTCTCAAGTTAGACCAAATTATACATAAATGCCAACTTTCATAAAGATTGGTTTAGTAGTTTTGTAGTTCATCGTGGACAAACATCATGACACAAAAATTTTATATATTTAGAAGACACAAGAGTTCTTTTTTAAACAGAAAAATTATAACAAATCAAAAAAGCTGAAGTCCATTTTTAATTTATTGCAATTTAAACCTTTATGTTTCTAAGTACAGATTTATAATATTTCCAAAACAATATTAGACCTTATACAATGAAAACTAAAAAAAGGATATTCTTACCCTTCCAATCAATTGCGGTGAGTCTAACTTAGAATCAAGGTTGTAAAAGTTGCCCTGAATCTGTCGTATTGTTATCCAATGGCGGCGGCGCAGAGGCAACATCACGAACCCGAGTTTATAGTCAGAAGGCACGTTTAGAATGAATCCGCATATGTTTGAAAGGTCTAAACATCCTGGATCTCTGAAAGTGCAAAGTCAGCAGTCAGTGATAGTGTTCAACTATTGACTATTGGGTCTTTTAATAATAACAAATATAAAAAAGAAAGAGGAAACAACGAAAATAGCTATAACATGTAATTAACAACAACAAAACTATTCTCAGTGCGACTGTACTGCAACTAGTAATGACAGGACGCATGTGCCAACTTGGGTGCAATATTGACTAGGTAGAGAGATCAATTCCACATTAACACAAGTGAAATAATGAGCAAAAACTAGTATACAATATTTTTAAATGTAAGACTAACTATAATGCTAGATATATTGGACAAAACAATTTCAAAACTGCATAAAAGATTTCATCGTGTATGTTCTCTTCATTATTGAAGTTGTTTTAAGACATAAATATTCATGACATTAATTAACATAATCCTTTACATACGGAAACAAAGTTAATGTGAGGTTCCAAATGTTAACCTTGCATATATTCAAATTTATGACCTTCATAGTTGTTAAATACCAACAAATATTTCTTCTAATTACCATAATCATTTGAACAGTCAAATATTTTCAAAGATTGCAGCATCAAACCATGTTTCTTTACGCTGTAGTGAATATCATTGACATATATGCAGAGGTTCCCAGATGTTTTTTCTTATAGACCACTTTAAAAATGTAGCTGGTTCAGGTAGACCCCCTGTAGCTACATTTCTATCATATTCCCAAAACTCGACAAAACATGTGAAGATTAGATCTAACTATAGATATTTGCATTGTGGTTAATTTAGCAATTAATAGTTTTAATATGGAATATGCAAGTTTTTACAAGTAACAGTTTACAGTAACAGTTTCTTAAAATATTATCTGCATACATTAACAGGTGAAATAAAGCTAACATTTTAGTTGCAGATGAATTTTCGGGGACCTCCGCTTATTAATTATGAACCCTTACTTGTTTATCACACCAACATAAATCCCCTAAACTTCCGTCAGTGTCCCGTGGACCCCTGGAGGTCCACCTGGACCACTTTAGGAACGAAGGTTCTAAATCATGATTCACATAGCTATTTTTTAACCATGGTGTCTTATAATAATATTCACTGTGCACTATAGTTTTCCTCAATTTCACATCAATGGTATGACCCTAGTGACAGTCCAAGCATCTTCTGCACCATAGTGAATAATACTTATAATCACCTTTAAAATCTTCATTAAATTTAACTTGAAACTTAACTGCACCATGCACACATTTGTGACGTTTTTGCCTGCATGGAATGATTGGAAATAAAGGATTAAAATCCTTAGCAAAATTAATTACTGTTAGCTTTACACAAAAATACGAGACACCATATATCTAAGTTTAATATCTCAGCTGAAAGGATTGTTTTTATGTGAAAAAGAAAATAAATGTTACAATTACTAATTACTAAAGTTATTAGATACAGGTTTCATGTATACTTTACAAATTCTTATTAAAAGAAATATCTAAATACCAAATTGAATATTTTATGGAGATAAAGTTTACTTTTTAGTGCATGTTAATTGATGAAGTTGGTTAGAAGATAATAACATAAAAACTATAAGCCAGTAAATTATTGCATTGTTGCGAGGATAGCAAATGGGGCATGAAGGTAAGGGCCAGAAGAGCAACCCAGGGGATACCGGGAAGACATTTCTCGTCAATATATATAGGATAGTTTGGATTCACAATTGGACCCTGTAGGTGTCCCTACAATCGGATTCTAAGTTTATTGTTTATTAAGATTTTTGCGTTTGAAAATAAAATCGAAACAGGTAATACCCGTTTTTTGCTCAGACCAAGTTGCGTGGGTCAGCTAGTATATATATTGAATTATTTAAATACATCTCGAAAACTTCTAAGTTTTAAGGATTTGGACCAAATTTTGTATTTAGATAAGATAAGCTTATCTATATTAGTGGTCTTCTCTGAGAAAAAGCAATCTTACGGTGAAACTAATATTTTTATAAATAACTAGCGGACCCGGCTGACGTTGTACCGCCCTGATTACCCCCCCGCAGCCCCCCTTGTGGGTGGAATTTCGTAAAATCCGTTCTTAGCTGACCTCTACTCGGCGAAAGGAATATTCCTACCATATTTCAAGTCGCTACGCCTTATGGTTCCAGAGATATTGTGATGAGTCAATATATAGGTGGGAATCTCTTATATATATATAGATTACTACAGTCCTGTAATAAAATGACTCAATGCATGATAGCATACTGGTATTCAAAATCTTGTGAAGATGGAGCTATGTAATCTATACTTCTAGACTAATATTATAAAGAGGTAAAGTTTGTGAGTTTGTGACATTGAGGCGTTGTAGTGGGTAATCTCAGGAACTACTGGTCCGATTTGAATAATTCTTTCAGTGTTATATAGCTCATTCATCGAGAATGGTTATAGGCTATATATCATCACGCTAAGGCCAATAGGAGCGGAGCACAGATGAAAAATGTTACAATATCGAGATGTTCTTTTCTTTTTGAGAGCTTCTGCTGCGTGTCAGCGTTAGCCCAGAGTAGTAACTATTACTACGCGGACGAAGTCGCGGGCAGGGGCTAGTACTATATGAATATAAATTTGTTTGACTAATACCTAATAGCAACAATACAATTACGAAGTTAACCAAGTGAAGTTTGGGCACCCAGCTACTATAGCTTTATTTATTTTATATACAGTATGAAACAGTGGTAAAGCTATTATTTGTAATTTAAAGATATACAATTTGTTCAATTAAGATTGTATATTTTTATATGAAGAAGTTTAATAATATACACTTACTTTCTTTTATCAAACCATACTGCTTCACAGCCCTTCTTCTGTAATGCAGCCATGATGACATTAATGTCATAGTTTCCCAGTCCCAGCATTGAGCGGTGAGGGTTGATCCATACATTTGGAGACAGCTGACTACATATACTGTCTAATTCTGATTTTGAAAATGTGCCTCGAGTCTGTAATATATAAATAATTTTATTTAACTGTACACATTATCATTAAAATGTCAATAAAAATATCCAATTCCACTTTTCTGATAACATAACATGTGTACATACTTGCATTTATTTACCAATTTCAAAATTTAATAATAAAGAAAAGTAGGAAACAAAAGAGAGTTCTGCTTTTGCAGTTGCATGAATTACTGTCATAAATAGACACTAATGTACCAAAAAGGATTAATATTTTTTTTGAACTGACCACGCCTTTATCCTGGTAAGGCCTTAACAGCTTCACCGGACTACTAAGGCAAGCCCTTAAGGAACTCAGCTGATTTAATTTTGACAACTAGCTCAAGGTTGCATGGGACACCTCGACTTGGGCTGTTGCCTAGTTTATACGACCTTACTGAGCTAACCTAAGCTACATATTCATGCGTACATAAGCTAGTGAGATATATATGTGTACCAAGCATGTATATCTCAATAACTCTTATATGTATTTCTTATCAGATAAATTTTTTGTCTGAACTAATTCAGTTTGATAAGGGAAAAAATAAAACCCTTCCACTTCCATGTTGCATGTGTGCGTGAACATGTGTGGAGGTGATAATTGTAATGATGATATATCTTTTCCCTTCTTAAATTTAGTTAAGTAACACACACAACTATACATTAATATGTATATTATTATTATATTAAACAAAACACCTAACATACCATGATCAGAAAGGAGTAAAATTAGAAATGAAATTTATAACAACAAAATTATTCTGTTAATGAAAGTTAAGATGTATAAGTAAGTCAACTAGCTTGGCATTAGAAATTCGCATCACGAATTTGGGGTTGTTAAGGGTTGTTTTTATAGGGGTTGGTTACCTCTTTGAAAAGACACCCCCCTCACCCCACGGAGACGCATAGTTTTTTTTTATTTTTTTTTATATGTGTTTGAAGTTACGTGTAAGGAAGGATTTTTTCCTTCACATGCGCATTTTTAAGGTTTATAATACTATAATTTTGTTGTTTTATACATATTTATTGTTGTTTTGTAATTGCTCGCTATTATTTCCGAAAAAAAAACAAACAAATATAACTTATTTGTATGACGTAAAACGGAACGTTTTCCAGATCTTGTATTTTTCGTTTTATTTCTACTATGTTTAATCCAAAACTCAACTGTCTCAATCCTAGAAAAAAATATAATTTAAGTTATTTGTATGATCATAAAGCCTCTCCACACATAACACAGGCGAGCGAGCGCAGCGAGCGAGCAAACTGGTCCAAGCAAATCCAACTTAGTCACGTTAGGTTAATAGAGGAATAGGGCTGGAGCAAAGCATAGCTTCACTCCCGCCCTAGTTCTCTATGTAGGTTGGAATTGCGAACACATATCAAATTCCTTGTTGTTTTATGTTAAATATTTTTTAACCACTATGAGCTTAAATGTGAAATATTTGAGTGAAAAATGAGGACAGAAGTTTATTGTAAATAATATTTTTTTTGTTCTCAATATTTATGCTGTTCCATCAATAATTTATTCCTTAATGCATAAATATATATAGTTTCATACAAGTTATTATTTTTTTAGTTGAAAAGTCAACCTTTTTTTATACAAAATTACTATAATTTTTAGAACTGTTACAAGAGTTTTAAATACTTAAATTTTTTTTTTTCACAAAATTTACATTTTTCCAGCAATAATTTTTTGCTCTACTTATATATAGACATAGTATTGTACAAACAGTTGAATTTAATCTTAAAAAATGTTGTTAATATACAAAATTGTCAATGATTGTTCGGAGGAGACATAATCTCAAAACTTTGATCATGAATATCTCAATAACTATAACTTTCCACAGCGAGGGAGTGGTTTAGAGGGGTAGTTAGCCCCCTCCCCCGCCCCTCTCACTCCCCCTCAAACCTTATTTCAGGATGCGAATTTCTAATGCAGCCCCAGTCAACTCAATGAAAACAGAATAAACATTTTATTCTGTGATTAATTTTCAATTAACAGGCTATTAAAAGAGCTAATCTTTTACATGATAGACTTAACTTTTTTACATAAATGAAAACATTCGCCTACTGCCAGTATGATGTATAACGTGTTGCATTTACTAACGTGTTAAACAAGGAATAATAAGCATAACAAACAAAATAATACTGACCACAGTACATGTTCTCTAATAACGCTAACTACATTCACGGTCGTATATAAAACGTTGTACAAAGCTATTTTAAAGAGAATTAAAATATACCTGGAATAAATTATTCAATGCGTGTAAGGCGCATAATTCCTTTACTTGTTTTTCGTGATAAATCGTTGGTTTTGTACTCATTTCGCTAAAATTCCATTTAACATGTTCCAATACGATAAACACAAGTCGCACTGTTTTTAAAAGATTATAATAAATTACAAATATGTATCTATAAAAATATTTTCCTTGTACTTTATACAAAGATATTGATAATTGTAGATTTTTTGCCGGAGAGCACCATACAAAACAACTTGACAATTTCCCGAGTTTGACAGTTACTATTTTATAATTGCCATGAATTAATTTACAAAAAATACCACACAACAAAAAAGGCTGTCAAACACTCTGATTTTATCATTTGAAACTTAATTATATACAATTTTTCAAAGTCATAGAAGGTCTGTAAGAGTTTTATTTGTTACGTATAATTTTGAATCTATATTATATTCTTAGATATTCATTAGAAATGTATACTGTACAGGATAACTTTAATATATATGAAATACTCAACATAAATAATGAAACGGATAACGTTAATACTATATTGATTAAAATAGCGTCACATGTATCCAACTATTTTTTAAGACAGAGATAAGAAGGTAAGATAAATATGCACCGCCGCTTTTTCTAGAGGAATTTTTAAAATGTAATACATTGGCTTTTCTCTATTTTTATATATATAATATATATCTATTTATATTATTTATACATATAAGCCTTTCTAGACCAGGTAATATTATTACAAATGTCTTGTGATAATTTTAATATTCTAACAAGATGGTGGGCCCGCTTTATTTGTTAGAACTTTCCAAGGAGTTTTTGTGGCAAGTCAGAATTCATGCTCGGTGATTTTATTTTCCATCTACTTCACTTGTAGACACCGAACTAAATTACGTAAGATACCACCAACATTACAGAATATAGTCACATAACACTGGTTTCTGAAAAAATATAAAATCCAGTATATGACAGACTAACATTTTATTATACTATTTGTGTAGTATCATAGTAGTATGTGGTGGTATTGTATTTGTAGTCTGTGTTTTCCTGTAAGTATGTACTCTGTGGTTTGTGTACAGCGGGAAATGTTTTGATGAAAAATTGTGTAGAAAACTATTTACAATTTTGACAATGGATTTCGAAACGAATGACTCGGATATAGACTGCTTTTTACCAGTAAATACTGACGACAGCCATTTATCTCTTATAGATAGATGCAAGGTACATCAGTTTAAAATATCTCTGCAAAGGTTCGTGAATTTATTTAACCGCAGTAATTATTTTACTTAATATTTCACAGTATAAAGTATTTCCATCTGCAATACAAAAACGAAATAATTTAATTCGAATCACACAAATAATTTGTAAACCGTGCATTTGTAGGGCATCTAATATTTCTTCGAAATTCTTGCTGGAAGATGTGTGGAAGGACAATAAACATTTATTTAACAACGATGCTGAGGAACATATTCTTAATTCCGTTAAAACATTGGTCCAAAATGCTGATACAAGTAAGATCAAGGCATGGGAAAGTCATCTAAGGTACCTAACAAATTGCTGTGTTTAACGCTGCAAAATAATGTTTGTTTTCTTTGCTTTCTAATGTGTCACATAACATATTTGTAAAGATTGATGTGTCTAAGTATGTTCTATAATTACTTTCTGTTGATTTGTCAATAGAAAAAAGATGTCTTACTTTTATTCAAAACTTAAGTTTCTCAGAAGCTTGATTCCACAATAGCTATTGCACTCATACATATTACCTATCCCTTTATAAATTGGAACTATAGACCTCAATCTTCAAGTGACCTTAGTTATTTGCAGAGATATATAAAGTCATAAATACTGGTAAAATTCTTTTTTTTTGTAATTATTAAGTAATGATAATGTTCTGTGATATATGTGTTACAGTAAAATCGACTCTGGAGAAATTTTAATAAAAACATTACCATCATGTCTAAATTGCTCTTCACCTACTCAACATTTTGGACTTCCAGTGTTCCAAAGAAATGAATGCAAATGTAACTTGGGTATTACGGAAACTCCAACAGTGAATTTAACTGGTACTAATTCAAATCGTACCAAAACTATAGAACTATCCCATGAATTGATAGTAGATAAGAAACCAAAATTTAGTAGACCTATTTTAACGGAAAAAAATATGCAAGCTACAACATCTAAAATGATTCCAGTTGTAACAGCAACTGATACTGTTGATTTTGATAAAGAAGATGAAGAAGAAAAAGCTCATAAAAGTCATGTAGCTAAGATCACTTTTAAAACGGCCAAAGAACAATTAATGGCCTCCAATCCAGCCGCCAGAAGAACTTTGGGAGCATCTCGAAAAGCTCAAGGAAAATTTGTATCACCTATGTTAGGAGGATTAACGTAAGAATATATTTGTTTGACCATTCCTATACTATTTATTTATGTACATAGTGTTACAGCTATACCCATACTAAATAAATCCAATGTTTACATATAAAACAAAAATAGAGACGAACTTCTTAGCCTTCCATGGATTCACCGTGCGGGTGCCGGGTCCATCGTGTGGCAGAGGGAGAAACCCAGAGCAGTTCCCAGGACTTGCGACCCAGGTGTAGGTTTAAGGAGGCCCCCTTTGAGATGCGCATCAACGCTCACCTTCACTGCTCGAGTTTCCCGCCCTGCCTAGCCAAATTTGGTAGGAACCTGTTAGTGCAGCCTTTGATACTCGTTCTAAAATAGAACTTACTGCAGTTCTCGACAGGCCAAGGTCCTTCAGAATTTATATATATGTATATATTAACGTAATACTAAATAATAAAACAATGCAGTCCTTCTAGTCTCTCACCAACAATCTTAAAAGCAACACAAAATCCATTGGGAAACAGAGGCGGAAAATGTTCTTTTTTATATATAGATATATCTAGGAGTTAAATTGCTAATATGTTGTGAACCAATGTATAAGTAAAGTCTTTGGAGAGGGGTATTTCCTTTGATTGGAGTATTATGATTTCAGGGACAAACAAGAAATTGTGGAGCCTGAAGTAACAGATGAAAGACTAAAACACATTGATCCCAAAATGATTGAGCTTATTGAAAGCGAAATTATTGATAAAGGAACCCCAATAGGTTGTATTTTGTTGTTTCTTATTTCTTAAACACATTTCATCATGTTTAGGCCTTACACATGCACATAAGTGTGCTACATTGGTCCATCACTTGAAGTGGTTAAGGGATGTTTAAATTTCCTGAGATGTTGGAGATGGATACTTTAAATGACTGGGAAGAGATTTAAAGGAAAATAAATACCAGTATACTCCTAATTCAGTAGCCTGAAACCTAAGCATGAGAGATGCTAATAACTAACTGAATAATTCTTAAGATTTTTTTTGTTTTATTTTGGCGATCAATATTCTAGTAGATTTTTACTGCCATTACCGAAAAGGTAGTGATATTACAAGATTCTTGCAATCATTTCAATATCCTAACAAGATGGTGGTCATCTTGTTAGAACTTTCCAGGGAGTTTTTGTGGCTAGTCAGAATTATGTCTCCGTGGTATTATGTCCCATCCACTTCACTTGTTACCAATCACCCAAATATATTTTGTAAAACACCACCAATATTACAAAATATAGAATCAAATAACACAAGAATATGAATAAAATATATATATGCACTACATGTCACTCCAAGATCCCACCAAAAACTTTAGAAATATTTACTTAATTCATCTCTCTTCTTAGGCTGGGAGGACATTGCTGGTTTACACTTAGCCAAGTCTGTTATACAGGAGGCTGTCGTCTGGCCATTACTGCGACCAGATATATTCACCGGTTTAAGACGTCCGCCCAAAGGCATTTTGCTGTTCGGACCACCGGGAACAGGCAAAACATTGATAGGTTCGTTTTTTTTTAAATTATTTGTGGATAGTATCTGTTATCAGTCAAATCTGATGTAAAGTACATATGAGAATTACAGAGTGTAGAGGTAAGGAAAATGATCTTTGTGTATGAAAAACTGTTCATCAATTTGTGTTAAATTAAGATGGCACTACAGTAGCAACAGGGTTCGATTATTGTTGACTTATTCCAAGAAGTTGTATAAAAGTAATCACAAAAAAATCACTAAACTATTATTCAAAATTCACAAAAAATCTATCACTCTCTAGATTTTTTCACAGCAATAATTGATTTGATTATGCTGGCGCCATTTTTGAGGGTCTTGGAATTATTATGTAGTGCTTGGAGCTGGACACTTTTGCAATATGTCTCCCATATAAGATAGTTCTCCTTACATCTACCCTCTATAATGGGAATGTTAGATATTTGAAAATATTTTATGATAGTGAAATGGACATTTTTAAACACCACTATTTCAAAAGTGAAAAATAAATGCGCGTATTAATTTATAAGTTTTCACTTCTATCGTGTGATCATAACTTTTTAATATTTAATACTTCAGGTAAATGTGTGGCGGCCCAGTGTAACGCTACTTTCTTCAGTATATCAGCTTCTTCACTCACTTCTAAATGGATCGGTGATGGTGAGAAAATGGTACGAGCTTTATTCGCCGTCGCTAGGTGTCACCAGCCTGCAGTAAATATGAAACTTATATATCACTTTCATCACCTGACAGTACTAATGACATAATAACATTCTTTTTCTTCATTTGCCAGGTAATATTTATAGATGAAATAGACTCATTGTTAACACAGAGAAATGACACTGAACATGAAGCTACAAGGAGAATTAAAACTGAATTCTTAGTGCAGTTTGACGGAGCAGCAACTGGTAAAAATATTGAAATTATTTTCATGCTATTACATAAATAAACCTTTTATTATTTATGAAAAAAACAGTTCCAAACTCAGTCGTTTTTAACATGGGCTATAATACCATTGACAGACCAACCGTTACAGATATGTCATAGATGGCACCACATTTTAAATTTTATTTCAGTTTTAATTCAACACAGCAACACATGACCGGGTCAGCTAGTATTATTATACACAATCTACCTATCGACAATGAAACCAAACAAACAAATAGTAATTTAAGTGTAACGGTTGTTCTAGATTTTTAACTAGCAAATTTAAATTATAGACTTTTTTTATATGTATTTGACCACAAATACACATGATGTTAAATGGTAATGTTGTGGACCAAGATTATAAACACGCTAAGCTAGAGAGACTGGTCTTGAAATGCAACCTGTGGAACAAACCAACAGTTGCTTAGCGACAGATTATCAACTTGAGGGTTGCAGTTAGCTAGGTAAGTTTAAAAAAGCTCTACACCAAGTTGTCATGCATGGATTCATTAACATGTTTTCCTATACCAAAAGTTCTGGCTCATTCACAAAATTTGGAACCTACGTCAATCGACGCAGTGTCCGAACTAGGGATGCAAACTATACATCGATGTTTTAAAACATCGATATATCGTTAATAAACATCGATATCGAAACTCCTCACATCGGCGATACATCGTTTTATAAAAATGATAGTAGTATGTAAAAACATACGTAAAACGTATGTGTAATGCCATTTATTGTATGCGCTACCAACACGCTCCCTCAGTGACACGTAAGAATGCAAATGATACTTAAATGTTTTAAACCATTGATCTATCATTCATTAACATCGATGTTTTCATATGTTTTACCATATATGTCGGAATCCTCAGGTGTTTTAAGAACGATATTTTGTCATGTGTAACTCCATCTTTAGTATTCGCTAGCTATTCTCTTCATTAGTTACACAACAGGATGCAAATAATGTATCGATGTTTTCAAACATCGAACGATACTGCTTATTAAGCATAATGCTGGTAAAATTATCGTTTTAAATTACGAAATATTTTCTTATTAATGTACTTTTACGTCTTCTTTTTTCTTTGTTACACATTCTTTTGAAAACAACAATATATCGATCATAAACATCGATGTTTTCTAATTCAAAATATCGATGTTTTTTATAAACGATGTTGCATCCCTAGTTCAAATATGTTAACTAATGAACCATTATAGCTTCATCTATACTATCTATACTTACTTATACTTAATATTATTATAAAGAGGTAAAGTTTGTGAGTTTGTGGGTTTGTGAGTTTGTGACGTTGTGGCGTTGTAAGGGGTAATCTCAGGAACTACTGGTCCGATTTGAATAATTCTTTCAGTGTTATATAGCTCATTCATCGAGAATGGTTATAGGCTATATATCATCACGCTAAGGCCAATAGCTAATAATAAGTCTATAATGTATATACTTATCTATACTACAATATTATAAAGAGGTAAAGTTTGTGAGTTTGTGACATTGTAGGGGGTAAATCTCAGGAACTACTAAACTGATTTTGAAAATTCTTTTACCAATAGAAAGCCACGTTATTTGTGAGTGTCATAAGCTATCATCACGCTAAGACCAATAGGAGCGGAGCAACAATGAAAAATATTTTAAAATCGGTGTATTTTTTTCTTTTGATAGCTTCCGCTGCGTCTTAGCCCAAAATAACTATTCCACGCGTGCGAAGTCGTGGGCAGAAGCTATTCACTAATTATATTATCTATAATCTATATTAATATTATAAAGAGGTAAAGTTTGTGAGGTTGTAGGGGGTAATAGGTATCTGGGGAGTCGGAGAAAAATGGTCGAACGAAAACGTTTCTTACGAACGCTGCCTTAATTATGAGATATATATGATTGAGTTCTAAAGAAAAGTTGTAGCTTGATAATGCCTATTACCGCCCAACGAAGTGGGCACGGGTCGGCTAGTCTATGTATAATTCGATGTTACGTGCATTTCCCTCTAGGCGAGGAAGATCGCATCCTTATAGTAGGTGCCACAAACCGCCCCCAGGAGTTGGATGAAGCAGCACGGAGGAGGCTGGTGAAACGGCTATACATACCGCTACCTGATGTTGAAGTAAGAAAGCAATAGATTACAATTTAGCATGTAAATTAAGTGAGACTTGTCGAGAGTTCCCGAGTTCGATTCTCACAGGGCTCTGAAGTTTGAATGTTCAATGAAATTTATAACAATTTATCTTCTTCTTTTGGCCTTATACCATTTTTGTTATCATTTGGTTCTCCTAATGTGTCGTCTCAGAGACAACTGCTCCGGTTTATCATTACGCTACTCCCTGTATGGCAACGAAGTTCTGTCTATGGTTGCAATAAATGTAGTTGTGGCAAGACATTATCGCCATGCGTTACGAACTATCAGACTGGGTGACGATAGACTCAGCACAATAACTGGTCCCACGGTTTTTAAACACATCTAAGGAACTAGGTAACGATATTTTCAAGTTATTATTGAAAGGACAAAGGTTTGCGAACATTATTCTAAGCTCCTTCATTGCAATTAATTTTCAGGTTAGTTTTTAGCGCGACATGTAGTCGAAGTTTAGTTACGCGGGTATGGGACTAGCATTAGATAATTGTTATGAATTTTATATTCCTTGTAATCAGAAACATCCATGTTAGATTACGTTTGCCAATTAAAATTACATATAATATTATCATTACATAGTATAAAACGAAGTCCCTTACCGCGTCTGTCTGTCTGTCTGTTCGCGATAAACTCAAAAACTACCGAACGGATTTTCATGCGGTTTTCACCGGTGGACAGAGTGATTGATGAGGAACGTTTTAGTATATAATTTGTCAGGGATTTTTTCATAATCAGGGAGGGACAATATATATATATATATATTATATTATATTATATTATATATTATATAATTACACAATACAAAAGATAACATACCGATGGTGCCATTTGATTTTACTAAATGTTTCTTGAAGTAATGTGACCTGTCTACTGTATTTGTCCAATAACATCAAAACGTATTGTAAAAAAAATGCATTTGTTATATAAAAACAGGCTCGCAAACAAATAATATCAAATTTATTGATGAACGAAAACAACGATCTAACGTCTGCACAAGTAACGGAGATAGCTAATTTAACTGATGGGTACTCCGGTGCGGATATGAAATCACTGTGTTCGGAGGCCGCTATGGGACCCATACGCTCTGTTCCATTGTCCCAGATTGTCAGCATCGACGCAAACAATGTGAGTAACGACATGGCAATTATAACTAATTAATATAACTGAAACATCCCAAAGTTATTTTTATCACGTCATATAGCACGTGATATTTCACGACTTGTTATGTATCAAATGTGGCGATAACATATTGAACCATAGCGAGTAACAACGGCGACAAATAAATGCCTAATTAAATTACCTCTCATTGTTGCAAAGTTGTTTCAGGGTTTCAAGGAAACATATCGTACAATAGAAAGTAACATCATTGAAAATGTTGTTAATTCTGTTTATACATATCATTAAAATGCTTTTCGTTTATCTTATTCCTATATGTAACTCATAGTACGATGAAATTTTACGAATTATAAAGTACAGTGTAAATTCCATTTAACGCCACTCGGTGTATCGAAATCTCCCTAAAACGTCGAAATTACTTTACTTTGTTTGGTTCATCTTCAAATAATATTGATTTTTCTTCTCTCCATTTTAACATCTCTCAACAACGCGATAAAATGCAAAATATATAGCTAATTTGGCCCGCGTAAATTTACAGTTTTAGTCACACTGGCGCTTCTGATACATTTATATAATGTAACATGTGATATATTTTATCACTTGTTATATGCTGTAACTTGTGATAATTGAAATGTTCCATTCCTATAGGCATAGTAAATAGAAGTTAATATATTATGTATTGATAAAAATATCTATATTCATTAAAATATGTATATTGTGATTTAGGTTCGTCCAGTTTGTATTCAGGATTTCATAAACGCACTGCAGAGAGTGAAACCAAGTGTATCGCAGGACGACCTGGGTCAGTACGTCAAATGGAATAATACTTATGGTCAAGGATTTTAAATAAAATAAAAATATTTGCTTTTTATTTCTTATTTATGATTTAGACCTAACCTACAACCAGAGACGAACATATTATACACTAGCTTCTGCCCGCGACATCGTCCGCGTGGAATAGTTACTTTGCATGGGCTATCGCTAACACGTAGCGAAAGCTCTCAAAAGAAAAACAAAACAATTTTAGTACATTCTTCATTCGTGCTCCGCTCCTATTGCTCTTATAGTGTGATGATATATAGCCTATAGCCTTTCTCGATAATTGAGCTATCTAATACTGAAATAATGTTTAGAATCGGACTAATAGTTCCTTAGATTAGCGCGTTCAACCTACTAACCAAACAAACCCTCCAGCTTTATAATATTAGTATAGACTAGCTGTACCCGCAGCTCCGCACGCGTTTTTTTTTATTCGTATTAAAGAATTATAAAATTGTGAGACTATGTACAATTATAGAAATGATCTTTAAAATCAATTGTAAGTACGCCACTTACAGTAACAAAATCAAAACAGTGAAAATCGGTCTAACCGTTTTGGTGATAGCACAACGGGCGAAGCCATGGTTAACTAGTTTAAATTAAATTACTTTTTATAAGGTCCGCTATCTGCTAGTGAAAATCCCGTGAAAACCGGTCTAACTGTTTTGAAGAAATCACTGTGGGCGAAGCCACGTTTAACAGCTAGTATAAACTAAAATTGTTTGAATTACTTTTTATAAGGTCAGCTATCTGCCAGTGAAAGTCTCGTGAAGATTGGTCGAACCGTTTTGGAAACAACACTTCGGGCGAAGCCACGGGTAACAGCTGGTTTAAATTAAAATAGATTGATATTGATACTTGTTATGATGTCCTATCAGATGGTGAAAATTGGTCCAACCGTTTTGGAGATAGCATTGTGGACGAAGCTGCGGTTAATAGCTAGTCTAACTTAGAGTAGCCTAAGTAACCCGCTGTAATTTCAGCTATGTGCCAGTGAAATTCCCGTCAAAATCGGTCCAGCCGTTTCGGAGATTACCTGGAACAGACAGACCGACAACAATTTTAAAAATTGCATTTTTGTTATCAGTAGCGTGTACAGTTTCATACCCAATCAGTAAAAAAAAAATATTTTGATATTACATACAGACCCTTCATTTATATTATATGTATAAATTAATATTTGCATAGTCCTCTAATATAGTCCTTAAATACTTTAATATAAACTTTAAGCGATGATGGCTCCGTTGTTTAGCGTGATCGACATCACGTTAATCGACATAGTTTTAAATCCTTACTAATGAGCCGGTACTTGCAGTAAGGGCAAACGTTGTGGTGAGAGCATAGCATGATAATAGGTATTAAAAAATTTGAGCCGTCACGGAATACCTGGCAGATGTGAAACATCGAAATTGTTTTGTATAAGTTATATGTATAAAAGAACAGATTACGACAGGAACCAGCTATGGCATAATGAAAAGATAAAGCATTACAAATTTGTTCCATAAAATAATAACTGTTTATTTATTTTATTAGATTAATATTCATTTTTATTAAATACAAAAATTCAACTAGGCGCGGTGTCTTTGGCGACAAAACAGTTTGAACCTAATGCATATACAGATAGGGTTGCAAATGTTTTTGAGTATTTCGTTAATAGTGCAAAGTTCGTATTATGCGTCGCCATGCCAACAATCAGGTTTACCCTCCGCCTATAGTTGTTTCACATCAAAAAATACTGCAAAACGCTATCAAAAGGGGACTTTTACTAGATGTTAGAATGTCCAAATGCAATAGTGGAAGAATATTAATGGCTGACAAAATAGTACCATAGTTTTCATTTATATTGTACTAGCGGGCCCGGCAGACGTTGTCCCGCCCTGATTATAAAAAAACATACTGGACAAATTATATACCAAAACGTTCTTCGTGAATCACTTTATCCATTGGTGAAAACCGCATAAAGATCCGTTCAGTAGTTTTTGAGTTTATCGCGAACATACAGACGCGGTAGGGGACTTTGTTTTATACTATGTAATGATAACTAATAAATGTTCAATTCTGTTAGCTTTACGTAGTACTTTTTTAATATATTTTGTGTCTATTATTCTATATCAGAAATAATACTAGTCCTTCCATTTCACCCTTTTTATTTGCTTACTAAAACAAGCTAGTGTTGAGGCCCAGAAGTGCCTAATTAGTCGAAGGTCAAGAGTTCACGTTTCATTACTCAAACAACAGTAGAGATTTTATAGACAGCTGTTTTTGCTTAAAAATATATAAATACGTACAGTCTACATAGTTTTTATCGAACTGACTACGCTATTGGCTTGGGAAGGCCTTCACAGCTTCACCAGACTACCAGTCTATATAAACCATCTTTAGGCTTTTATCCCATAAATACTTATGTTAAAAAGTTTGTTTATATTTAACTGATAAACATAGTAAATAAATCTTCAGTATTTCACAAATTACTTATTAGAAATTTTCAGGGAGTTTATACACCATCTTAGAATTCATGCTCTATGTAATTATTTCCCATCCACTTCACTTGTGCGCAAAATTCAAACTATATTGCGCAACAATTTATCAATATTACACAATATATGCTCATATAACTCAAAATGATAAATAAAAACCAATACAAGACAAAGATCCCACCAAAAACTTCTTAGTAATTTAGTTCCATTTCGCCTTTTCATGAACCTCTAAGAAGAAAACTTTTTTTTAAAATATAATCAATATTGTAGTTGAAACTGGCTGCATTCCGGATTCCTGGAAGCAACAAATTATAATTCTTATTCTTAAACCTAACAAGGATCCTTTGGATTCGAAATCTTTTAGGCCTGTAGCTTTATCATCTGTTCTTTCTAAATTGACCGAACACCTCATTAAAAATAGATTAGAATGGTTCTTAGAGCATTATAATTTATTAAGTACCTCTCAATTTGGGTTTAGGAGGGGACGTAGTGTTTTTGACAATCATTCTATTTTTTCCACAGATATTCAAATTGCCTTAATTAGAAATGAATCACTGGTGGCTGCATTTCTTGACATAAAAGCGGCGTATGATAATGTTGACTTGATTATTTTAAAAAACAAATTGGAGTTTTTTAATGTTCCTTTAAAATTTATAGATTTCATTTTTAATCTTTTTAGTGGTCGATCTATTATATTGAGAACTCTGGGAGTAGACAATCACAGTAGATTACTCTGGAAAGGTGTGCCTCAAGGATCTGTTCTTAGCCCTATATTGTATAATGTTTATTCAAGCAACTTAGACTCTGCAGTTTTGCCTCAATGTGTCCTCAATGGTCCTTCAGTATGCCGATGATTTGCTAATATATTCCTCTAATAATTCAGTTATATTAGCCTCTAGTATAGTACAACAGTCTCTGGATAGATTATCGCAATGGCTCTCTGAACATTGTCTTTCACTTTCTGTTTCTAAAAGTAAAACAGTTATCTTTTCCCGTAGGAAAACTAATCCTCACGTTAGCGTTTCTTTTAATCAGTTGATATTACCCATTTGTAATGAAGTTATTTTTCTTGGTAGGAAAGTTGATAGCAAATGTACTGGCAGGCCTCATATTGATTACATAGTTGCTAAATGTGAACGTAATATTAATATCCTAAGAGCACTTTCTGGAGTTTGGTGGGGTGCTCATCCTTTTTCTTTAAAATTAGTTTACATTGCGTTAGTAAGAAGCCTGCTAGAATATAGTGCATTTACAATGGGTCCAGTTAATAAATCTGCAATACATAAACTTAACCTAATTCAATCTAAGAGTCTGCGTATTGTCATAGGAGCTATGAAAAGCACCCCAGTTAATGCACTACAAATAGAATGTGCTGATCCACCGCTTCATATCAGAAGGCAATATTTATCAGATAGGTTCCTATATAAATCTTTACAATTTCGAAATCATCAACTTCATCATAAAATTGCATACCTTAACATTCTATTGGATTATAATAATAATTATTGGCAACGCAGATCCATTCCGCATTTAGTTCAAAGTTTCAGAAATTTAAATAAATACGTTTGCGTTGTTAATGCTTTTCCTTGTCATCCTCTATTTTTTTTCGATTATAGTGTTCTTATTTTCCAACCAGATATACGTTTATCAATAGGTATAGAAAAGGATGTCCCAAATCCTGATGCTGAACTTTTTAAGTTTATTGATAAAAACGCTCCAAACGCGGAAATTTTTTTTACTGATGCTTCAAAAGCTTTAACTGAAGATATTTCAGATTTATCTGTAAATGTTTCTGCATTCCATAATAATAATGCTCAAGGCGTAGGTGCTGCATTTTATCAGTACTCTTCCGGATATTTTGGACTTTTTAAATATTCTCCTCTTATTTCTATTTTTTCTGGAGAGTGTTTAGCTATTCTGAAATGTATTGATTATATAATAACAAATAAAATATCTAGAGCTGTAATTTTTACGGACTCATTAAGCTGTTTACAGTCTCTTTTGCATAATCCGTTTAAAAAAACTAATTTCTCAGCTATCTCTCTTGTTATTAAAAATAAACATAATTGCTACCAACTAAGCTTACAAGTATCCTTGATATGGATTCCTGGTCATTCAGGTATTCAGGGTAATGAAAATGCAGATAAATTGGCAAAAATGGCTGCTTTTCAAGGTGCGTTTGTTAATAATCTATATAGTAATGATTTGGTTTCTACTCTGCCTCGTGAAGACTTGATGGAAAAGTGGAATACAGAATGGAGCAATTCAATTAAAGGTCAATTTTATAAGTCGTTTCAACCTAAAATTTCAATGAAACCGTGGTTTTCTAAACTTAGATTAAATAAGAAAACAACGACTGTTATTTCAAGGCTAAGGTTTGGCCACTGCTCTTCCCCACTTCATTTGAACAAGCTAAGAATTAGAGACTTGTCTATTTGCGAGTGTGGCCTTGAAGATGGTAGCATTATACATATTCTTTTTAATTGTCCTCTTTATAACTCTCTACCACTGTATGATATTTTGTGTAGTTATAAGGCTATCCTGCCCTGTGATCTTTCATCTATCCTGTCTCTTAATAATAAAATGTATGTTATATCGCTGATAAAGTTTCTTAATTATCATAATATTTCTTTGTAAACCTCCGATCTTATTTTTGTGTATATATTGCCTACTACAACCTCCTCACTATTCCCGCCCAAATCCATCATTGTATATAATCCTCAAGATAAGTCATTATAAAAAGTCTGGAAGTGGAAGTTATAACAAGAAGAGTTCATTAAGATGAAGTGACCAATTTATTACATGAAAATGGCAGGAATAGTCTTTGAAAAGGACTGGGTTGCCAATAACGAAAAAGAAAGAAAAAAGAATCCCGCGCATTCGCGAAATGCGTTGACATTGACGTAGGTATATAATCAAAATTCTGTTTACCTACGTTTAGATGAAATTTTTGATTTGTTGATATTGTGTTTATTATTATGTGTCTGAAGAATTATATAAATTATGAGATAATAAACAACCAGTAATTCTTTTGAAAATGGATCAAAAAAATAGAATTGTCGTGCTTATTGATATGGACTGTTTTTATTGCCAAGTTGAGGAGAAATTAAATCCGGAACTGAAAGGGAAACCCATTGCTGTTGTTCAGTACAACCCTTGGCAAGGAGGAGGGTAAGTTACAAGATTTGTAGTAATATTTATCATTTATATAAGGTATCATAGATATATTCCGAGTTAGTTTTACCTAGTGAATTGTTGCCTAGGTACATTTTATTTTTTAACCACTAGAATTTTTAGAATTTTTTCCTTTCGTGGAGCTATTTCTCAAAGGTCTTAGAATAAATTCCCGTTGGAAAAATTAAAAAATTGTTAATTTTCGTTTTGTTATTAACAATTTACTAGGATGATTTTTTTTTAATAATATTATTATTGATCTGTTTTCTTATGATCAGAAGCTACTTAAAAATGATTTTTAATAATTTTTATCTCCTATTGTTTAAGTAATTGTTATAAACAAATACATTGTTTATGAAATAATTTAAATTTTTTTTCAATGTTTAATAAAGCTTTATAATTTTTCATCTTAGTAAATTGTTAATAACAACACGAAAATTAACAATTTTTTATTTTTTCCAATGGGAATTTATTCTAAGGCCTTTGAGAAATAGCTCCATGAAAAGAAAAAATTCTCAGATTAATAGTTTAACAATTATCGCACTTGCAATGTTAATGTTCATGCTACAAAAAATTGTTAATTAATTAATGGATAACTTATTGAAAAATCG
Organism: Antheraea yamamai; assembly: GCA_036509395.1. Taxonomy (NCBI): domain Eukaryota; kingdom Metazoa; phylum Arthropoda; class Insecta; order Lepidoptera; family Saturniidae; genus Antheraea; species Antheraea yamamai. Next base: position 20,804,861 of record AP028433.1, on the reverse strand, counting down.
CGATAAAAATTTTTTGACCACGGATTATTGTTCATTGATCTGTCCTGTAGGTGCCTGAATTTTTTCAATTTTTTACTTTCCTATTTAATAAGTTTAAATTTTACTTATTCATTAAAGGTCCGAAGGGGGCGTGACTTGTGCAAGCCGGAGTACCTGCTTTTGGGCGTATTTTCGACCCTCTGGGAAAATTAGAAATATTTGTCCTGCAATTCCGGGAGATGAGACTTTTTTTAGAAAATTTCAAATTTGCAAAATCTTTATTAGTTTTTGAGATATTTACAAAAAACTAAACCCCCTTTTTTATTTTTAGTTAATTGTTACTAACTTTTGCAATTTTTACAAGCAGAACTTCATTTTTTTCAAAAATCATCTAGATGCCAATCCGAATCGAATGACATCTCAATCATAATTTTCGGAGACTGCTGAAAAAAGTTGACTAAAAAGGCACTCGGTGACTAGACTAATATACATAGTTTCATACAAGTTATTATTTTTTTAGTTGAAATCTCAACCTTTTTTTATGCAAAATTACTATAATTGTTAGTACTGTTACAAGAGTCTTAAATACTTAAAATTTATTTTTTCCACAAAATATATATTTTTCCAGCAATAATTTTTTGCTCTACTTATATATAAATATAGTATTGTACAAACTGTTGAACTTAAACTTAAAAATCACCATGTTGTTAATATACAAAATTACCAATGATTATCATGAATATCTCAGTAACTATAACTTCCCGCGGCGGGGGAGTTTATAGGGGTAGTCTGCCCCTTACCCCACCCCTCTCACCCCTTTCAACCCTTATTTCAGGATGCGAATTCCTAATGCAGCCCCGATTTCTAATCAAATTTTGACAGAGCATTTAAAAAAGTCACTTTCCACCATTAGGCTATTGAGAAGAACTTATGAAAACAATCTAGTATATTACAGTATTTGTTTCTTTCCAGAATCATAGCTGTTAATTATGTAGCAAGAGCATTGGGAGTAACAAGGCATATGAGAGGAAAGGAAGCCAAGGAAAAGTGTCCCGAGATTCAGTTACCTTCAGTGCCCTGTCATAGAGGAAAGGCAGATATCACCAAGTAAATAGTTATCACTACATATTATAAAACAAAGTCTTCTGTCACATCTGTCTGTTCACAATAAACTCAAAAAAGACTGAATGGATTTTATGCAGTTTTCACCAGTAGATAAAGTGATCCATGAGGAAGGTTGTCAAGGTTTTTGTTATTATCAGGGAGGGACAACGTCCACTGGGCCTGTTAGTCTTTATTGTAAAATTATGGAAAAATTATATCTAAATAACAAAAAGTATTGAGAGTCGCTCCTTATTTTTTTAAAAGCAATGTTATAATTGACGTTAAAGTACTCACCTAGTGTAATATGGGTAAGTTTGTGTTCCTGGGATGGCAAATTCATTAGCAATGTGAATGATAACAAATGAAACCAAATAAGAGTAATATAATTAATGGCTTAAGATAAGATTCATGAAAGAAAATATATTAGATTAGCTGTGTCAGCGACTCCATCCTCCTGGAACCTTGTGGAATAAAACAGCTATTAATAAAGTCATCTGAATGCATTAAGTCCGTTTTTATTGTAGTCTATTATATATAGAATTCTAGTCTATGCGTCTTCTATACCTATAATAAGAATGTAAATCTAATGTATCTGCAATTATTAGATTTTTGAGAAAAAAATAATTGCAGGTGTCTAGGAATAAGTAATAAAAAAATACATTTCAATCAATTTTCGAAATGTCTGTCTGTCCATCTTTCTGTTTGTTTGAACACGCAGCACTGTTAAAGTACTGTGTTCAAGATAAAACCTTAACAAGAAAATCGTAGAGTAAATCCTTCTGGTAACATTGAGTTTTTGTTTCATTAAAATCGGTCCATTCAATGAAAAGTTATTGTAATTTGAAAGATGGCTCGAGTTAATTACGAGAAAAGAGTAGGTAGGTAAATGTAATTCAATCTCATACCAAAAAAGGTCATTATCAAATTTAAAAATAATATCAAAGACATAGTAAAGAAATGACTGTTTTTTATGTTGTTCCATGCGGTTGAAGCTGCGAGCACAGGTCGTCTCTAATAAAACCATTATGTTCTAAATGCAACATTTCCATTTTAGGTATAGAGATGCAGGTATACAAGTTGCAAAGGTACTACAAAGATTTACACCACTGTTAGAAAGAGCTTCTATTGATGAAGCTTACTTGGATATCACGGAACCAGTAAGTTGTTACTATATTGGCGGGGTGGTAGGGTGTCTATACCCGACTGGATCGCGACCACCATACACCAGGTGGAACACCCGCTATAGTGGCACGTTTGGGCGTGTCGCGTTCCGGGATCAGCCGGTGTATATCCAGCAACCGGAGGGGGCGGGGGGGCTGTCCCTGACTGGGTGGCTGTCCCTGACTGGGTGGCTTTCAGGCCGGCATGACAGCGGCGACCGGTGATGGATAGTATGTCTTTCGGTGGTCGCCATTGTTTTTGGATTGTACTGTGCTTACCATCAGGCACAGTACAGTCACTTTGCCGAGCTACAATAAAAAAAAAAAAAATGCGAAAATTTCACTAATATTTCTTTTGGGGGTCTCAGTCTGCCATGCAGTGGCTTTTATATTTTATTCATAATCTTGTGTTATTTGACTGCATATTTTGTAATATTGGTGGTACTTTAGGTAATGTAGTTGGTTATCGTGCACAAGTGGAGTGGATGGGAAATAATACTAAACAATGGAGCATGAATTCAGAGATATCACAAGAATACACTGAAAAGTTCTAACAACCATGTTACTAGAACATTGAAATTATCACAAGAAACTTGTAATATTATTACCTACTCCACAGTGGCATTAATAATCTAAAATATTGGTATCCAAAAAGAACCCCTTTAATAAAACCTTCATTACTATAATAAACATTGTAACTCTTTTGTTTTTTTTTTACTATAAAGACCATATATATACAGGGGCATTCTATAAAATATATCATTTGTTTCGTGGATTTCATGTGTGAAACTACAGATCCAATTCACAAAATTATTTCACTTACAGAAAGCTATGTTTATCCTGGGTGACATAGGCTATATTTTATCATAATGAAGTTTAAATATTGTAATGAATGTTGATGATATCTCAGGTACTAGTTAATAACTTATTATTTACAAAAATGTCACTAGATATTATAAAACAAAGTCATCTGCCACGTCAGTCTGTCTCTTCGCGATAAACTCAAAATGTGATGCATGAAGAAGTTTTAGATATAAAATTTATCAAGGTTCTTTTAGTATCAGGGCGGGATAACGTCCGCCGGGCCCGTTATTACTAAATATATATATGTGAGAGACCAAGAGAATTAAAATCGTAAGATTTTATTTAATGTAATATATTACAGTTAAGAGATCGTTTAAAAATGTGAATAAGCTGTTAATACAAAATCGTGTAATTTGTCCGGTTAATATTATAGGTGCAACAGAAATTAAAATCTCTGAATGTTAACAAAATCCAAGCAAATACGCTGCCTAATACATATGCACTTGGTTATGATAATGTGGAAGAGTTTCTTACCGACGTCCTCACGTGTGGTGGTGATTCTATCGATTTTGATCACAACCATGCCAGCATGTTGTTGATTGGAGCAGTAATCGTAAGCGAGATAAGAGCAGCAGTCTATGAAGAAACAGGTATTGTATGGCTAATTGATATTTATTGTACATCCAATAATCATTATACTAGATATGTTGTGTTTACCAAGTTTTAGTAATAAACTAGGTACCTAGCTAATGTCCACGACTTTTTCTGCGTAATAATATATTTTATATACACAGGAAAAAAAAGCACCACACAGTTTGCATCAGTTCATTACGATAAGAAAAGACACATCACTGAACACCTAGGTGCTTATACTCGTAGTTTGTTAAAACTTTATAATAAGTTATTGTGGTAATCCTTTTTTCATACAAAAAACAAGTGTCTAAAAATTACACTTAAATATGTTATCGAAATCTAGCAAGTAGTTTTTGAGTGATTAACGCACAACCGTAGATCTGTATCATTTTATTTATTTATATATATATATATCATTACATAGTATAAAAAAGTCCCCTACCGCATCTGTCTGTCTGTCTGTTCGCGATAAACTCAAAAACTACTGAACGGATTTTCAAGCGGTTTTCACCAGCGGATAAAGTGATTCATGAGGAACATTTTGGTATATAATTTCTCAAGGATTTTTTTTATAATCAGGGCGGGACAACGTCTGCCGGGCCCGCTAGTATATATATATATATCATTACATAGTATAAAACAAAGTCCCCGATCGCGTCTGTCTGTTCGCGATAAACTCAAAAACTACTAAACGGATTTTCATGCGGTTGCCATCAGTGGATAAAGTGATTCATGAGGAAGATTTTGGTATATAATTTGTCAAAGGTTTTTTTTTATAATCAGGACGGGACAACGTCTATCGGGCCCGCTAGTATATATATATATAAGATAAATTGGTTTGTTTACAAACTTAGAAAATGAACAAACCGTCAAAATAGTGATCCAGCCTGTACCCTGTCTTATTACGACGTGCTAATTTAAAAGACGTTGATATTAATACTGAATCCTCTTGTTTTCACTACAAGATTGGCGATAACCACCTGTTGTTTACTCTAGACAAATCTACGATATATTTTATTCAGCCATCTGGTATTTATTATTTACTTTGTGAAGATTCTCTAGTAAACCTTGCTAAGAATACATCGTATTTTAATTCTTAAAAACCATCGGGAGCGCCCGGTGACTCTTAATTATATTTTCATATTCATGTTTTCATGTTTATTTATTAAAGTGAATCTTTTTTCCATCGCTTCATTTTTTTTCTTCCATCTATCGCATGTCGCATAAGAGCCTGTCCAGATAAAGCGATTTATGCGCGAGTCGACTCGCGCGCTTCAAAATATATTGCGTCCAGATACTGCGTTTTACGCGCGTTTCTACCCTAGGAAACGTCGCATACGCTGGTATACTTCGTACGGATACGTACAACGCGCGAGTCGAGTCTCGCTCATTGCACCCGTTTTACGCGCGATTTAGGAAACGCGCCGCACCATCCCAACGGGATACATATATGTAGCTCTAGTATCTCGGGTACGCGCGAGTCGCCTCGTGCGTAAAACGCCTCATCTGGACAGGCTCTTACAGTCTGGCGCCGGAGTAGGGGAAAATGAAAGGCATTCGCCATAGCAGCCAACAGCAATAGGGCGAAGCCCATGGCTCAATTCAAAATGATTCAATAATTTACATAAATACTGTGCTCGGTTTTTCACATACGTCTATCATCTGAATGATTGTATTTAATATGTATTCCAAACTCTAATACGTAAAATGAAATGAAAATTTATAATTTGATATCTTATCTACTATTGATTTCCCATTATCACTCCCATTTTCCAATTATCAAGTTAAGATTAACAACGCGATTTTAGGGTATATCAAATTATTTTCCCAAAATTTTCGGTTAAAACCGAAAAAAGATTCACTTCCATCATGATTTCATAAAATCACACAATTTTTTTTCTAGGCTACAGATGTTCAGCAGGTATTGCTCACAACAAAATATTAGCTAAACTTGTTTGCGGCATGAACAAACCTAATAAGCAAACAGTCCTACCTAAACATTGTATCGATATACTATACAAGTGAGTTGTACAATTTTTTTTAAATATTTATTCAGCTATGGATACTATAAGAGCAAAACGCTTTAACTATGACTTACAATTACTATCTTATGTTTGTAGGACGTTGCCCTTGAAAAAAGTTAAACACCTTGGAGGCAAATTTGGAGAATTTGTTTGCGAGTCACTAAAAATTAATACAATGGCTGAACTGCAAACGTTTTCTGAAAAAGAACTTCAGTCTAAATTTGATGAGAAGAATGGGTACGAACTATTTTTCCCCATTTATAAGTAGTAACTAAACACAACTTGAATTCTCATTAAAACGCACTATATTTTTAGAACATGGTTGTACAACATTGTACGTGGAGTAGATTTGGAACCAGTTCAAGCGAAATTCAATCCTAAGAGTATTGGTTGTTGTAAAAATTTCAAAGGTAAATCTGCTCTTCAGACTCTGGATACTTTGAAGAAGTGGCTCAAAGACTTAGGAGACGAAATCGAAGATCGTTTGGAAAAAGATGCATTGGAGAATAACAGAACACCAAAACAAATGGTCGCCAGTTATACGACACAGTTGTCTGATAAAAGAGATGTCAGTAGTTCAAGATCGTACAACTTTAATACTGATGATGAGCTCTGTGGTGAATTATTCGCTAAAAAAGCATTAGAACTGATCATGGATAATTCTGAAGGGTGTAAAGTTAAAGGTAAATTGATCATTTTTTTTAACCCTCTCTGATTTAATTTTGTAGGTGGTGGAGCCACGCTGAAGCTATTATTGATTTCAGCATGAATGGGTTGGCTCGCCCCGGTACTACCACCTCCTCATAGAAAACCGACGTGAAGTGACAGTACTTGCATTGTTGCGTTTCGTTCGATCAGTGAGAGCGCCGGATACCCACCTCCTCACCCCTCCCCTCTCCTCTGCCCCTCCCTCTTTTTCCCTCAAAAACAAGCTGGCAACGCACTTTCGACTCCCCTGGTGTTGTTAGTGTCTATGGACGGTGGTGATCATTTAACATCAGGTGACCCACCTTTTCGTTTGCCTGCTATGACATAAAAAAAAATATATTAAATATTGTATTTTAATATAAACCAATAATGCAATTGTTTACAGAAAATGAAACTAATAGAAGACTAAAAGCACCTTTAACGTTTTTGGGTATTAGTGTTGGGAAATTTGAAGATCAGCCTGATCCTAAAAAAATTAAAAAGATTATGGACTATTTTAGTGTTGAAACATCAAAAGAAAATGGAAAATGCATAGACATAGATAAAGGTGATACAATAAAAGAAAATTTAATACACAATGAAATAACAGTAATAAAAAACAATGAGAAGAATGTTGGAAAGGAATACATACTCCAAAAATTCTTTGAAAAATCAAAAAAAGACCAAGAAGAAAATACAACGTCTGTAAATAATGTAGGCAACAATAGTGAGGCGATTGTTGAATCAGATTTACTAAAACAGGAATCATTTTTCGCAAAAATGCTAAAAGGCAACAATTCTAATAATATTGCTTTATCTAATAATGTAAATGAAGTTAAATGTAAACCAATAATAGCAGAAAGTGACGTCATCAAATATGGCGAAGATAGTAACGATACGGAATACTCTGGATCAACAATCAATAACGAAATTAACAGAAGTATTGCTCTTTTTGACGATGACCCTCAAGATGTTGCTCGTGTTAGTAATATTCGACAATTACTCAGTTCTACAGTAGAGGTTGATAATTTGTTTGAAAACAATACTGAAACAGGTGATAATTTAAATAGATCAGACGAGAGAAGATCGACAAATGATAAAGTGGAAACATTTGTTTGTTCAGATTGTGCAAAAACATTTTCATTTGATATGTTTGAAATGCATTCAGATTATCATTTAGCTTTGAAGATAAGAGATGAAGAACGTCAGACAGCGCGCGAAACTAAACATAAAAATAATCTTGATATGCCATCAAAAGAGAACAAGGGACAAAAAAAATTGTCCGAGATTAATTGTAATAAATCGGAAAATTCTATAGCAAACTTTTTGGTAAAAATAGATGACAACATTGTAACTGAAATTTGTTCAGAATGCGGTAATAAAGTACCTCTGTCAAAATTTGCAGAGCATTTAGATTTTCATGAGGCCCAGAAGTTAAGTAGGGAGTTAAATAGAAAAACTCCGTTAGTAAAAACTGACAGTGTAAAACGTAAAAAGAAACCACTGTCACCTCTCAAGAAATTAAAAGTACCTTGCAAGTCTATAGACTCGTTTTTTAGGTAATTAGTATAAAATACACTTTCTTACTGAATATTAATATGAAGTCATATCATGTTGGTAGGGTCACGAAAAGGAGTATAAATTATAATTCTTAAACAATTAAAAAAATTAATTTAACAATTCAGTATACAGCTACCCCGTTTCTAAATAATTACAAGAGTATATGTACGAAACGCTAACTTTATACGTAGTCCGGTAAAGCTGTTAAGACCTTGCTAGGTCAATAGCGTAGCCAGTTTGAGAAAAAAAAAGCTAACTTTATAAGGCATGTTAGTGGACCTTACTTAAATGTTAACTTTTAATTAAGTATAATTTGTAATTCATGTTTGTAAATAGAATTGGACTCATATTTAAATCATGTAAAAAGGAATATAATAAAAATACCATGAATTTGTTTAAGAGTGTATATTATTGGGATTTTTTTTACACATTATGTAATTCATTTTGGAATTTCCTCCAGGCGTCGAGGGGTCCATGCTCTGGGCGGTACTTGACATTGCACCCATCATTAGCGAGACGGTCAGAAGCACGCAGCTCCTCGAATTCTTCACGTTCATACTTGGTGAAGCCCCACTTCTTAGATACATAGATCTGGAATTTATTAATAGGGCTAGTTAAAAATCTTAATAAAAGAATGGTACTTTAGACTTAGTAATTATAGTGTGTACAAATAGATTTTCATTTACTAGCTGAAATAAACAATATTATGCGAGTTACAAGTCACTGAGTTATGCAGTTTTTAAATCTAGCTTTTTCTTTGATCCGAGTCTGTGCCAGTGCCTGATGAAATTGGCAATGTGATCGAAGAAGTTATCAATCTTACCAATTAATTAAATTTAGAAGTTATTAGATTTGGGAACAGCTGGATTCCCAGTCGACACGCAACAATTTATGAGTTCATGAAAATGTATGAGCAATACACCATTTCAATAAGAAAATCAAATGCAGGTTGGGAATTTCACAGGCCTTACTTTAATTTAAAAATGGTTAAACAAAGACTTAAAAACATGTTAGCATAAGAACTAATACGATATTTTCTTTTGCCTCTAATTCCATTTAATGACAAATATGAGAAACTATACCCCAACTTAGGCCAATGTGACTTAGCGGTTATTGCTCTGTTCCACCTATTACCTAAGTTTGTGTTATAACTGTATCTAAAACACTCATAATAAATTATCCCTATCTTTCTATACTAAATGACCTTGTCAAAAAGACAAAATTTTATGAATATATCACAAACTTAATTCTCCAGTTTCTAAATCTACATACTTTATTTTGAAATTTAAAACATTGGTTTACCTTCTGGCGACCAGGGAACTTGAATTTGGCACGACGCAGAGCCTCAATGACTTGCGCCTTCCAGCGGTCACTTGAACGCACAGACATAATAGGCTGTCCGATGCGAACACGCGCTACTGTGCCCTGAGGCTTTCCGAACGCACCACGCATCCCAGTCTGGAGCCTATAATAAATAGAAAAATGTGTTAAATAACTATTACCCTCGTAAAGAGAAGTGCTGACTATGGGATACCCAGGGGCGAATTAAAATTGCTTCTCTATCAAATATGGTTACATTAAAGGAATGAGTTTAAATTAAGTTTGGAGAAAGTCAACGAAACCCCTGTTTATGACTGAAATGAAGTGGAACCAGATTGTATATAATTGACAACAAAATACATTTAAAGGTTAAGAGAATACTATAGTTTTTATTGTACTCTCCCAGGACTGACTTACACTGGCAGAATTCATATCTAGCCATTATTTAAAAAATAAAAAAATGAGTTGAAGTCGAAATATTCTATAGATATAACCTTTTTCTGAACTGTTTGAGCTTTAAGATAAAAAAAACTATTAAGTTAGATTAGATAATGTAATTGAAAGATATTAGTAATCAAAAGCATACAGCTATTGCAATATACTCATGTGTTCCTGAGCCATAAAGCCACTATAATGCTTGCCTGGAAGGTTAATAATATTAAGTTACTTTACAATTTTTGCCCCAAATAAGATTACAAAAAAAATATTTAAGAAAAAATTGTGTATAAAAGAGATTTATTGCTTGTGTCTGATTCTGTGTATCATTTGCAATACTGAAAATAGGCTAGAATGATTTACTATACAATCCAATGTGTGCTGAAAGTTGATTTCATCCTATCTTCATATAAATAATAAATTAATAAAAAATTTCAAATACATAGTATATAGTAACAGTAAATTTAAAAAGCATCATTGTTAAACACATGTAAAATTATTTTTTTGGTATGCATATGGGTAAATGTTATAACACTTGAGACACTGTCATTTTATGTCAATATACAGCAATCAAGTAAACTAAGTAATAAATCTAAAGGATAACAATCACTAAACTAAAATATTACTAGAGTTGCAAAACAAAACCGAGTAATTAAAAATAAATGATAATTTAATTCTAAAGGACTAGATTAATAAAATATGTTTAGAAGATAATAAATGATAAAGTATTTCACAATGTTTGAAAATAATGATTAGACAAATTAGTCTCAGATTTAACAGGCAATGACAATGATACAGCAAAAATCTACTGACTGTTTTGCAGGAAAAATTATGAATAGTCATTGAAAATGACAAAATTTATTTCATGATAGCATCTTCTATTTTGCATTACTAGGTGATTCATTATTTTATAATAGTGATAAAACACATAATGTAACTTTAACTATTATGATTAAAATTTTAGGATCTTTTAGGAATCTCACCCTAAATTAACATATCGTCATTTTTAAACTATTTAAAACAAAACAAAGCATCCTCACTTAGATTAAATATATTTTATGAATATTAAATAAGGACATAGTTATCTATGCTTATTCACCGGGGCTTCCATAATTATGTGATGCATATGACAAGAAAACATGAATATGATATTATATCTTGTATAGTGGATGCATTTCAGGTTAAAAAAATATAATTGATTTATTGAGAAAAACACTTATTTATTATTATTATTTACATTATGTGAAGGTTTAAGGAATTTAATGGATTTTTTATTGTCTTACATCTTTGAAGAGGACATTTAATTTTGCATGTATAGGTTCAAACTCACAAGGGTGTATGGGATGATTGCACAAAACTAGAATAGCCTTATAATCTTAATTTATTTTTCTATAAATAGTTTCAACTTCTAGAACGAACCAATCAATTAAGTTAATGTGAAAAAGTGGATTATAAAGGAACCATCTCAGTTTATATGAAATTCCCTAGACGCATACTGTATTTTTGCAAACTCAAAACTTGTGCAGAGACAGCGTTTTTTTTAAAAACATTCAGTTTAGACACAATAAAATTTGTTTCTTTATATATATTTTAGCAGTTTTTCTTCTGTTACGTATAATAAACATTAGGTACGTACTGCTAATTTTAGATCTGCTCATAATTAAATTTTCAGACATGAACAGAGAAAGTGATCACATTTTAGTACCCGTGAACAAGAATAGTATACTATATTACAACAAAAACAAACACTTACCTATCAGCTCCAGCGCACGATAACATTTTATTGATGCGGATGACATGGAAAGGGTGAAGCCTCATCCGGATGTGGAACTGATCCTTGCCGCAGTTTTTAACGAGGTACTTGTTGCAGCAGATACGACCCGCTTCCAGCGCTTCGGAGCTGAGCTGTTCATACTCATCCGATACCAAGTGCACGCATAGGGGAAAGTCGTCCACATTGGCTCTCTTTTTGCCCAAGTCGAAGATACGGATCTTGGGATCAGGCACACCCCGACAGAACCGAGATTTAGGATATGGTTTGTTTTTACAATATCGATAGCTGAAATAAAAAGAAATATAAAATTGCAAACGTTGTATCAAATAACATAACTATAAATTTTTTTATAAATATTTACCATCTCGCTGGTCGGCGCCCCATTGTGTTCTGAAATAAATCAAAATATAAATTTAGTAATACACACTGATCGTTTTCTAAAACTTATATACAGTATAATGACATAATTATTCGGATCACAACCGATTTTATATAGAAAAATTCAATATGCACCTCCACAAAGTGACACCGTAACCTCGAAAAGACAGACGGAAAAACGTCTAAGGTTGACGTTTGTTTGCCAATGTTACCAGTCGTAAATATTGAAATTTTATTAAACTAAGAATAACAAATATTAAATGATATGATATTGTACAATTTTTTGGTATAAAAAGAGAGTTTACAAGAAGCAGCAAAATATTATATTCATTGTATTGTAATCTAATTAAAAAAGATAATTATTCCAAGATGCCAACGTATTTCCGGTTTTATAAAATGTTCATTGATTCCTGAACGGATTTCTATATGTCAAATGAACAAAAACATTTAGGGCTGAATAGTTTTGTGAACGTTGAATTTTCAGAAAGTGCATTACTTTTATGGGCATATCATATCTAACAAATATAATAATATACGGATATGGGAGCTTTAACTAGCAGACAAAACGCTGGAGTAGAGGAAGCTGATGTAGTGTCAAATCATGCATACAAATATCCACCCAGATCGGGTGAGTGGTTTATTTATTTTCGTTTTTTCTACAATGTAGTAAAATTTCTTGATTCTAAGTAGTTATTCTATTTTTCACGATATAACAAAATTAATAAATCCTTTCTAAACAGTTTCCTAAATTATGCGAACTTAAATAAATAACATTTTTGGGATTGGGAATTATAATTTTAATTTTGTTTGCAGGTAATTATTTTGGGAGTCACTTCATTATGGGTGGGGAGAGATTTGATACTCCACAACCAGAAGCATATTTGTTTGGAGAAAACGCTGATTTGAATTTTTTAGGCAGTAGACCTACACCTGTGAGTAACAGATTCCCAAGTTAATTATAAATAATATTTATATGCCTGTATATATAAGAAAATTAAAATCATTACAACAACAATAGCTTTAAGGTCATTAATGAATCAATTGAATTGGTTATTAAAGCAGATATCTATTCCAATACAATAAAATTTCTAAGAAATGATAAGGATGGTCATATATAAATATGAAACTTGAAGTAAATGATTTGTTTTGTTTATTATTGTCTTCTTATTAATGAGAAATAAATATATTTTTATATTTATTATATAAGAAGCTTTATGGTATTTGAAAAATAGTTACCTTTTTGTTAAATTATTAATTTACACAATTTGAATTTAGTTATATTTGTAAGTTGATATGCTTTGACACTGGCTTAATATATGAATAGAGAAGTGCCCTACAAAAAGAAAAGAGAAAGTATATATGATTGTACTGAGTACAAAATGCATACGACTTTGGAGTTATTACCAAAGGATAAGGAATCACAGAAGAGATTAATAATGTAGAGAGTTAATACAGAAAGGAATTATAACTTAAAATGGATAATAGAATTTCTTATGGTGTTGTAAGTTCTGATCCAATTTCCAATTTATGACTAAATTTTTATGGATCATGGATACAAAGTACTATATTATTGTTGAATTACATAATGAGTTACTATTATGTTCATTACAGTTCCCATATCCTCCACCACAATCGAATGAACCGACCAAGACGCTAAAAAGTCTAGTCAATATACGCAAAGAGTCTTTGCGTTTTGTAAGATGCCCTGAACCACTGGGTAAGCTGGTCGACAATAAAATTGGTGATGGTGTGATGAAATCTCCAGATAGTAATGGAAAAGGGACATACTATAATATTGAGTTTACATTTGATTGTGATGCTAGATGTGCCATAACTATATATTATTTTTGTACTGAAGAAGTTACACCTACAGGAGTTGTGTGAGTATAATTCATTGACAATTTTTTTTATTTCTACTATCTCTAGAGAGTGCCAGCTGTTTCCAATATGTTCCACATTATGGTAACAAGTGGTGTAACTATATCATCTGAGGCTCGTGGCAAATTCACTGGATAGGGCTCCAGTAAAAATCGTCACAATGTAATTTAATTTTCATAAACCACTGAAGTAATTACTTCTGAACTAGTGGCCTCTTGGGTGGGGGCCCTGTGGCATTTTCTCACCTCTGCTGCACTGTAGCTACACCACTGTAAAAAACAATGGCCACCTTAGAAACACTAAACTGTTTCTATCTATTAAGGTAATAATGTGCAGCAGTTTGGCATGATTGAGCCACAAAGGAACTATATTTTCATTACATTCAGATGATATGTATTTTATATATATGTATTAACTGACCTGCTACTTGCAGTCATTTAAGAGCAAACTAGAATTTGTCGATACCTATACTGTGCAGTGACTTTGTCATGTTAGTATACAAAATGTAGTGTTAATTAAATTGATAGCACAATAAAATAAATAAAGTTTTAGTCCATTTTATTACAAACTGCCTGTGGAACCTTATTTAAAAAACAGTGATTAATGAAGTCCTCTGAATGTAGAAGTTCATTTACTTACCTACTTTTTTCTCTCGTACTTACGCCGCCTTGTCATTAGAATTACAATAACTTTTAATAGAGTAGACTGATTTTAATGAATCAAAGATTAGGTTGCTCTCGAAGATATGCTTTATGATTTCCTTGGTAAAGTTTTATTATGAACACAGTACTTTAACAGTGATGCGTGTTGCGTCATGATACAAACAGACAGACAGACATTTCTAAAAATGATTGAAATGTATTTTATTACTTACTAGCGGGCCCGGCAGACGTTGTCCCGCCCTGATTATGAAAAAATCCTTGACAAATTATATACTAAAACGTTCCTCATCAATCACTCTATCCACCGGTGAAAACTGCATGAAAATCCGTTCGGTAGTTTTTGAGTTTATCGCGAACAGACAGACAGACAGACTTTGTTTTATACTATGTAATGATTCCAACACAACTGCAACAATTTTTTTTCGCAAGAATGTAAAAGGTTAGACGTAAGATTTACATTCTTATTATATGTATAGAAAAACAGTGAAAATTGGTTTATATATTAAATGTTTTTGTAACAGTTACAATATTTTTCCATTATAGTTACTACCCACGAGATCCCGCAATGAACTCTCAAACCTATCACTATAAAAAAGGTGCTAATCAACAGTTCTGTCAGATAACACACGTTTTTGACCCTTCTAAGTATCCAGAAGAAGATTTAGTGTATAACGCTGACAGGGAAATTATACCGATAGCTATCTACTGTGTTATTGATGAGGGACAAGATGGTAAGTTTTCAATGTCTAGAAATATACATGGTAGTAAATCATCATCAGTCTGTAAGAGACCCACTGTGGGGCCATATGCCTTTTCCTGAAAGAAAGTTCGGGCATAGTCACCTCTCACCAGCACACGACATATTGGCGATTTCAAACTCGGACAAATTCACAGTTCTATGTTTTCCCATATACAGTTGTACTACAAGAACATTTCTCAAGTTCAAGTTTCCTCATAATATTTTCCTTCACTGTCAGTATATAGTGTTACCAATGTAAATTAGTATGTAAATTTTGAAAAAATCCTTGGTACATGCCAGACATTAGGTTGATACTTCCCTGGTTAGACTTATGATTAAACTATTTTTACTTTGTTTATATAGAAATTAGACAATCCCACACTACTATAGCTGTGGTTGAGAAACATTCCGATGGAACATATGTTTTGAAAGCACTCAAGCAAAAGCTGTTTGTCGATGGACTGTGCTATCTACTCCAAGAGATATATGGCATAGAGAACAAAAATCTGGATACTAAGGTATTTTTATTAAATTTAAGGGTTTTCCGTATTTATTCAGTACATTTTACTCTAAGGTGCATTTAATTTAGTGTCTTTAGGTACGATAAGTAAACAAAATATCGTACAGTTAAAACCGTTTATGGCGACATAGTTTAAAACAACATACCGGTAATATTGACCCAGAACGGAAGGTCCCGGCTGAATGCTGAAAATAGCTGAAAACGTCACTGGTTATTACAACTATCGATTTATACGACTAAATATGAGTATTCCCTTCAATATCTTTATAACAGATTTTGACTGTAGATTGTGTCTTATAGTAGTAATTTAGATTTAAAAAGAAGAACACTAATATAGTAACTAAGATGATATATAAAAATATAAAACTTAATAATATAATACTAATATAATCTAATAATTTTTTAAACAAATTTTATACATAATTTTGTGTTATTCAACTTTATATTTTGTAATATTAATGGCAATTTACGTAAAATAGTTCGGTTATTGTGCATGAATTCTGAGATGCCACAAAAACTCCCTGGAAAGTTCTAACAAGGGAGCCACCATCTTCTTAGAACATTGAAATGATCACAAGAAACTTGTAATATCCTTACCTACTCGACAATGAACCTACCTACCTAGTCTACTAGAAGATCGGTTGCCAAAAATAAAATTGATGAAAATAAAAATTGATTTTGCTATTTCTCTTGTAATATTATTTATTACCTATTCGACAATGGCAGTAATTAAGTGTGTTCCTCAGCCTAGTTCTGATGAGGAGACGGAAGACGGTGGGTCTGAATGCGTGATCTGCATGTGCGACGTGCGCGACACGCTGATCCTGCCGTGCCGGCACCTGTGCCTGTGCAACTCGTGCGCGGACTCGCTGCGGTACCAGGCGAACAACTGCCCCATCTGCCGCGCCCCCTTCCGCGCGCTGCTGCAGATCCGAGCGCTGCAGCGCGTCTCCGCGGACGGGAACACGCTCGCCACTACCGCGCCTCACGCGCAACTACCTGACGTAAGTTTACCAACATGTATATTAGTATCATCATTACATAGTATAAAACAAACTCCCCTACCGCGTCTGTCTGTCTGTCTGTTCGCGATAAACTCAAAAACTACTGAACGGATTTTTATGCGGTTTTCACCAGTGGACAAAGTGAGTCATGAGGAACGTTTTCGTATATAATATGTCAAGGATTTTTTTTTTACATTCAGGGCGGGACAACGTCTGCCGGGCCCGCTAGTATACCTTATATATGTATAAAGTAGATCCGTGCATAGTGAAATAAAAGGATGTCAAAATAGTGATGTAACAGGTCTTTATATACAGGATGACTGGTTGGTCACTGACAATATTGATAGAGAATACTCAGTACTTGATTCTCCTTCTAAACAAGTTAAATAAACATGTGCTTATTTGACCTAATCGTCTAGAGAAATACAGGCCATGCTTTTTCCAAACGCTTTGTTTACGTAGCTATACGTTACGTACAATAATAATTAATGATTATTAATTAGTTGTCTAATTAGTTTAGTTGCAACTAAATAATGACTAATTCGTTTGTACATGTACCGCGCTACGCCAGATCCAAGACTCCCTTATTGGCGGTCGCTCTTTTCCTTTTTGCAAATCAAGTCGATTAGTAAGGAGAGTGACGTAATTGAATGACGCGCTCTGTGCTGTGTGTTTGTTCGGCGGCATAGGCACCAACATATACATATGCAAACAAGATGTACTTTGCGTGTATATAATAGGAAAATCTTTTTATACCCTTTGACCATTTTCAACAGTGCCAAAAGTTCGAAATAAGAATAAAAATTTCAATATATAATGGTAGAAACAAATCTTTGCCTTAGAGTTATTTACATAATATAGAATTTAATCTTCTACAAGAAAATTATTGTTTGCTTACAGTCAGACCGATACAGTGTCAATATTTGTGTACCTTTTTCACACGCCTCGTTGACTCATTATTCTTACGCCCCTATGTTAATAAAAGGACAATAGCGTCAGAAGAAATTTATTTTCTTTTCGTACAGACAAAAATCGAATAGACTCACTATCACAATTAAGTACCGTCACAAACGCCTAATGATGTGGTAGTCACAATCCTTTTAAAGATAGATCTTTATTTTTCTTCGTATGTCTAGAATAGAACTTAGCTCGAACGCACCGTAATACGCTTTATATTAGAGGAGGGTGGAGAACTCTGGAAAGCTGAAGTCATTACTGGACCGAGAGACTTCGAAATGGTTTAGTTTTTATTTAATGAAGTGACGATTGCTTATTTGATAGTGTGTTCTGATACCACATCCGTCAACGTAGGCTCGAATCCTTCCGACTGAGTTGGAGCTTTTGGTAAAAAGAAACGTCATGATGAGACCATAGCATGGTGGCAGGGCTTTCTCTAAGTCCGCCTGGCTAACTACCATCCGCGATTTGGATATATGTCGTTAAGCACCTGTTGGTGTGTTCCGGCAGCTGTATTTGAGAGCCATTCCCCTTCTAACTTTAGTGTGCTTAATATCTTTAACCAAATCACTTGAGATTGTGGTCAAACGCTATAACTTATAAAGTATCTCACGTTCCCACGATTCATGAACCATTCGTTGTTTATTTGCATCACGCTGATATACTACTAATTTAAATTACACTATCGGCTGACGGTGAAGGAAAACATCGTATGGAAATCTGAATCTGAGATATGTCCTCGTAGTACTACTGTATGTAGGGAAAATATAGAACTGTGAATTTCTCAGAGTTTGAAATCGCCAATACGTCGTACTAGCGTATTGATTATGCTCATACTTTTCTTCGGGAAGAGGCATATGGCGCTGCAGTGGGTTTCTTACAGACTGATGATGATGAGGTTTTTTTTTAATTTTAATTTTTTATTCGTTCAGTCTCTTTGTCCTCATCTTTTTTTGCTTTCGTTTAATTTATTACATACGTCAAAAATCGTTGTACCTGTGAGCAACTATTGGGTCTTTTTTTACTTAACTATTAGCTTTTAGGACGGATTTTAATTAGGTTATTGTCTTTATGGCGAGTGCATTTTGATCCTTTATGGCCATTTTTAATCCAGAATGTCCCGCGTCATACTAACCGCGTCGTCAGTCACGTCGGTATGATGATGATGTTTGTATACAGGTGTATGAATATTATTGCAGGGTAGTATGGAGAACATCCCGGCGGGGTATGAACCGGTGTCTCTTATAGAGGCGCTAAACGGCCCGCACCCTGCGCGTGCGCTCCCTCCGCCCGCCCTACGTCACAACCCCGCCATCGCCAGCCCCGACACCGACACCGCTTCGCAGGTATACTTTACACTTCTTGAAGACTCTAGCAAGCCAGATCCTCGTCACAATGGTGAGCGGAAAAGTGGAGATAAGGAACCGGGTAGACGTGCACTGACCTGGTGTTCTTCTGCCGCCCAAACTGCCACAAACACCACACAGTGATTAACCTTCACAAGGTCGCGTTGAAAGTCTGATATATGTGACGCTACATTCTAAAGGATAAGCTAAATTAAATTTTAGCCGTTCCTAATCCTTTACGTAAATTTTCGAGATCTTCAAATTATGTACAGAAAGGTACAATTACATATAAGAGAAGGAAATCAAACGAAACGAAACTATTATAACATTATAAATGTGCAGTCCAACTGTAAATTGTACACAACATTACCAATTTTAACAATAACCACAGTGAGCGTAGTGTGATAACATATAATGCTATACTATCATATATATATCCATGTGGGATCGTGTGCTTGGAGAGTTAAACATAAAAACCACCTTAAATAACTTTTATTCGATCCGAATACAAAAACCGTATTATCACTTATACACTCGTGCGCCATATCAATCAATCAACATTTTTATATTGGCGTCTCGTAGATACGAATTCTGCCAGTGTCAAGTTAGTCATGGGAGAGTCACTTTATAGGTAGTATTAAATATTAATTGTATAAATTTGCTCTTCCAGATTAGGCCAGTGTAATATATCCAAGGACAAATACAATATATATAATCATGCTTAAATAAATACATATAAATTTACATAATGGTTAATGTTAGTAATGTTAAAGTTTAATTTTGTTACTAATTATAAAATCGGCCAAAGTATAGACAAAGGGAGAAAACACATATAAAAGCAAAGATTTAAAATCAGAAGGACGGGGTATACTGTCAGGCAAAATATCATACAAGGAATATACTATATGCTAATAACAATTTCCCACATACATATGTGTAACTTGACATCTATTATCCAGAAACGATTTGTCGTAAAAAAAATTAAGCCGTCAAACATAAATGATGATCATAAAAAAACACCTAAAATCTTCATCAACTAAAAACAATTTGAACTTCGTTCTCGGTGTATAAAAACTGAAAATGTAAACAAAAATAAATATGTTATACATGATCGATAAAAAATGGATTTAGTTCATTTTCATATGTAACGACTCATATACTCCACTATGCGAACGCGGGAAACTAAATATTATAGGACTTGTCTATGACAATCTCCTGGACTATAATAGCACCAGGAGCGGGGGATGCGAAACGATGAGCGGTTATAATATGCTACGTCGGCACGAGAGACTTTGCGAGAAGCACTACTGGAATGGGTTGGGATTTAGGAGTTGTTGGAATGATAATAGATGGCGTTATCACTTTTCCCTAGCTGCAAACTTTTACGCCACCTTTTTTATATTCATTGTAACTTAAGCTTGTAATTCATTTCAACCAAAACTTTCGAGATGACTTTGGATTTATTGTTTACTATTCCTCCTACTTTTATACAATATTCAAAACTAAATATTGTTTATAATTTTATTATAACATTGTTAACCATCTTTTAAGTTTACAAATAGGATTTTAAATGTCTTCTTGGCTTTGTTTAAATTTCCCTATAATTGAAAAATCATTTTTAGATGTAACAACTCGGCCTATTCATATGAATACATTATAATATGATGTTTGGAGCTATAAAAAAAGAACTTGTAACCTGAAAGAAAATTTGATATTTCGAAAAATGTACATTGTCGTTGACCAAAGCCGCGGGAAGAAGCAAGTCGTTAATTTCCTTGTGGTGTATTTTCTTTTAAATTCAGGCGGCTGAGATACTGAACCGCTGCAATTTGGAGCGCAGTTCCTCCACCAGCCTGGGCAGCAGCGGCAGCAGGAAAGCCAAGTCCGGTTCCCGGGATGATGTCAAAAGCATCCGGGACAGGTCTGGAGCACAGACTATAACACCTGAGGTACTGTGTTTTAATAATTTATGTCCACAGAAACTTAGAAAAACTGGATTTCGTAAAAGAGCGACATAAATACTAGAAACAATGATAAACTGGTCGCTTTACTTATGCATAATAACCGAACTATATTAAAAAATGCCACCAGTATTACAAAATATACTCAAATAACACAACATTATGTATACAATATAAAAGCCACTACACGACAGACAGAGATCCCGTTAAAAACTCTACTATATAATTTATTTATTTTTTGCAAACAATCTCTTCTAAGTAAATCATTACTGCCATTGTCGAAGAGGTAATAATATTACAAGTGTTTTGTGATCATTTCAATTAACTAACAACATGGTGGCTGCTGACGCGAATTATATATTTACGTTTCTAAACGGACAAGCAAACCCTTTCACCCACCTCTTACCCTTTGCTTCCTTTCAAATGACACTTCCGCCTCCATCTTGATCGCGGACGCGACAAAAACGCATACGCTAAATTACTGGAATTACCGTTTATTAATATTGTGAACTTGAGTGTAAACAAACACATTATAGACGCTGAAAAACAATAGAGTGTCAAGTATATATGTATATATCGTCACGAGTGAAGTGAACATAAACTAAACCGCATCATCCAGATCGGTGAGTCCGTAATTTTTCCTATGAACGCTCTCCTGAACCAGCACCTTTACACAACAGTGGCCGTGTTGTTAGAACTTTCCAGGTAGTTTTTGAGGCAAGTCAGAATCCACACTCCGTGGTATTATTTTCCGAACTATTTTACGTAATACTTTACCAATAAAAGCCACTACATGGCAGACTAAGATCCTGTCCAAAACCCCTCTATACATTTATCTCGTATTAAAAGCTTTAAATTAGTCTCGATCGGATTTTAAATTCTCATTAATATTTTTTTTTGTGACAATATTATTTAAGTGGATTAAAATAATTATTTGTTACGTGCTCATTATAGTTCCGTATGTCCGTCCTGCTCGCTCGCGAGGAAGACGCCAAACGTGCGGAAGAGAAGGCCGCAGCCAACAGCCCGCTGTTGTACAACCCCAATATGCTCAACGGTGTGAAAATAACCAAGATGTCGAAGGTCAAATATTTTAAGTCTTAATACATATAATAAGAATATAAATCTAACGTGTCTGTACTATTTAGATTTATGTAAAAAAAATGTTGCAATAAGTAATAAGATATATTTCAATCAATTTTAGAAACGTCTGTCTGTTTGTATGAATACGCATCACTGCTAAAATACTGCGTTCATGATAAAATCGCTTCAATAAATCATATAGCATAACTTCGAGTAATATTTAATCTTTGTTTCATTGAAATCGGTTCGCTATCAAAAATTATTGTAATTTTAATGACGACGCGACTCAAGTACGAGAGAAAAGTAGATAAGTAAATGGGCTTAATACATTGAAATGACTTTATTAATCGCTGTTTTTTTAGATAATGTTTCACACGGACGAAATTGCGGGCTCCACTATAGTTGATAATATAAAGCCGGATGTTGCAGATTTTTATACTGTAGTTATTATTTTTGTGTCGTCTGTTTTTGCTCGTTTAATCATATAAAAATCGAAATTATGTTGGTCTACGATTAACTTCGAAACTACTAAACCGCTCTTCATTGAAATTGACATTTATGTATAGTTTGATCCAATTTGACAGATAGGATAATTAATATTTCGATTAATGACGTTAATATTTCTTAATTACAAATTAAACGATTGTCAATGTTGATTATTGTAATTGTATGTTTCATCAGTCTCGAACAGATGGCGCTTTAAATTAGTTTGTTGACAGAAAACTGTAAGAGCGACAGATAATTCATAAATGGACCATGTTGTAGTTTTTTTTTTAAATTTTTATCTAATATGTAATAACTAAGCCACAGCAACTTGCGGCCGGGTCAGCTAGTATTGTATATATTTTCTTCATTTAAGTTGGTATGTGTGTATAATTTGGTCCAACTTGGACAACTTAGTCTAAAAGGTGTTCAAATAACAGAATTCTCTTACAATTTAGTCGTCGTTAAGTTTGGATTACCCGACGGACATCGGTTCCGTGCATGAGGTATCGTGTTCCGAGGACGAGTGCAGTTTGCGCGGCGAGCGGCTCGCCGAGCAGTTCGCCGCGCCCAGCTTGGAGAACGACCTCGAACCTGACAGTGACGCGGAGAGGCTATCACCGTTGCTTACCCAGATTCCGGCTAATGGGGTAATATATGAAAATCTTTTTAACAAATTTTAACATGTTCCGTGCCACGTGTGTCCAGGGTAGCGCATGTTAAACTTGATATCTAGGTCACGTGTACCACAGGTGGTACACAGTAAACTTCATATTTAGGCTACGTGTACCACGGGTGGTAGACGTTAAACTGGATCTGTAGCCCACGTGTTTTAAAACAACATGTTTGTTACACACATTAATTATATTTTTAAACAAAAAATAATAGATTAAACAAAAACAAAAATAAATTAGACGCAGTAAGCTGAGTACATTAATTGTAAGGAATTCTGATCTAACGTAATGAAAATCGAACACTCTTCTAGAGGCTTTACTTATAACATAATTTCATCATCATCATCAACAATTTGTAAGCGACCCACTGCAGGGCCGTAGCCTTCTTCTCGAGGGAAGGTATGGGCATAATGATCACGCCACCGCCCACGACGTATTGGCTATTACTAACTCTGAAAAATCCACAGTTCTATGTTTTTCGTACAGTAGTACTACAAGAACATTTCTCCGTTTCAGTTTTCCTCACAATCTTTTTCCTTCACCGTCAGCCGACAATGTTACCAATTTAAATTAGTAAATGTACGCATCGGTCAAATCACGGGGCCACCGTGACTTTTTGTATATAATTTGCTTATTTATAATTAAAAAAATGAATATGAAAGATCGTGAAGAATGTGTCGCGTCGTGGGTCGCCGTGCGTGTCGGTGAGTTTGGGTGCGGAGGGAACGGACGCGGGCGCGGAGGGTGCGGCCGACGCGTTACGTCTGGCCGCGCCCGCACTCGCGCTCGCGCACATCGACGACACCGACACCGACGAACCCGATCACAACATCAACTGTGAGTACTAAACACACCTATTACTTTAATACAATCAATATACAGTAACAACACATTCTATGCCAGGTTTACTACGTTAAACTTTGTCTTTAGGTCATGTGAACCACCGGTGGAACACGTTAAATTTCACTTTTAGGTCACGTGTACGGTTGGTGGTACACGTTAAACTTGGTCTTTAGGTTATGTGTACCACCGGTGATACACGTTAAATTTGGTCTTTAGGTCATGTGTACCACTGGTGGTACACGTTAAATTTCACTTTTAGGTCACGTGTACCACCGATGGTACACGATTTGATAACTACAGAAATCAAGTAATTACTTATGTCATGTAATGTATGATGATGTCATTTACTATTGTATGATAATACATCTATTTTTAGTCAATATATCAAATGGCCTGAAGGACAGGTCAGGCAGTAATGGCTTGACACGGAACATTTTAAGGTTAGGAGAAGTATCTATCAGCACAAAGAGTGTCTCCTAAAATGTATGAAATTTACATATGCTACATACATACATTGCTACAGCTGGAGCGTGAAATTGAAACAGTTACATCTATAAGTATAGTAGATTTTGGCCGCGATTTCGCTCACATCGATGTAGTTTTGATCTAACCCTCCGGAACACTAGTATTTTTAGATGAAAAGTCGCCGATGTCCTTTTCTGGTGACTGACAACGTGTATGTAAAATGGTGATCGATTGAGCAGTTAAGAAACGAAAGTATAACAAGCAAACTGTCTTTCACGTTTTTTGCAATAGTAACTAGCTTCTGCTCGCGATTTCGTCCGCGTGAAACAGTTACTTTGGGCTAACTAACAAGCAGCGGAAGCTCTCAAAAGGAAAAAAGGACCTCGATTTTGTAACATTCTTCATTGGTGCTCCGCTGCTATTGGTCTTAGTGTAATAATATATGTATGTAGTCTATAGCCTTCCTCGATAAATGAGCTATCTAACACTAAAACAATGTTTAAAATCAGACCAGTAGTTCCTGAGATCAGCACGTTTAACCAAACAAACAAACCCTCTAGCTTTATAATATTAGTATAGATGATGAAGCGTATAGCGATGGTCGAAAAAAAGACACTGGATTTGTTTCTCTTTTGTTTTTACATGCAATTTCAAAGTACACACAATGGTAATCTCTTGTAGATACACTAGTGCTATTTCGATTATTTATGAAGCCTTTAACTCATACATTTTGGTTGATATTCTAAAGGCTCGTATATAATACTACTTCTCCTTACCTCAAAACTCCATACTTCACAAATTTATGCATCATTCATACATATAATATACTTTATTATCTATGGTAAATAGAGTAATAAATGAAACAGAGTGATTGTTAAATGTTGCAAGTTAATAAAAGTAAAATATTCATAAGATTTCTATCCAGACCGTGTTGTCTATCAACACAGTAATTGCGAATATACTTTTTCATTTTCCTGCTGTAAAAACAATATCTCTTGTGTTGCTAGTTATATGAAATAAAAAAAAATAGTTATGTTCACCAATCAGAACTAATCTTGAACCGTGCGAGATGTCGTCCTTATTGCTAAGTTTTACTAAAAAGAACAATACCCTACAGTTAAGTAAAGTACGCTATGATATGCATTGGCTTCTCGAAGTGTTTCTTTGTAAATGGTTTGCCATATGTTCGTATATATTCTAAATCATATTGTAACAATATTTACAATATCGAATTTAATGAATATTGGAAAATATCGCAATGAATACATTTTAGCCCCCAATAGTTACAATTTTACGATTCAAATAATCGTGACGTAAAATCAAAGGGACAAAGAAATTATTACGTAGCAACATTATATTTAAATTTGACGTTAGTTCTTGTCAATTTGCTCTACAAGATTTAAAAAACGGTGTTATTTATATAAATATAAGATATTTTCTAATAATTTCGGGATTAGGATGACACAGTCGGTTAAACACAATTGAGTTTCTCTGTAAGAAAAGATTTATGGTTTTATAATACATGAAATAAAAGTGTGTATTTACTTAGTACGTTAGAAAAACTTACATACCTGTAAGAAAAGAAACGACATTTAATGTTATTATTAACAATGTCTGTTCCTAATCACAATTAGAATACTTTAATAATGGAATTAATATTATAAATTATTGTTTTCTCTTAACAATCACGAGACGCTTATATATTATCTTTTCCATAGCTCACAAACGTCATCTTTCAATTCAGTGTGCGTTCAATGACGTTTGGTGCGCGGAAAAGGTCAAATTAAAGAAAATTATATTTTTTCTTTACATAAATATTTGTAATAATTATCTACTAATATTTATTTACTAAAGGTTTAATATAACCCATATTTAGAATTAATCAGAGTTGAATTGGATATATGTATATACGAATTAAGAAATTCCTAACGTTTGGTGATGTAATAAAACATAACTGTTAGACTTAAATTATACATTTATTTTTGATAAATGAATTGACCTAGAACAAATATCAAATGTATTTCACACAATCGCATTATAACTATCTCTACTTGGAACTGACTTTCGTTCATTCTACTTGATGGTCAGTTCTGTATCGAGTATAAGATTTTTAAATTAACTAATATCGACTATTTGATTTTAATAGTATAAGCTATGCTTCATTTGTAAATCAAATTGCCGTTATGATGTCATAATGAACATATATCTAAGTAGAATTATATAGTGCATTTTATATATTATGGTATCGTTTTATTAGCGCTAATAATAATTCATATTAATGAATTGGCTTTCAAAGTTCATAAAAACATGATATATATTATTTATACGAGAAGCCGTGTATTCCGTATGAGTTGTATAGAGCTAAAGACGATCATTTTTTTCATTTTTGGGTAAAATAAATTAGTATTATGGCAATACTGGAAAGTTTATGCTTGGTAGTTTTAGATGCTTTTATCCTTGTTTGGGAAAAGGCTTTTACCGTGGTGGGATATTCCTAATATTAGGGAATAGTCCTTAGTCGACAGTGGGAATCAGTAGGAAAATCTGTAGGAAAAAGTATTTTTCTACAATGGGATAATCCCAGTGTACGTGAAGAGGGCTTTGCTCGTTGGGGGAAATTTCTAGTGAAAAATTTTATAAGCTTACACCGGCAGTAGGCATTTGCTCAGTATTTGGGAATAAGCCTTTGCCGGCAGTGGGAATTTTCCCATGTTTGGGAATAAGCCTTTGCCAGCAGCGGTATGGCAGCGGCGACCGGCGATGGATTGTTCGTCTCTCGGTGGTCGCCGTTGGTTTTGGATTGTACTGGGCTTACCATCGGGCATAGTACAGTCACTTTCTCGTACAAGTGGAATATTCACGAGGTTAGGTTATTATTACAATCGGATTCGGTAAGTCGGTCTGTGTGTGTGTATATGGTACACGTATGAAATCGCACGCAGCGAGCGGGACCGAGTCTCGTAACGAGGCAGAGTCGCCGCCGGTCGCCGAGGACTCGGACTATTTCACGCCCGAGGACACCAACACGACTATACTGACGGTACCAAAAAACAACAAACGCTCCGTAAGTGTTTCACGCACACATCCTCATCGTGCGCGCTCGGGCGTACACCTGACGTCTTTTATAAAACGCCATATTTCAAATGAAACTACGTACGTTAATTTCCTTTTCAAATTTCACACGATAATGAAAATAAAATCTTATTTTTTTGTGTTTGACAGAAAACAGAAAAAGCTTACAAGGTATTGATTGTGAGTTCCGGATTTAAGATTTTTATTTCAAGTAAAAAAAACATTCATATGGCCCAAAATAGTGTAAATGAATATATTGGTACAAAGATTTCTTTTTTGGTAGAAGTTAACGTATTTCTAAATATTTTGTATAATTGTGAGTTTCATATTTATGATTTTTATATCAAGTGAAAAAAACGTAACTATAACCACTGGAACAAAAATAGTGTAACTGAAAATATTGGTAAAAAACATTTTTCTTTGATCAAGTTAACATATATATAACATATTGTGTACAGGGTCACAGTTACTGTACATTGTAGTAGAAATACTAGTAGTATGAAGTTTTCAAGAAATATAAATATCTCTGAGTACTTAAAAATAAAACAAATAATAGGCGACGCAAAGGCATACAATCATTCAGCCAATGTTTATTTCTCACATGATACTGTCACACTTTTCTATTATTTTTGTCAAGCTCTTTTGACATTAAAATCGATTCCACTAATTATAAATTAATGAATACGTCCGGTGTGCGCCCTGCTTTAGGTGTCGTCTATAGTTTAACTTTTGCTAATGTAGCTTACATTTGTGCACGTAAGGTGAATCTTTATGTTGGTTTAGTTGTTTACGTCCTGTTTATAATTTGCATATCATTTCAAGTTATCTAGAAATTACGACAAGACATTTTTTTTATTTGTAGGTTACAAGTAAAGTCAGTAAATCGGGGTTACCAGTAGAGCAAACATATTTTATACAACTGTGAAATTCAATTTTTTTTTTATTGGAACCAAAGAAGCTGAACATCACGATTAAAAATATTAGTATATTTACGAAGATAATATGATATAAAGGCGATATTTAAATCATTGCAAAGATTTAAATTATTGTTTTTGATATCGATTTTACGATCTGGTAACTTTGAAAAAATCGATGTATGTTTTTTTTATTTCAATTTATTATAAATTGACCGATAATACAAAAAAAATAAAATGCTTTGTTGATGTTTTCCTTTTGTGTACTGTTGTTCTAAAAATGCGCTGTAAATAGTACTATCATAAAGTCATTTTTAAATTGTGGTCATTTTATTCATGTTTATTAATTTAGTCTTAAACTCAAGGAAAGTTATGAGATTCGGATTTTTATTTCTTCTTATGGTTTTCGGTTCGGAGTTCTTCCATTTTGTTTGATTTGTTCAAGTGTTAGTGTAACACGTATACCGTAGAAAATTATGGTTTTATTTATATAGATTAATTAATATAGATGAAAACAGGATTTTTGTAACATTTTCATCTTTTGGTCTATATATTTTTATATTTATTTTCTGTATCTCCAGAGGTCCTACTAAAGGAACTATCACACTTTGGGAACTGTTTTACTGTTCTTAAATGCAATTGGCTATATCATACTTGTTTCTAACTTCATATTATAACGCACATCGAACATTATATCGCACTTGTAATATGTTTCAAGGATCGGTGAAGACTAGTGTTTTGCTAAACTGATTATTTCCGTGCACATTATTATTCGATGAGTGCAAATGCGGCTCGGTTACCTATGTCTTCTATTCTAGGAAGCGATCAACAATGGTGAGTGTACTCCGCAGCGCTGGGCACTACCGCATCATGTCACTTCTCTGCCCGGTATGTATTTTATTACATACTAGCGTGCACGGCAGAAATTGTCCCGCCCTGATTATAAAAAAAATCCTTGACAAATTATATACCAAAACATTCCTCATGAATCACTTTATCCACTGGTGAAAACCGCTTAAAAATCCGTTCAGTAGTTATTGAGTTTATCGCGAACAGACAGACAGACGCGGTAGGGGAGTTTGTTTTATACTATGTAATTACATATTCATATATATTCCATTAATATATTCTTGATGATCTAATGTATGTCCACAAAAACTGAAATAAGTTGGATTTAGTAAAAGCCCAAAATAACTCAAGTACTAGAAACAGCAACAAATCGGTCATTCCATGTTTCAGGCTAACTAAGACCAAAAACTGTTTTTAGGTAATAGTGTTAGGTTTTATAACAAAGTTTCAATGTACATTACCGATTTGCTGGACAGTGAGTTCAAACAGCACCTCAAGCGGGTTTTATTGTCTAAATAAATAGTTATGAATCCAAAATTGGTTACGATTTTTATGGAAAATAATAGATTTCTCAAAAAAAAAGACTGTGCTTTAGACCACACGACTCAAGTAAAATTTCTTTAGCTCCATCTATATATATGTAATTATACGCATATACATACACATATATTAATTTTCTATAAATATTTAAATTTATTATGGGTTTTCATTGATAATACGTAACTTTCTCTCTCTTTCTATCTTCACTAACATATATCTCCCTCTCACTTCTGTTCGCCTCGCCCGATCACATTTGTCGTAACGCTCTCGTCATTCATTCACCAGCTTACTCCCCAAGTCAAGCGTGCGTAAAGAAGTTTTACTTAAGTGATGCTGACTGAGATTCTCACGCGTAGATTTTAATTACCTTTCTACTTTCAGCAACTAGAAAAGTCCTATATTCTTTTCTCTTTAACTTTTATTATTAGTAAACATAAGGTTTTGTTTGAAACAGTCGACTTTTAAGTGTATTCTGTGTAAAGACGATACAGCCAACAGAATTGTTTTATTCTATTCTCCATTAGACGTGACGAACTGGTATCGAAGAAACTCTTTTTTTACTCAGGTACCCCGTTGAGCCAATCTAGTGTACGCTCTTCAGGGGATTCGTACAGTTCAACCTCGTCAACAAGACAGCTGTTGACCGCCGGAGGTGCTCCGCTGTCGCACCCTGCGCCTTGCTAACGCTCAGCCCCCCGAGTCAAACTTACTCTGGCTCTCAACTCCTTCACCTATGACTTACCACCTTATTGAAATCGTTATTGCCATATGAAGTGCTAAAGGGAAGAACTGGCTACGTTCATTTTTTTTTTTTAATATTTTTTTGTAGTTTATGCCCATAAAAATACTCATTTCATAGTATAACTAACTATCTAAAACAAGTTAAAATGCGGTGTATTACATTTTTGAAGTTATACTTCTATTGGCGCGTTAGGGATAAATGATGAGAGTAAATTTTTTTGATGCGCGCGCACACCGACACGAAAAACCGACACCCTGAAGTTAGCTATAGTCAACATTTTGTTTCTTTGTATTAAAACTTTCAATGTATTAAAAACTTTTTTTTTCTATTGGTAGTGTTTTTTTTTTACAAACGTAGAATAAGGCGAAAGATAAAATTTATGAAAAGATTTTTATCTTGTTACGCCTAAGAAGTATAACTTCTAACGCGTGTACATAAGTACACACACACACTTTTTTTTTTGTTGTTATATTTCTTCTTTAATAGTGAATAACTAGTTAAGTCCGTGACTTGGTCACGTCGGTTATTGACATTATTAGGTATATTTTATACATAAAACAATTCCAAATACATATAACATACGTATTTTTCTCAAAATCATTCTTCAAAATGCTTTCAAAATTTAAATTATCTTTCCTGTAAAGTTTTGTAAATATGACTTAGCCAGTTTTTCCCTTTAGCCGTTCATATAAAAGTATACAATATAGACAATGTACAGTGTAGAGCAACATGCATAGAAATTATTATCGTACATGTGTCGAAAAATCGTATCTTAATCAATATTCATCTATATCACTTAATATTTTTCTCGTGAACATAAATAGGAAATTTTGTAACGTATTCGATGGGTTTATTAACTTTATTTTATACTAGCTGACCCGTGCAACTTCGTCTGCACCAAATCGGTTATTACCGGTTTCAATTGTATTTTTAAACGCAAATAATCTTAAAAAACCTAAAACCCTATTGCAGCTTTATCCAGCACTTCCAATCGTGAATCCAAACTATCCAGGGACTCACTCAAACATATACCCAGTTGGTATGTGAGAAATCTTTTAAAATAAGCCTAGACTCTGTTCGCAGCATTACCTAAAGTAGTGTCATCAAAGTGAAGATCAAAACTAACTTACATATATTGCCGATAAATGTCTTCCCAGTACCCCTTGTAACTTCATCATGTAACATACTGTAAAAGTTGAACTTTATCTACATTAAATTTCCATTTTGTTTTAGTTGTTTGTTTTATAAGAATTTGTAAAGTATACGTGAAATCTGCATTCAATTTTAATTTGGTCACATTTATTTTACTTTTGACATACAAACCACCTTTTTTACTGAGATACTGAACTTGGGATAATATACCTTTCTAACAGTGAAAGAATTTTTGAAATCGGACCAGTAGTAGGTACCAACCATTCCTCGAAAACAAAACTTTACCACTCATTATAATATTAGTATAAATACAACATAGTAACTGCAAACAGTAGTCCGGTGAAGCTGTTAAGACCTTGCTAGGTCAATAGCGTGGTCAGTTCGAGAAAAAAAAAGTAACTGCATACACCTCAACTGATTTATTTTAATCTTAGATCCACAAACCTGAACCCAACTACTTCAAGACTCAATAACATTTAGAAAACTAATTTTATCAAATATCGAAACAACACACGTACTGATAGAACTCTAGTTGAGATTCATCTTCTACAATGCAATGTAACTATTATCTAGGTTTATGTTTTAGGAAAAAAAATCTTGTCACCTTTGTTTAGCAAACATTTTTTATACAATAAAATAAATGTAACAACATATAAGTGACAGTTTCGTTTATACGTATTTTTTTCATATCAGATCGATAATTACGCATAGAAATGTCATATAGCCGTAGCTCAGTTATAACGTACTGGACATTATATGGTCCGCCGGAGCCGACGGTTCGAATCCCGGAGATTTTTTTTTTGGTATTTTTTTTAAAGTAGCTTATGGAAATATAGCTTATCTTTTTAGCTAATCTGTCTGCTATATATAGAACAATGAAAATTTACCAAAATCCGTCAAAAATGTCATTAACTACAAATTTTTGACTTTCGTCCGTTATCCTGGAGAATCCCTTGCGTTTTATGAGATAAAAAGTATTCTAGATGTAACCTTGTAATATTAGTTATCACTGTGCCAAATTTCGTCAAAATTGGTTCAGTACTTTCAGAGTGGTACGTGTTCAAAGGGACAGACAAACAGGCAGATCCTGGAGAATCCCTTGCGTTTTATGAGATAAAAAGTATCCTAGATGTAATCTCGTAATATTAGTTATCACTGTGCCAAGTTTCGTCAAAATCGGTTCAGTACTTTCAGAGTGATGCGTGTTCACAGGGACAGACAGACAGACAGACAGACAGACAGACAGACAGACAGACAAAAATTGTAAAAAGATTATTTTTGGCTTCTATATTGATAACAAAGTCTACCCCGATAAAAATTTTCAAAAAATATTTAATGTACAGATTTGACCTTGCTACAGTTTTATTATAGTATAGATAACGCTTACATACATGAAAATGTAATCAATTTCATTCGCAATAAAAATGTGAGCGAAAATTTCGCATAAAATTTCGCAGTTTTTGCGAAATTACAGATGCCCATTATCCATATAAATTGTTTATATAATTTATATTATTTTAAGTAAATATTTCTCAAATAACGTTTATTTATACAATATGATAGTGTAAGCGAAACTCATTTTCAACAAGATTATTAGAATCGTAAAATAGTTAATGCTTGTCCGTTTTAAATATATAAAATCAATATTTGTAGACATGAATAGTAAATAGTTAGTTAATAGTTTAACCGCAGATCTGACTTTGGAAATTCATCTCTCCCTATATTTTATAAGATAGGTCATTCCATCTTGCGTCCTGTACGTCAGCGTTTCTCAAAGCGGGGTCCCCGTACCAATTAGGGTGCTTCAGTATATAATATCGTGGGGAATTTGTCACAAAATTTATTTTGTGGCGGATGACTTGGCTGATTATACAGAAATCAACTAAATGCTAAAGTTAAGATTGCAATAGAGCAAAATTTCTCGCTAATCGATAACATTTGCGGTAAAACCAAACATACCCATCGCACTAAATTTTTATTCATCTATTTCTGTTTTGTACTTTTTTTGATAGAATTCCTTATTTGTTCTATCAGTAGACAGTTTTTTTAAGGGATTAGCGGTCAATAAGGGATACGTGAAGCCATAAGTTTGAGAAATCATGCTGTACGCGAACACCGTAGTGACAAAAGTATTTATATAAGTATTCACATAAGTAAATATATATAACTATAAAATTGTGTACATAATTTGAAATGCGAAGCGAAAAGGGCGGGGAAATGCGAAGATTTGTGAAAATAATTATACCTAAGTCATGACTTTTTTTTTCAAATTTTATTTATTTGTTGTACTAATGAACCACTTTTGTGTCCTATAAAGGATTTTAAAATCCTATTTTAGTCTGCTTGTGTCCGTCCCTTTCTTTTTTCTGTACTTTGCAATCGATGAATCGTCTGTTTCCAAATATTTACTGCATAAAACTGTTTATTTGCATTGGAGCACTATTACGATAAATGGAAATATATCTGTGTATAGATTTCATAACATGTGAGAATATTTTATAAGAATAAGGAATATTAAATAACGAGGTCGGGCTTCAAAATATATATCTTGCCTCCTGCTTTATGTAGTTATTTATTACCTCCCATTTAGTTTTCACAGATACAATGTATGGTTATAATGTTTCATGTATTATTCAAGCGAATAATCGATACAACTTTAAATTTTGTTATAAAAATAAATGACATAACATCACATAATTGTATTGATGTTCTTATTATTGATTTATATTTGGTGTTGGATATAATTATAGACTGATAATACATTCCTTCGAGTTAAAACTTCGAATCTCATTTTTTTAAAGGATTTCTTTATGTCAGTTGAATTTAACGAAAACATTGAACCTTACAGAATTATGAAATTTCTCGGTTATATTATTTACACTACGTTGGTACATTTTGTCACTTGTAAATACGAGTAAAACGTGTTAACAACGGGGTATTGTGACCTGTCGCCAGAAACGTATTTCGGTTAATTAATTATACCTACTTTAAATAAAATATGGAGAGACTTCATTTTGCTACGATTTTCCTGTGATTCATTTTGCGTAAATCGTTAAAAGGCCAAATTAGTTAATCATAATTTAAGATGAGAACTATTCGATACAATGTGTTTGTTTCCATATTTAATAACAGATTCCAAGATCATTGTCGTGTGAAGCTTTATTTTTTACTCATAATCTTGTATTATTTTATCGTACTAGCGAACCCGGCGGACGTTGTCCTTCCCTGATAATAAAAAAAACTTTGAGAAATTATATACATAAATAAGAGCCACCTAAGAATCACTTAATCTACTGGTGTAAAGCGCATGAAAATCCGTTCAGTAGTTATTGAGTTTATCGCGAACAGACAGACAGATGTTGCAGAGGACTTTATTTTATACTATGTAATGCTTGTATGCATTTGGTGATATCGTGCGTAACAGAAATATTTCACTATTCCATTTATACACAAGCGCGTTCCTTCACGCGCGTCGCCATTTTATTACTGATTTTTTCTTCTCTATCTCTCATTTAGCTCAAAATTCTATCTCTCTCTGTATAAGATCGCGTTCAAGACACACGAAACATGAATTCTGAAAAGTAACAAAAACTACCTAGAAATTTCTAACAAGTGGTTCCACACTTTTGTTTGAAGCGGAAATGATTACTTGACAGTAGTTTTTGGCGGGATCTTGGAATGCCATATACTTACTGGTCTTTATATTTTATCCATAATCTTGTGTTATTTGGTTCTATATTGTGTACTGTTGGTGGTGTTTACGTAATATAGTTTGGTTGTTGTGCGCAAGTGAAGTGGACCGGAAGTAATACTACGGAGCATGGATTCTGACTTGCCACAAAAACTTCCAGGAAAGTTCTAACAAGATGGCCACCGTCTTGTTAGTTCATTGAAATTATATCAAGAAACTTGTAATACCAAAAATAAAATAGAAGAAGACTACATGACACTTTGCAATAAATATCCATTACATAATGACAGGATTAATCTTCAAGGGTGAGGATATTGATTCCTAAACGAAAAAGAATATACTTTCTTTCCTCAAGGTAGTCTTTCTATTTGAGATATTTTTATTTTATAGCATTTCATTGTATATAGTACATATTCATTGGCCATATTTATGTTTACCTTTTCGTTAAATTCAACTCACGCAAATTTTAGTTTTAAGTTCTATATCTAGTTTTTAATTTATTAAGTGCTATAATCTATTGGGACATATTTTAATCTGTGTTTTGTAATTAATTTAAATAGCCTATGCTCCATGGATTACAAAATGAAGAGGAAGGACTTTTGCCATCTGTAGGTACTGTGATTTAGCTTCAAGTAGTAGCTATTCTAAGTCATGTTTCAATGTAATTGTATGCTACTATAATTCCAACGGTGTATATCACTTTAGGAGAGAAGGCAAAGATATTTAAATAATATGAATGAAATATGTAGTTCATATTATTGGGCAGCTTTTATCTTCATTTACTTGATTGATTTATACATAATTAGTATGTAACTGATCAATATGTTATATACATACATTCAAATATGTTTGATTTTAATAAACTTTAAAAATGTTGTATGATTGTTTTATTTAAATAGAACTTATTACGGCGCCATAAAAGATATCAAGGTCGAATTTTAATAGATTTTCAGTTTAATATGAATAATGGAAAACAAATACTAGGATAGAAAGAGAAAATAGATAAGCTAAAAATCGACAGCCCAGTGTGATTACGGGCGAGATCAAATAAGCAATACAAGCATTAGAAAAAAACACGTGTTATTATTTTAAAATATCACCAACGTTGTAAAATGTAGTAGTATTAAAATTATAAATGCTGTTCTGTTATGGCTATTAGGTAGATGCTCGCGCTCTTTTTCTTAATTAAAAAGGTATCAAAATATAGAAGTTATTTATTGTTCACATTTAGTGCACAAATAATATACGATACTCTGGTTACATAATTATATCTACAGTTAACCTTTTGTTCACCACTGTGGTAGATATCAGACAAAATTATCAACATATAGTAAACCATAAAACATTTCCGTACAAAATTGTTAACCATTATTATTTCTAAAATACGTTTAGTATGATATCATACAGCATTCAATATTATTATTAAAAAATATTAATATAATCTGGTACCTAATATAATAAGGAATTTCTAATGTAACGTTTCAAATTACAGACCTAATTCCTTACATATGAAATTGGTGTTTTGTCGAACCACCATGATTTCAAATATATATTCTAAAGCTTCGAGAAATTCACAGTTCTTTATTTTCACATACGAGAACAATTACAAGAACGTTTCTCAGGTTCTCACGATGTTTTCCTTCACCGTCAACCGACAGTGTTACCAATTTAAATTAGTAAAAGTACGTGAATTCCGAAAGATTCGTCGTTACGGTCGTGGTTCGAACCTGCGGATATCAAATTGATATTCCACCGGTCAAACCACTCGACCATACAAAACCTTCGGGAAGAGTCCTATGGCTCTGCAGTAGATCTCTTACTGGCTGATGACAATAGGAAAGCTACTGTAAAAGAAAGCACGATACATTTTTGGTTCAAACATTTTCGTTCTTGGAGCTCTGACCTACGAGATAATAAACCCCGACCATGAAAAAACAGACAGACAAGAATTAAAGCTGATGGTGGAAGCGGATCCATCGCAAACCACGTCAGAGTTAGCAGCAGGCTCCAGTATGCGTGATAAAATTACTTTAATTCACTTGAAATATATTGCAAATGTGAAAAAAGCACACCAACAAATACGCAATGAGTGCTGCGTTACATTAATCAACTGTCACAATATCAAGAGAATTTTGATTGATATTATTACTTTTGACGAAAAATGAATCCTTCACAACAATCGGTACAGCTCATCATAGTGGTTGCACCGAGGAGAACCGGCCAAATCCTTTTTTTACATGAGGAAATCCCTACGGATATCCAGAGTGGGTTATTAGCACGGACTAAAACCCCATGGTGCATCCTTACACCTTTTGGACTGGAGAGCAGCGACTGTCAACTGCGATTTTTTTTTATGTCTTAGTAGGCAAACAGAAAGGTGTGTCACGTGCCCCGGCAGGTGTCGGCCCCTCATAAGGTCCCACTCTTCTGCAGTCAGAGATGGAATACCCCTCAGGGCGCGTGTTATATACCACAACCGGCCAAAACCTGTCCCACGCGAAAGT
Source organism: Antheraea yamamai (assembly GCA_036509395.1). Taxonomy (NCBI): domain Eukaryota; kingdom Metazoa; phylum Arthropoda; class Insecta; order Lepidoptera; family Saturniidae; genus Antheraea; species Antheraea yamamai. Next base: position 20,766,924 of record AP028433.1, on the reverse strand, counting down.
TGACTAGGAAAAAGTACTGGTCAGTTTTTAGTGGACCAGTGCTCATACATACACACTACAGCTTCCTAAGATCTGGCCACGCGATTACGGCAGATCTGTATTGTTTACAATTGCAAAGCATGATGGAAAAACTAGCTGTTAGTCAACCGCGACTGGTCACAATCTCTCTAACCCATGGCTGCATGGCTGGTTCAGGACAATGCTAAACCCCATATTTCAAAACAGTTGATCACTAAATTAGAGGAACTGCGGTTGGATTGTCTCTAAGGCCCATTGTACTCCCTGGACCTAGCTTCAGCAGATAACCACTTCTTACGGAATGTGGATAATTTCTTGCTAGGAAAAAAATTTCATTGCAATGAGGTAGTCCAATAGTCTTCAAAGATTTTCACTCACACAATTACTTTAACAACTTATAAAAAGGAAAGTGGCATAGATAATAATGGTATATACTTTGATAAAAAAAATATATCATTTAATAATTAAAAAAAAATCGATTTAATTTTCCCATATGAAAAACTAATTTCATATGTAAAGACCTAATAATGGATTTCAATCAATTCAATGGTTGATTGGGCTCAATATTCTGGATTAATTGTCTAATCTATCTGATGTCTAATGATAGTAACTGTATTGAAAATTTGTACAAAAGGACTCAAATAGTGTCATGACTGGACTAACAATCACGGTTGTGATATTACCCCAAGGGGTATAATAGTTGATGCTGTTTTTCATGTTTGATATATTCATAGTATGAACCAGTGTACTCAGCAAGACCTTAACTACCATACTATCACTCCTATTATGGCAGATGTATTACGTTGACCATTGCTGTTGGATTATTAGCCAATGACGGATACACAGAACCAAGCAAGTGTATTCAGCTCTGATAAAAAATAGACCACAGGTTTATTTTTCAAAATTGTTACTAAATGCATGTGTTAAGAAACATATTTGGTATTTATTAGTGTCACCATCACAGAACAGTTATTAGAAGATTAACAAAATTATTATATATACTATTATAATACTTAAAAAAACATTTACATTACTAAATTCAGCATAAATTTGTATAAATCAAAATATATTCTAGGTAGATAAATATTCTGTTTTAATTTTAAATGGGTCAAAACACGTCAAGTGGACCCCCCTTTTACCACTTGATCATAGAAAACTTATTAAAATATAATTATCGAAAGTAGTCATACCTAAAAATCATCCCTCAAAACAGTTTTTGAAAATTTTGAATTTAACAACAATTTTTTTAACAATAAAAATTTTCGGTACTTTTAATTAAAAAATTAATTGTGAAAAAGCTATTGAAGATAACTTAACGAAATTTTCAGTGATTATAGTAAAATATCTATATTTTCACATAAGATTTTTTTGCAAATTTTATTTGTTTATTATCATATTTTTTATTAACTTTTAAATAAACAAATAGAAATTTTAATGACTTCTCAGTCCGATAATCGAATTTTTTTTTTTTAGTAATAAGCATTATACATTTAAGTTCTATATTTCGAAATAAAATTTCACTGCCCGGTATTAGTTTAAATAATATGAATTTTTATGTGACGCAGCGGCGAGCGGTACAAGTGCCGCGCGCTACTCAGCTCAGCCGTTAAGACTGTAGATCGCTACAAATTACACAATTATTATACGATCTACAGTCTTAACGGCTGAGCTGACTAGCGCGCGGCACTTGTACCGCTCGCCGCTGCGTCACATAAAAATTCATATTATTTAAACTAATACCGGGCAGTAAAATTTTATTTCGAAATATAGAACTTAAATGTATAATGCTTATTACTAAAAAAAAAAAATTCGATTATCGGACTGAGAAGTCATTAAAATTTCTATTTGTTTATTTAAAAGTTAATAAAAAATATGATAATAAACAAATAAAATTTGCAAAAAAATCTTATGTGAAAATATAGATATTTTACTATAATCACTGAAAATTTCGTTAAGTTATCTTCAATAGCTTTTTCACAATTAATTTTTTAATTAAAAGTACCGAAAATTTTTATTGTTAAAAAAATTGTTGTTAAATTCAAAATTTTCAAAAACTGTTTTGAGGGATGATTTTTAGGTATGACTACTTTCGATAATTATATTTTAATAAGTTTTCTATGATCAAGTGGTAAAAGGGGGGTCCACTTGACGTGTTTTGACTCAAATATAATTCAGTTCAGATTAATTTGTTTATATCATAGTCAGGTCGCATTTTGAGTGGACTCTGTGTACCAACAGTACTGATATTTTTCTTCATAGCTTGCCTCTTAGCTGAATATGCAGACATTCTGGTCAGCCTTGCCTGTCTCTGTTCAGGAGTTTCATTTGCGAGTCTTCTCGCGGCATATGCGGACATACGCGCCAATCGTTTAGCTCTCTGCTCGCTCGTCTCCTCAGCGAGCCTTCTAGCTGCATATTCAGACATACGTTTGAGCCTTGCTGCCCTTTGTTCCTGGGTCTCATTCGCGAGCCTCCGTGCCGCGTACGCTGACATTCTAGCAAGTCGCAACTCTCTTTCCTCCGATGTTTCATTCTTCATTGCAGACATTTTCCGACGGATGCGCTTCATAGGTTGTCCAAAGTCGAGTGGATCTATTTCTTGCATCATGGACACCGGTATGCCCCTCACTTGAAAGTTCTCTGCGACACAATCCTCTATTTCTTTTTTAACATTACAAGATTTCGGTTCCTGGCACAGACTAAAGTTTCTTGTATCAACTCCATCAATATTGCACTTATCCTTTTTTATCGTAGAAAACCATTTGTTGTTTGTTTTAGCTATCACCATTTTCTTCCAGGAACAATCGGATGAACCTAAATCACCCATATTGATTGTTCAAGGATTGAGTTATCCACAGAACCATATTATAAAATGATACAAACGATATCATTCGCCGCGGTCTTAAAATTTATAATAATAAAGCACACATATTATAAGAATAGAGCATTACAATAATAAATAAGCATAACAAGGTAGATTTACTTAGCAACAGTGTTGCTACAGCTTTTAAATTCAGCTTTGCCAGTGGTAATTAGTGATTGCATTTTTGTCGCATTTTGTCAATACCCAAAAAGAATCTATGGAATTAAGTTTTCCGGCAGCTTCGAGAATATACAATAAAGTAACAATCGTTTTTTTCAACGTTGTACATTAGCCTCTGTAACGAGGTGGCACGAGTTTTCTACAGAATTCATCGATCCGCCCCATCGGTTGGCCCGGCATTAAAAACGTCGCCAGGATTATTTGCACCAGGATCGTAATCGTAAAGAACCGCGTAAAGTTCGCGGCGGATAGCACTAACAAGTTGGGATGGTTACCTCCTATACTGAGTTGAGCTGGCATTGATATATTAAACAATATAGGTACATTAGCAAAAGATTAGAGCTAAAAATTAAGAGGGATTAAAAAAAAGAAGACGTGTGGCACTCGAAGATTGCCGCGGTAAAGCTATTGCATAGCATTTTTTATCAACTTATGCAATTATAATTATTTATTTATTTTATTAATGCAGTATTTTAAAAAAAAATATTAATTAAAAAAATAAATTAATTTTTTTCTTTTTATTTCAAAAAATAATACTGCATATGTGACAATAAAATGAATGTATATAGAGTACTAACTCATTTTCTTTCACTAATTTTTCGTGACTTTCTTCATTAATAAATGCACTTTGTTTATTCATATTTAAAACACTTTGTACACAAATTATACGAGTACAGATATTCACTGTTGTACATAGATGATAAATACCTATACACCTATATACTTTCTCACAAACAGCTGATTACGGTAGTTTTCCAATACAACCAATGCCACCTAAAGGCGGGTCGCTGAACTAAAGAGACAAGCGTGATATTTCAAAAAGTCATTAAAAGTTCTGGTATTTATCGATAGATGGAAAAACTAAAAAGTATCACCGCTGTGCCGGTCGGAGTGGGGTGTGTTAGGTTTTTTTCGTTACGGAATTTCTGGATTCGGTTCCCACGCTCAAGGCCCGCGATAGAAGCTATGCAATAGCTTAAAACAAATAATAGCGATTATTAAAATGATAACTAAATACTAGGAATTAATAATAATATCGACCAATAAAAGAATAGAGACAAACGAGTGGTAGTTGTTTGGTAGTATGCGCTTTATTCTTTGCACGTCCAAGGTGTGCCCAACTTATCCTCATGGAAATTTTTGAAAACTTCTTTAGACGCGACCAGGAGGTAACCGGACGATAATGCAATGGAAGTCCGTTACGGCAATATGGCGTAACATTTCTGTACCATCCGGTTTTTAAATGTTTTTTATTATGTCAATAAATAGTTTATAACCAAACAAATCAATCAAAAATTTTTGAAAAAAAATTCTCACAAAGAAATATTAAATTAAAAATTAAATCATAATGAGAATCATATAATAGAATTAATAATGTATATATAGGCGTGGATCGTGCTGCCATTTGGTTTCAATGTAATTAAGTAACAAATTAAATCAAAGCTTCATTATCTGCAGTACTATCTATCAGCTAATTCGGAAATTAAATAACAGAAAATATTATTAGCAACTCTTTGTTATAAAGTAAAGAAAATTATAGAAAAGAATTTATATTTCTCATTTCAGTTATCATAAATCAATCATATCATGTTTGAAGTATGATAGTAATAAAATTATTGTTTAAAAACGTATAGTATATATAACGTATATCTACGTTAATAAATGTATATATTACTAGTGTAACATCATCAATAAATGCCTTTTTAAATTCTCATATGATGTATTTATTTTTAACTTCACCAGCTCTTATAACACCAAAGAAGTTTACTTCAATCGCGTGTGACGGTTACACGCACTCATTTTTATTCCTAGAATACGAACTTTTCAGTGTCGCGTTGCACTGCGCCGCGCCGCGCCGACTTAATTTCTCACCAAGGAATTTATAAGTTGTTTACTTAAAAATTCCGTGTTTCTCACAAAATAATTTTTGTCTCTCGCTGCATATTTATTTATATATCTTTGCAACACTAATAGAGTGAGTTGTCATTAGTTGTCAAAAAGTTGGCTTAGGTTCCATCTGTTTTCAATAAATCTGATATAAGGACAGAACTAGAGTGTATATAACAAGTGTATATTCATAATATTTTATTGTGTTAATAATTTGAAACGCATCTAACTCTTGTCAGTGGTTTAATTTTAAAACAGCATTGAATATAATAAATCTCCGCCCTTGACAATAAGGATTTATTTTCCGATTTTTCCGTTTTTCTCAATTCTGCTTAGTAATTTTTTCTTGTATTATTTTAAGTCTTTCTTTATTGTTAAATTTAAACCTAATTTTATAATATGGACCACAATTTGAAAGAGAAATTAGAAAACATAATGGTGTAATATTTATTTCATCGGTAGTGGTTTTTGTGATATTGAATGAAAATGGATTGTGTAACTGACTCTCCGCTGAAGATGAGCCCGCAGGGCGAGGGTGAGGAGATTACGGGTAGCGAAACAGATTATTCTAGCATCCGAGGGAAAGTAAGTTAAAAACCCTATGTTCCCGCGTAAATTATTCCTTCCTTCCATTCGTACGCCTAATAGACAACTTGACTAAAATTAGGAAATTGTTTTAACATAGTACATTAAATTGAATAATCATTTAAAAATTAAATAAACAAAAACACAATAATGAATATTTTTCATACATAATATATATTATTAATGTCATAAATATCCTATCAAAGCTTAAACAACAACATATACATACCATATTATCATTTAAAATAAATAGTAAATAAAGTATTTTTCATTGAAATTAACACATTAACATGTGTATACAATTTTTTTTGTAAATTACAACTGGTGCATCATTGTATTCATGCATGGTATTATTGAAGTATTATTGAAACATTTCCTTGTTATGTTGATATAAAAAGATTACAGGTTTTATTGCAATATATATTTCAATAGTCTGTAAGAGATTCTTAATTCTTTACCAAATGTATGAAACTAATAAAAAAATTAATATCAGTGCACTTTGTCACATATGGCCATTTAAATCCAAATTATCATTAATTATATTGTGGTATGTGGTATGTGACCATTGTACATATATTTAATATCTAGACATAGACCTGGTGTTTAAGACCTTCATACAACAATTGATCACGTAAGGAATAGAAACTATGACCTGTTGACTCATTAATAGTTCTTACTAACATTGTATGTATCTCATAGACTCTGTTTTCCCTTATATATATCCCTTATAATAACACAAATATTTCCTCAAATATGATATCCGCCTCCTAAACTATTTAAATTGTAATGATTTTTAAAGTTATATAGTGATTTTCGAATGTTAATTTTGTGGTATAAAATCTATTTTTAATTATAAGATTTGAAATGTAAAAATAATATTAACAAAAAAAATCAAAACATTTTTTAATTAAATGTTGCAAGAGTCATGGGTTTTTATGAAATAATATTATTCTGTTGCATCATAAATAATTAGGGAAGAATCATGATCATAAATAATATGGTGCAATAATTACAATCTATATGATGGTGAATCTGTTGTTACTTGTTGTGAAATTACTTCTTTTTTTAATGTTATGATTGTATTGAAACATCATAATAAATTTGAGGATTCAATATCATACAGGACCATTTAATTATAAACTAAACATAGCTTGTATTATAGTGTCTTAACTAAACAGATATATATTTAATACCAAATCACAGAACTGACATTTGTATTCATCACAAAAAAACTTGGTCTTGTGTGGATAATAAAAATATAAACTCATGGTTCAAAAATAAGACTTATTACTACTGTTACAAGGCCTCCAATATATCAATTTAATCAATATGACAGAGCTAGTCTAAGTAGAACATTGAAGAAATTGGAAATGGCTAAATTTTATGATAAATACTAAGAATATCTTGTAGACTGAACTAATCATTGTAACAAATAATAGTATGTAAATAGTAATAGTGACTACTAATAAGTAAATAACTAAATTAATCAATTTCACACTTTTATTGCATCTACAATACCTTTGATTAAAATATATATGAACTTTATATTATTCAATCTGTGAGGAACTGGGAAATACCTTATTTTAGTAACTGTAATCATAAATAGCCATTTTTTAGTGAGTCTAATAATTTTGCTTCTTCTGACGCCTGGCAACACAGGCCCTACCAGTGATATTCTAACAGCTGATTGCAAGGTCTTTCCAGATCGATTGTGGGAATTCCCGAAAATAATAAAGTACTTTATTATCAAAGTCTCCCAAAGACAATCTCTTATATAGCGACATCTGTAGTTTCTTTTTGCTATGTTAGTAATAGTATTTATGTATATTTAGGTGAATAAAAAATTATATTTAGAATAATGGTTATGGGAATTTGCAAAATTTATTTGAATTTGACTAACTTAAAAATTGATGTTTATGATTTAAATTTATATTATTTATTATACCCTTTTTTGCGATAATGTTGAGTTATTTGTTACTCAAATATGAACAATTTTCAACATTGTCATGACTTCTATGGAAAAAGAAGTATTGCAAAATTTAATACCAAAATATTCATCTCCAAACCAGAAAACATCTGATCTCAAATTTTTTTTTTATATATAAGTCAAAACACCTAACTTTGATTTTTTGATTGCCTTAATTATGTACCATTCTTAGAAAAATATATGAATGTTATATATAACGGCAGGTGTCAACATCCATAGAAAATAGTGATTTTTGAAATTAGAGAATTTGTGATCATTTAATTTAAGAGTGTATTAAAAGCATGTATTTTTCTTGAATATCTATAGGTATTGTGTATTACATGTATCAAATATTTTGTGATACATCACTGGCAATACAACTTAGGGCAACCCTAGTCTGTGCTGTGCACTCTATGTGGTAATCCTTCGATCAACAATAACTAGATAAAGGGTCACCTACAAAATCGAAGCTAAAAGCTGTCCGCGTAAATATATACTTATGTGTAGCTATTTGTTTACTAAGAAAGGGAGAAAAAAAGTTTTAAAACAGTTTTAAGTTCAACCTAATTACAACCATGACACATAGTAATAAAGTCACAAATGTTTAAAATATTATCTAATACTTAGGATAAAAGGAGCAAAGCAATAAATTACTCCCCTCACAAATGAAAAGACAACATAAACAATGTTTAGTGTCAATTCAACCTTAACACGTAATGGATAAAGTACGTTTTCCCGTTATTGTGCGTGTTTGTGCGTGGTTAGAGAACCTAGGCCAAACATTTGTACCACAGGTTTAAAATCGGTAATTTTGTTCAAAATTTAATATTATTTGTTAGTTTAAAGCTTAAAATATAACTTATTCAACATGTATTTAGTGAAAGTAAGATACTCCGGCTGTTAAATTGCTTTTTCGGGTATTATTTTTGCATGTTTTGAATACACTGCGGCATGTGAAAGTGCTTACATTGGCTGTGTTTTAAACAAACTAAACAAAATAAAAGCTAACATTTCAAGTGAGCTGTTATTTACCGAGACGTATTTTTCGCGCCGACCCGTTATCTAGTTATTGTTGATCGAAGGGTAATTCCCCATTTTTTTATTTCCTGCTTAGTTATTTGCAATGTATATTCAAAGAAAATTAAACCTTATGAGTTTGGAATATAGTTCAATTTTGTATAATAACATCTGAAATAAAAAATGTGAAAGAGTTTATTAAGTGCAATAGGCAATAACAAGTTTATTCATGCTGAAAATAGGGTTAATAAATATTTACATACCCAATAAAAAGAAGCAGGATTCAAAAACACCCAGAATATCTATAACTCATGCTTCAACAATGCCAACCAAATATATTAGTTTATAAAATATTATTTTCAATCATATCAGTGATCATGGCTCAATCATTGCGTGTCCGGATACAATACCAGTTGTCGTAGGTTCTAATCCTGCAATGGTTCAGAGTTTTTGTTGAAGAAAAATGTTATGATGAAAACGTAACATTGTGGTAGAGGTTTTCCTAATCACTATATGGCTAGTTATCACATGTATGTAGACAATCTGTCTCCATACATCTATAAGTCTATTGTTGAAGGTACACTCGAGGATCAGTACTTCTCTTAATTACAAGAATTTTTGATAGAGTGAACCAATTTTAATTAAACAAAAACTAAATGTTACTTGAGGGTATGCTTTATGATTTTCTTGGTGAGGTTTTATTTATTAGTGATACGTGTCCGAACAAATGGCCATACAGACATTTCTAAAAATGATTGAAATGTGTTTTATTAATTATTCCTAGACATCTGAAACAGTTTTTTTGACAAAAATCTAAAAAGTACAGATACATTACATTTACATTCTTATTATATGTATTTTGAAACGTATTCTTGAAATTCTCAATTATCATAGTGTATGACAACATATTTTACAATTAAATTTTAGATGGTGTTAGTAAGTCCATCTGCTGATGAATATGATCTCCTAAGGAAGCAAATGTTGGAGAGGCTAGAAGCTGGTAATGGAGAAATCATTTACGACATTGGACAAGGCGAAGGTAAACTAATTTCATATATCTCGTAATCTATTATATTGTAAAAATTTAAGTGATAAAAAGTAGTTGATAACTAATTGGAAATATTATATGAAAGAATGTGTGTTGCTTAAATTATATCTAAAGCTATGCTTTAGCTAACTAAAGCATTTTTAACAAATGAAAAGTTGCTTACATTCTCCTTGATTTTTGTAATTTGAAGTATAATTACTAACAGTGATGATAAACCTTTTGTTAAATCGTTATTTGTGATAGACAAAGGTTCATATTATCGCTTTTTTTGTATAAAACTCGTCATATAACGTCATTTGTTGTCACGAAATACTTAAAATTGTAGATAAGGGGTCTTTCATTACCACAATTATTTTCAGATAATGTAATTTTTAGTGATAAAAAAGAATGCAATTGAGTGCAATCTTGCATATATTATATCCTTGTCTTTTTATTATAATAGATAATAATAAGAGCTTAAAGAGAAATTAACTTTATGACTAAAATATAATCTTATATATTTAAGTCTACATTTAAAAAAAATCTAAAATTTTAAAACAAATACATGTTGTTTTAATATTGTACATTAAATAAAACTGTTTTTTTTTTATGCTATGATGTAGCAAATAGTATCACTACTCGACTTGTTTGTGGGGCCGTGCAAGTATTACGTAGGCAGAATTTTTGTAATTTCCGACCGCCCCCTCTCTCTGGTCACCAAAAGTAAGCTTTGCTTACGTAAACATTAAGTCTGTACTGATTAAATAAATAAATATTACTGACTTAATCACCACCCGGAACCTAGACCACCTACGTCATCAAAAATAAGTACATCGAGGACTCTGTTCAGTAATCACAGTACATGTAGCAATGGGGATCCCTCAAGTGAATATTGCACATCTTCTACCACTCTAAAGATGTTATGGTATTAATATGTTTTAATCTGCATCTGTATATTGCTATGAAAGTATTTAGCATATCCTTAAGTAACGCATTTACATTCACATTTTGATATTTTTATTGTAATTTTTTATATCATGTTGCATGCTTCCAATCAGCTGTTCAGTTTGTCATTTGCACAATCATTTTAGGTTTTTATTTTGTTAGTTTGTGATGAGTGATATTTTCTTTTTTCTGTATGTTTTTATATTACAGATATAACATTTTTATTGTTCTGCTATGGAAATTATTCCTATTTTACAATTATAAAAGGGCTGATGTTACTCGCGTCCGCAGGAAGCGTACCTCTCATTCCCCTGTGCGTACTACCCGGGTGTTGCTAAATAGTAACAGATTTTGGGCCGCTGCATTGTTCCACATAAATTGAACGTCCAGAGACAATTAGAGCAATCAATGAAGCGACGATAACAAAAGATCGATACTCTATTTAGCCATATGATTGAATAAATAATTATAAATAGCTGAGGATTGCAATAATTACTTTAAATTAGTAATTGTGTATGCAGATGGCAGAGGGTTGACAGAAGATGAATATAATGCATCAGTGGCAACGTTACAATCGCTGGTGGCCAGCGAGAGGGTATCCTGTGTTGAACTCCGACGCTGGGACTGTGGTACGGGCATCACGGGACAATATCTATTGCGCACCGAACTTGATCACAATGACTTCATGGAGATTAGGTTAGTCAATCTCGGGAATTTTACATTACGCATGTTTTGCTTTCTGGGAAATAACAATTTAAGTATAGTGGATGTGTTTATTTTTAAAAATTTTTGTATGAGTATTGTTGACCTCTAAAGTATATAGGTCTTGCATATACAGCTATATTATAGCTAATTAAATAAAAGAAAATTAAACCGACTACAATGTCAAAAACGAAAAAGTGAAAAATATCTTCATTATTACAGAAACTGAAAAGACAAAAACGTGTGAAGACAATTTATTTAATATTGTTTATGTGTACACAGTATTTAAGTTATTAATTAATTGTGTACATACTTAATATTATGATTCATTTAATTAATGAAACGATGCTTTGTAATACTTCTTAATTTATAAAATCAAAACAGACAGTTTGTTTGTTTGAATACGCATCACTACTAAAGTACTGCGTTCATAAAGAAAATCTTAAAATATATCCTCGAGTAACATTTAGTTTTGGTTTCATTAAAATCGGTTCACTCTATCAAAAGTTATTGTAATTTTAATGACGATCCGACTTAAGTACGAGAGAAAACCAGATAAGTAAATGTACTAAATACATTCAGATGATTTTATTAGTTTTTTTTACATTAGGATCCACGCGGACGGAGTTGCGGACACAGCTAGTAAAAAATATTAGTATAGGCGTTAATACAATGATCTATTGCACGTAAGTGTCACACTGGAACTAAATCTCGAAGTTTTGAGCATAGCGACTTATAAACGGCTTCTCTTTCGTAAATTTTCTCTCTTAGCCACTGATAGCTCTAAAGGAAAATCATGCGAGTTGGTGTTAATATTAAGGGTGTGCGAATAATACTCGAATCGAATTGAATATTTTATTAATTCGAACTATTCGATTATTTTAAAAATAAGAAAAAATGATTAAACCAATAGGAAAAGATATAACATTTCCCATTACACTTTTTTGGACAAAAACTTAATTTAATTTTATAGGTTACTAGCGGGCCCGGCAAACGTTGTTCAGCCCTGATTATAAAAAAACCTTGACAAATTATATACCAAAACTTTCCTCATGAATCACTTTATCTACTGGTGAAAGCCGCATGAAAATCCGTTTAGTAGTTTTTGAGTTTATCGCGAACAGACAGACAGGCAGACGCGGTAGGGGACTTTGTTTTATACTATGTAATGATGATACAGTAAACTTTCTTATTTATTATATATTTTCCAACTAGTTTAATTGAAAATCCTTTGACTAAGAAAATTAATATTTATTTAACTAATTTTATATATTTAGTTAAATATATAATTAGTTAAAATAGTTTGAATTATTGGCATAATTGAAATTATTTGCATAATTCGAATAGTCGAATCGTATTATTCGATTCGGTATCAAATTATTCAAATGTTCGCACACCCCTAGTTAATATCCCAATAATTTTACAATAAACGTATTCCAGGGTGGCGGTAGTGGGTAATGTGGATGCAGGCAAGTCGACCCTGCTGGGAGTGCTGACGCACGGCGAGCTGGACAACGGGCGCGGGTACGCGAGGCAGCGCCTCTTCAGGCACAAGCACGAGATGGAAAGTGGCAGAACCAGTTCCGTTGGAAATGACATACTCGGTTTTGATAATATGGGTGACTATACGAATAGTATATATTTTACCACTAGCCGATACCCGATCCCTCTGTGTTGTTCATTATTTTAATAATATACTTTGAATATAGAAGAAATAATAAATGAATACAAAAAGCATATACTTTGCTTGCAAAATTTCTTTAGTCTTATGTGGAGTTTATAAAAATCGTACTCTCTTTAAACTTTAATTATAGTTTCATATTAAATGAAAATATCGTAATATATATATTTTTTAGATCAATACCATGTGTAAGATGTAAAACTAAAATAATTTGATTAAAATTGAGTAGTTTCGGCTCGATGTGTTATTTAGATAAACTTAGTTATAAGTATGAATTTTAATGGTTCCTTAAATTGCTCGCGAAGGATCTATCTCTTTTACCTTCCACAAACCGCTAGATTCGCAGCTGACTTTTGTAGCAAAGATCCAGAGAGTTTTATAGAATACTAGCCGACCAGGCGGATGATGTCCTGCCTTGATATAAAAAAATATCTAAAATTCAACAGCAGCGCCACCTACCGGCTCCAATTGTAAATCTAATTCATTCTTGAATCCATCTGAACACTCACAAAAATTTCCGTCAAAATCTGTCTAGTCGTTTAGGAGTTCAATCACATACACATTGACAGAAGAATTATATACTTATATAAAGATTTCCAGTATACATGAATCCGAATAAATTATTCATTTTTTTTATAGGAAATGTGGTGAATAAGCCAGATCATGGCACGCTTGACTGGGTGAAAATCTGCGAGAAATCATCAAAAGTCATCACGTTTATCGATCTCGCTGGACACGAGCGATATCTCAAGACCACAGTTTTTGGCATGACTGGCCACGCACCTGACTTTGGAATGCTTATGGTCAGTTTAAAAAGTCAAAATAAAAATTATCTTTTCAAAATTATACATAGTGAAAAACTTGTATATATTAAAAAAAATGTTATATCAGTGGTAATAATTACGTTGTGGCATAAATATATATGAATTCTTTCACACTTTCTTTCAGTGCACACGAAAACATTATTTATCAAAATTTGATTTAGTTTTAAATTGTAATATAACTTTAAAAAACATGTGTTAATTCAAATAAATAAATGAAACTGTTTTCATACACCGCCAATGTTTTACAGTTACATACAATGAAAACAATTATAGTTTACAATGAAAACCATCACACTTTACAACAAATACCATCACACTTTACAACAAAAACCATCACACTTTACGACAAAAACCATCACACTTTACAACAAAAACCATCACACTTTACAAGAATCACTATCACTTTATAGTTAAAACTAACATACGTTACAGTGATAACAGTAAAAAATTCAGTGAAAACATTTTTTTTTAATTATATTTATGGATTACTTTGTAAGAAAACCGTTTTTGTTCAGGTGGGGGCCAACGCTGGTATAGTGGGCATGACTAAGGAGCATCTAGGGCTAGCGCTGGCCCTCTCAGTGCCGGTATTCGTGGTGGTCACCAAAATAGACATGTGTCCACCGAACATACTGCAAGATAATCTCAAACTGCTTGTCAGGATACTCAAATCTTCCGGTTGCCGAAAAGTTCCCGTGATGGTGAAAATGAAGGATGACGTCATCGTTAGCGCCACTAATTTCGTTTCACAGAGGTAATTTTAATGTAATCTAAATACTTCATCCCAACCAATCTGAACAAGCTTTTCTAATAATCAATTTCAGTTGAACAATAGGTTAAACATTTAGATTAAGAGTGTATCATCATCGTCATCATTATCAGCTTGCAAGAGACCCACTGCAAGCCATAGGCCTCTTCTTGAAGGAACGTATGTGCATAATCACCCGTAACAGCCCACCACATATAAGCAATTTTAAACTTGGATAAATTCACAGTTCTATACTTTTCCACATACTGTAGTACTACAAGAACATTTCTCAGATTCAGGTTGACTCACGATTTTTTCCTTCACCGTCACGTCGCGGGGTGGTAGGGTGCCTGTACCCGACTGGATCGCGACCACCGTACACCAGGTGGAACACCCGCCATAGTGGCACGTTTGGGCGTGTCGCGTTCCGGGATCAGCCGGTGTATATCCAGCAACTGGGGGGGGACTGTCCCTGACTGGGTCGCTTTCAGGACGGCATGACAGCGGCGACCGGCGATGGATAGTATGTCTTTCGGTGGTCGCCATTGTTTTTGGATTGTACTGTGCTTACCATCAGGCACAGTACAGTCACTTTGCCGAGCTACAATAAAAAAAAAAAAAAAAAAAAAAGACGAATTTAAATTAGGAAAGTACATGAATTCTGATAAAATCGTTGGTACATGCCTGAGTTTAAACCTGCGGACATCAGAATGATATTCCACCGGTCAATATACGGTCATACATTCCAATTTACAAATTAATTGGATAGAATCATTGGAGTACATTTGATTGTTCAGTGTCATTCCATTCAAATACTAGACACTTCATCAGAGGCTCTAATTCTCTAAAAACTCTAATTTTTTAAATCAGTCAATTGTTATTAAATTCTTGCTCGAAATCTTAATACGAAAGTACTATGTTGCATATGATTTTATTTTCAGGCTATGTCCAATATTTCAAGTTTCAAATGTATCGGGTGAGAACCTTGAACTGTTGAAAATGTTTCTGAATCTACTGAAGACACGAATGCCGTCGCAAGACGATAAGCCTGCAGAGTTTCAGATAGACGATGCTTACTCTGTGCCTGTGAGTTTGACTATTTATTACATTAAGATATATAAAAGACTCTTGGGTTGCCACTTTATCTTTCGAGAAACTTCTAAGAACTGCAACTATTTCTTTTGTTGTTGATAAAAACACAGAATTCTTTATTAATTTAATTTGTGTTTTATCGTGTAGTATTTTGCTCTACTTATACCAGATGAATGTTTAAAGAGTCACATCTTTCAATCTTGTGGGTAGTTAATAGTCATATTCAACATATAAAATAATAATATCAAAACAAATACTAATAAAAAACCAAGAGAACCTTAGTTAAAGTTTGTTCTAAAACTTTTAAAAGTATGGGAAATATACTTTTACGACATTAAAAAAACAAACATATACATTTATACGATTAACATATGAGAGAATGAGATGTACATCGTTTCTTATGTTCACTGTTTTCTCCATTGTATATTTAACTACATTAGGTAGTTATTGACCACTTCTTGTGGTCTGAGCTTTGTACGTCGTACGTTTATCTATCTTTTCTATATAAATAAAATGATAGAGGTTTGCTTTTATGCTCGCACCACGCAAAAACTACTGGATAGATTTTGTTTTCTTTTTACTTATATTTCAGAGACATTTAGTGCTTATTTAAAAAAAAAAGTGTGTGTGTGTACTTATGTACACGCGTTAGAAGTTATACTTTTTTGGCGTAACAAGATAAAAATCTTTTCAAAAATTTTATCTTTCGCCTTATTTTATGTTTGTAGAAAACTACACTAACAATAGAAAAAAGGTATTTAATACATTGAAAGTTTTAATACAAAGAAACAAAATGTTGACTATAGCTAACTTCAGGGTGCCGTTTTTCGTGACGGTGTGCGCGCGCATCGTAAAAATTTACTCTCATCATTTTTCCCTAACGCGCCAAAAGAAGTATAACTTCAAAAAAGTCATAATATCTTCATTTCAATTAAATTCTTAGAAATTATAATTTTTATAAGTACTTCACGTTGCCACGGACAAGTGGGGTAAGCAGTGTGATGCGTATGCGTAGGAATGGGAGTGTAAACTAATCACCTTGTTTATAAAGATATGTTGAAAACAAAGTATGTTTTTACTTGCATTTTTTTCCTCATAAATAAAATATTTTTTTACATTAATAAATAATAAAATATAATTTGATATATTAAAGGATGTGGGTGGGCACAGAACACGAAATCGCGACTATGAATTAGTTTGTACAAATTTCTACTTTACGGAATCACAGCACAACACTAATTAAACACTTCACTTTACTTTTCACTTATATATTTTAACTTTAGAAAACAACAACATTACAAGATGTCGGTCGGAACCATACATTTTTAAGAAAGGCTATCGTGAGCGCGATCTAATCGACTACTAGCGCCATCTCTTGGCGACAACATTAAATTAGACATTCCGACAATATTAAATTAGACATTCCGCCCACCAAGGACTAGTCCTTTCAAAATTATACATCAAAACATTGAATATAAAACAAAAAAACATAAAATGAGAAAAAAAGGCAATTCTAACCACCGACCGACATATCCACATATAAATACTGTTTCTATACAAATATTAGCATTTAAACACAAGTAAATAAAACATTTTAACTCAAATCTCAAATTTAACCTTAGATTCATAGCAATACCGCCCACCCTGACAATATACAATCAAATATAATATAATACAATTATTTATCTAGAATGCTTATTTTGTTTAAGGGTCTTTTAATGAAGCCATTCTTGCATTTGATAGTTACTACACGCGTTACATTATCAGGTCCTACATGCTTATTAACAATTTTACCAAGTATCCATTTAGAAGGCGGTACATCATGATCTCTAATAATGCATATATCATTAATATTAGGTTCTTGCAATTTCGAATTCCATTTATACCTTTGATTTAAATTTAATAAATAGTCTTTCGACCACCTTTGCCAAAAATCCGAAACAATTTTTTGAATTAAATTCCATCTCTCTAATTTATTAACATTACAATCAACATAATTTTGATCACTAACGTTTAATATAGGTTCTCCAATTAAAAAATGAGCTGGGGTTAGTGGGAGAGGGTCATCTGCTTCACTACTAATAACAGAAATAGGCCGTGAATTTAAACAGGCTTCGATTTGTGATAATATTGTGACTAATTCTTCGTATGTAAGAACACTATCGCCTATTACCTTCTTTAAATGGTTTTTAGCACAACGAACTCCGGCTTCCCAAAGACCTCCAAAATTAGGTGCTTGTGGCGGTATAAAATGCCAAGTAGTAGATTGTAGTGTAAGTAATTCAGCAATTTCGTTAGGCAAGTTTGATTTAGCGCGATCAAACATTTCACGTAGTTGTTTATCTGCACCAACAAAATTAGTGCCGTTATCGCTAAAAAGATCTTGACAGTGTCCACGTCTAGACGTAAATCGTCTAAATGCGGTGATAAAACCCTTTGCTGTTAAATCAGTCACAGCTTCAATATGGATAGCGCGTGTCACCATACATACAAATAAACAAATGTAACCTTTGTAGGTCTTTGCACCGCGTCCTGGCGAAAATTTAATGTTAACTGGCCCAGCATAGTCAACTCCGGTTGCCTTAAATGGTTTACATGGCTTCAACCTTGCATCTGGAAGTTGTCCCATCAATTGTACTCTAGCTGCTTTGGAATATCGTAAGCATGTGATACAATTCCGGTAGTGTTTTTTGACTTGATCTCTAGCCCGCAAAATCCAAAATTTTGAGCGTAGATAATTCAACATTATGTTCGGTCCGCCGTGAAGAGTTTTTTCGTGAGCATCTGTTATTAATAACTGTGTTAGGTGAGACTTATTAGGTAAAATATACGGATGCCGTGTGTCATAGCTTACGTGGGCCAAATCAATTCGTCCACCTACTCTTAATAGTCCATTTTGATCTAAAATCGGACACAGAATTTTAAGTACATTCCCTTTGGATATTTCTTTTACGTTCCTTAAACATGTTATTTCTTTTGCAAAGGCAAAGTTTTGAACTTGTTTTATACAATTCTCTAATGTGTTGTTCATTTCTTGTACTGTTACAAACTCTGGTAAATTTTGTCTTTCCTCCTTTGGTATCAAAAATCTTCTACAATATGATATTACTTTTAGCATCTTTGTTATATTAGAAAATCTTAACCATTCAAAATCTTCGTCTTTACTTTCAGTTAATTTCATTGACACTATCCTTTTCTCTTCGTGTGTATCTTCTATCTCTCTATTCTGCAAATGTATGTTAGACTTTTTTAACCATTCAGGTCCGCCCCACCATAAAGAATGTGAAAGTAATTCGATAGGACTCAATCCTCTTGATGCACAATCTGAAGGGTTTGTGTCAGTTGAGACATGTCCCCATTGATTGTAGTTCGTTACGGTAAGAATTTCCGAGACCCTATTACTTACAAAAGTTGTCCATTTACTATCTCCGCCTTTTAACCAAGCTAATACAATTGTGGAATCAGTCCAACCATACAGATTTTCTTTTGAAATTTTCATAACCTGAGATATCTCGTTTAACAATTTTGCTGCAAGTACTGCACCACACAATTCCAAACGTGGAATTGAAATTTCCTTTTCTATAGGAGTAACTTTTGTTTTAGCTGCCAATAATCTCACATGAATTGTTTTATCCTCATTAATAACCCGGATAAAAATAGCTGCGGCGTACGCTGCTTGAGACGCATCTGAAAAAGCGTGTAATTCAATCTGGCTCTTACGTGTGCAACAAATCCATCTTGGTATTTTAATTAGTTGAATTTCAACCAACTCCTTTCGAAATTTAAGCCACATTTCTTGTAATTCGTCAGTCAAAGGATCGTCCCAATCTAAATGTGCTTTCCAAATTTTCTGAATGAAAATCTTGGCCACGATTATAATAGGTGAAATCCATCCCATAGGGTCATATAAACGGGCGATATTTGACAAAACTTGTCTTTTTGTAATTGGGTATTTGACTTCCGGTAAAGAAACAGTGTACTCAAAATCGTCTGATTCCCTGTTCCATCTAATTCCGAGCACTTTTACCATATTGTCAACTTTAATAGGCACACACTTTTCATCTTTGTTACTATTATTTCCGATATATTTCAATAGATCTTTACTATTACTGCTCCATTTCTGAAGCTTGAATCCACCAGACGCCATTAGAGCATTCATTTCATCATAAATCACTTTGGCTTCTTTTATTGAGTCACATCCTGTCATCAGATCATCAACATAATAATCATTCTTCGTAATTTCTGAAGCCACTGGAAAATTATGTTTCTCATATTCAGCCAACATCTGCAAAGTTTTAACAGCAAGATACGGTGCACACGCTGTTCCGAACGTTAATGTAAGTAATTTATAATGCTCAATAGGCCTATCTGTGTGTGATCTCCAAAGTATTCTTTGAAAATTGGTTTGTGACGGATTTATAAGCACTTGCCTATACATTTTGATGAGATCAGCAACAATGCAAATCGGGTGTGTACGCCACCTCATTAAAATGTGTCTCAAATCTTGTTGGATTTTTGGTCCAACCATAAGATCATCATTTAGCGACACGTCATTTACACCTTTGCTAGACGCATTAAAAACCACCCGAACCTTTGTGGTTTCCTTATCTTCCCTCACGACCGCGTGATGTGGAAGATAAACAGCTTTTGAATCATCCACATCATTTTTTTCTATAAGAGACATGTGTCCAAGAGACAAATATTCTTGCAAAACCTTTCTGTATTCTTCATAAAGTTTAGTATCATTCTTTAGTCTTTTTTCTAAAGCCATTAGTTTTTTCATTGCTATGTCCCTTGATTCTCCATACTGACATTTAGGATTTTCATCTCTAAAAGGTAATGTAACAATGAACCTTCCATCATTATTTCTAACTGTTGTAGTATCATATAAAGTTTCACACATTTCTTCTTCTACTGTAAACTTCCTCTGAATCCTATCTGGTTCAGCTTCCAATTCCCAAAAACGTTTAAGATAATCATCTTCCTTTGTAACCTGCAAATGGAAACTAGTAATTGTATTATTACCCGTTGAAGAATCAGATATTCTTCCTGATAAAACCCATCCAAAGGACGTTTTTTGCGCAATAAGATTTCCTTTGGGTTGCTTTATCATACCTTCTAATAAAATCTGAGAATAGACTTCAGCCCCTAATAACACGTCAATCTTACCCGGTGTTGTGTAACCTGGATCAGCTAGCTCCATATTCTCAAGTTCCTGCCAATCAGGTGAGTCTATTCTGTCACATGGAAGCATAGATGTAAGTGATCTTAATACGTAAGCATTTACTTTAATAGACATTTCTGGATTATGGCGCGACTCTAAACATAAAGTAACTAAATATTTGACACGCATTTGACCATCTCCCAGACCTGATACAAAACCATTAACATATTTTCTGTTAAGACCTAACAATTGAGCGGTTGCTTCCGTTACAAAAGAGGCTTGTGAGCCTTGGTCTAATAAAGCACGTATTAAAATTCTATTCCCGTTATTTGAACGAGCCTTAAGTAGTGTAGTCGCTAGAAGAACGTTATAACTTTTACTTTCGCGCTTCGCAAAATTCGCTATAATTCTTTGTTCTACTATAGACGCATTTGCATTCTCCATTCCTTGTTTGTTTTCTCCTTGTTTGCTATTAGTGTTTTCTGTGAATCCTTCTTTCTCAAAATGTAACGTCGTATTGTGTCTTCTTCCATACCTTTTGCAGCTCATTGACTGTCTACATTTGCTTACTACATGACTAGGTTGTAAACAATTGAAGCAAAGCCCTTTAGCTTGCACCCAATCTCTTCTTTGCTGTATTGTTTTTATCATAAACAGTTTACACAAATTTATATAATGATTCTCGCCACACAAAGGACATAAAACATCGGTCTTCTTATTGATTTGTTGATCACCTGTATGAAAAGCTCTAGGCTTCGATAGTTGCCTTTTAAGTTGCAAACTTGTCTTGGCTAACTGTTTTCCAGGATCAATCATCTCCAAGCTTCTAAACCTCGCTTCAAGGAAATCCACTAATTGTGACCAGGTAGGTAACTCATCACTCAAGGAGCTAATATGATTTTCCCATAGCTTGTGAGATTCGACATCCAGCTTTGTAACTACTAAATAAATTACGATAGCATCCCATGATTTAGTAGGTATTCCCATGTTATTTAATGCTTTTAATGAAGACGTAGTTGTGTCGAGTAATTGCTTAATAGCCTGTGAAGATTCGCTTTGTATTTGTTTTTGTGAAAATAATATCTTTAGTACTGCATTAGTATTATAACGTTTATTATTGTAACGCTTTGTTAACTGTTTCCAAGCCTCTTCATAATTTTGATCGGTAGTAGCAAAATTACGTAGCAAGCTTTCAGGTTCCCCTGATATGCTGCTCTTCAAATAATGTAATTTTTGCACTGCTGATAACTTCTCGTTTCTGTGTATTAGTGATACAAACATATCGTAAAATGTCTGCCACTCCTCATACTTACCAGTAAAGCACGGTAGTTGTATTCTTGGAAGCTTAACGTCATCACATACATTCTGTGGACTTATTGTTATACTGTCTGATTTCGGCTTATCTAAAATTTCTTCAAGTTTGTCTTTAAGTTCTGACATATATTCAGTATACAATTCTTCAAAAGTATTAAAATCGTCATCTTTAAAATATGGCAAAACTTCCAGTTGTTCCGGGGTAGCCACTTGAATCAATTCTTTGTGATTACTTTTAAACTCTTTCAATAACTCATCCAAAGTAGCAATCCGTGTGTTAAGATAAGATTTAGTTATTCGTGTTTTCGGGCTCTTATAATAATTATCTTGCGCCTTCTTTAATCTTGAAGATAATTCTGTTTGACTTTTAATTATCTTCGCAGCCATATTATGTAAATCACAATTTTTTTTTAAAGTAGAATACAACTAGTCAACTTATGACTAAAAGCAAAGTTTCAAATAATTCAAAGTTCAATTATCCCTCAAAATACTTCGGATACTTGAAAAATTTTACAAGTCCAAAATAGTTCAAATTTTTCTAAGTCCAAACCGATTGAAATTTTTCTAAGTCCCAGCTGTTATTGTCGTGAATTATTCTAAGTGTTTTTAAAATGCAGAGTCCAAAGTCCATCCGAGGTTTCGGCACCATGTACAAATTTCTACTTTACGGAATCACAGCACAACACTAATTAAACACTTCACTTTACTTTTCACTTATATATTTTAACTTTAGAAAACAACAACATTACAAGATGTCGGTCGGAACCATACATTTTTAAGAAAGGCTATCGTGAGCGCGATCTAATCGACTACTAGCGCCATCTCTTGGCGACAACATTAAATTAGACATTCCGACAATATTAAATTAGACAAGTTTGATATGTAAAAAACTGTTTAGGGTGTGGGCACAGTGGTGTCGGGCACGACGCTGGCGGGCGTGGTGCGCGTGAACGACACGCTGCTGCTGGGGCCGGACCCGCTGGGCCGGTTCCAGCCGGTGGCGGTGCGCGGCATACACCGCAAGCGCATGCCCGTGCCGGAGGTGCGCGGCGGCCAGACCGCCAGCTTCGCGCTCAAGAAGGTAAGTAAGCACAGTGGTGCGCGGGAACGACACGCTGCTGCTGGGGCCGGACCCGCTGGGCCGGTTCCAGCCGGTGGCGGTGCGCGGCATACACCGCAAGCGCATGCCCGTGCCGGAGGTGCGCGGCGGCCAGACCGCCAGCTTCGCGCTCAAGAAGGTAAGTAAGCACAGTGGTGCGCGGGAACGACACGCTGCTGCTGGGGCCGGACCCGCTGGGCCGGTTCCAGCCGGTGGCGGTGCGCGGCATACACCGCAAGCGCATGCCCGTGCCGGAGGTGCGCGGCGGCCAGACCGCCAGCTTCGCGCTCAAGAAGGTAAGTAAGCACAGTGGTGCGCGTGAACGACACGCTGCTGCTGGGCCCGGACCCGCTGGGCCGGTTCCAGCCGGTGGCGGTGCGCGGCATACACCGCAAGCGCATGCCCGTGCCGGAGGTGCGCGGCGGCCAGACCGCCAGCTTCGCGCTCAAGAAGGTAAGTAAGCACAGTGGTGCGCGGGAACGACACGCTGCTGCTGGGGCCGGACCCGCTGGGCCGGTTCCAGCCGGTGGCGGTGCGCGGCATACACCGCAAGCGCATGCCCGTGCCGGAGGTGCGCGGCGGCCAGACCGCCAGCTTCGCGCTCAAGAAGGTAAGTAAGCACAGTGGTGCGCGGGAACGACACGCTGCTGCTGGGGCCGGACCCGCTGGGCCGGTTCCAGCCGGTGGCGGTGCGCGGCATACACCGCAAGCGCATGCCCGTGCCGGAGGTGCGCGGCGGCCAGACCGCCAGCTTCGCGCTCAAGAAGGTAAGTAAGCACAGTGGTGCGCGGGAACGACACGCTGCTGCTGGGCCCGGACCCGCTGGGCCGGTTCCAGCCGGTGGCGGTGCGCGGCATACACCGCAAGCGCATGCCCGTGCCGGAGGTGCGCGGCGGCCAGACCGCCAGCTTCGCGCTCAAGAAGGTAAGTAAGCACAGTGGTGCGCGGGAACGACACGCTGCTGCTGGGCCCGGACCCGCTGGGCCGGTTCCAGCCGGTGGCGGTGCGCGGCATACACCGCAAGCGCATGCCCGTGCCGGAGGTGCGCGGCGGCCAGACCGCCAGCTTCGCGCTCAAGAAGGTAAGTAAGCACAGTGGTGCGCGGGAACGACACGCTGCTGCTGGGCCCGGACCCGCTGGGCCGGTTCCAGCCGGTGGCGGTGCGCGGCATACACCGCAAGCGCATGCCCGTGCCGGAGGTGCGCGGCGGCCAGACCGCCAGCTTCGCGCTCAAGAAGGTAAGTAAGCACAGTGGTGCGCGGGAACGACACGCTGCTGCTGGGGCCGGACCCGCTGGGCCGGTTCCAGCCGGTGGCGGTGCGCGGCATACACCGCAAGCGCATGCCCGTGCCGGAGGTGCGCGGCGGCCAGACCGCCAGCTTCGCGCTCAAGAAGGTAAGTAAGCACAGTGGTGCGCGGGAACGACACGCTGCTGCTGGGGCCGGACCCGCTGGGCCGGTTCCAGCCGGTGGCGGTGCGCGGCATACACCGCAAGCGCATGCCCGTGCCGGAGGTGCGCGGCGGCCAGACCGCCAGCTTCGCGCTCAAGAAGGTAAGTAAGCACAGTGGTGCGCGTGAACGACACGCTGCTGCTGGGCCCGGACCCGCTGGGCCGGTTCCAGC
Source organism: Antheraea yamamai (assembly GCA_036509395.1). Taxonomy (NCBI): domain Eukaryota; kingdom Metazoa; phylum Arthropoda; class Insecta; order Lepidoptera; family Saturniidae; genus Antheraea; species Antheraea yamamai. The sequence continues at coordinate 20,742,189 of AP028433.1, read as the reverse complement.
CGGTGGCGGTGCGCGGCATACACCGCAAGCGCATGCCCGTGCCGGAGGTGCGCGGCGGCCAGACCGCCAGCTTCGCGCTCAAGAAGGTAAGTAAGCACAGTGGTGCGCGGGAACGACACGCTGCTGCTGGGGCCGGACCCGCTGGGCCGGTTCCAGCCGGTGGCGGTGCGCGGCATACACCGCAAGCGCATGCCCGTGCCGGAGGTGCGCGGCGGCCAGACCGCCAGCTTCGCGCTCAAGAAGGTAAGTAAGCACAGTGGTGCGCGGGAACGACACGCTGCTGCTGGGGCCGGACCCGCTGGGCCGGTTCCAGCCGGTGGCGGTGCGCGGCATACACCGCAAGCGCATGCCCGTGCCGGAGGTGCGCGGCGGCCAGACCGCCAGCTTCGCGCTCAAGAAGGTAAGTAAGCACAGTGGTGCGCGTGAACGACACGCTGCTGCTGGGCCCGGACCCGCTGGGCCGGTTCCAGCCGGTGGCGGTGCGCGGCATACACCGCAAGCGCATGCCCGTGCCGGAGGTGCGCGGCGGCCAGACCGCCAGCTTCGCGCTCAAGAAGGTAAGTAAGCACAGTGGTGCGCGGGAACGACACGCTGCTGCTGGGGCCGGACCCGCTGGGCCGGTTCCAGCCGGTGGCGGTGCGCGGCATACACCGCAAGCGCATGCCCGTGCCGGAGGTGCGCGGCGGCCAGACCGCCAGCTTCGCGCTCAAGAAGGTAAGTAAGCACAGTGGTGCGCGGGAACGACACGCTGCTGCTGGGGCCGGACCCGCTGGGCCGGTTCCAGCCGGTGGCGGTGCGCGGCATACACCGCAAGCGCATGCCCGTGCCGGAGGTGCGCGGCGGCCAGACCGCCAGCTTCGCGCTCAAGAAGGTAAGTAAGCACAGTGGTGCGCGGGAACGACACGCTGCTGCTGGGCCCGGACCCGCTGGGCCGGTTCCAGCCGGTGGCGGTGCGCGGCATACACCGCAAGCGCATGCCCGTGCCGGAGGTGCGCGGCGGCCAGACCGCCAGCTTCGCGCTCAAGAAGGTAAGTAAGCACAGTGGTGCGCGGGAACGACACGCTGCTGCTGGGGCCGGACCCGCTGGGCCGGTTCCAGCCGGTGGCGGTGCGCGGCATACACCGCAAGCGCATGCCCGTGCCGGAGGTGCGCGGCGGCCAGACCGCCAGCTTCGCGCTCAAGAAGGTAAGTAAGCACAGTGGTGCGCGGGAACGACACGCTGCTGCTGGGGCCGGACCCGCTGGGCCGGTTCCAGCCGGTGGCGGTGCGCGGCATACACCGCAAGCGCATGCCCGTGCCGGAGGTGCGCGGCGGCCAGACCGCCAGCTTCGCGCTCAAGAAGGTAAGTAAGCACAGTGGTGCGCGGGAACGACACGCTGCTGCTGGGGCCGGACCCGCTGGGCCGGTTCCAGCCGGTGGCGGTGCGCGGCATACACCGCAAGCGCATGCCCGTGCCGGAGGTGCGCGGCGGCCAGACCGCCAGCTTCGCGCTCAAGAAGGTAAGTAAGCACAGTGGTGCGCGGGAACGACACGCTGCTGCTGGGGCCGGACCCGCTGGGCCGGTTCCAGCCGGTGGCGGTGCGCGGCATACACCGCAAGCGCATGCCCGTGCCGGAGGTGCGCGGCGGCCAGACCGCCAGCTTCGCGCTCAAGAAGGTAAGTAAGCACAGTGGTGCGCGGGAACGACACGCTGCTGCTGGGGCCGGACCCGCTGGGCCGGTTCCAGCCGGTGGCGGTGCGCGGCATACACCGCAAGCGCATGCCCGTGCCGGAGGTGCGCGGCGGCCAGACCGCCAGCTTCGCGCTCAAGAAGGTAAGTAAGCACAGTGGTGCGCGGGAACGACACGCTGCTGCTGGGCCCGGACCCGCTGGGCCGGTTCCAGCCGGTGGCGGTGCGCGGCATACACCGCAAGCGCATGCCCGTGCCGGAGGTGCGCGGCGGCCAGACCGCCAGCTTCGCGCTCAAGAAGGTAAGTAAGCACAGTGGTGCGCGGGAACGACACGCTGCTGCTGGGCCCGGACCCGCTGGGCCGGTTCCAGCCGGTGGCGGTGCGCGGCATACACCGCAAGCGCATGCCCGTGCCGGAGGTGCGCGGCGGCCAGACCGCCAGCTTCGCGCTCAAGAAGGTAAGTAAGCACAGTGGTGCGCGGGAACGACACGCTGCTGCTGGGCCCGGACCCGCTGGGCCGGTTCCAGCCGGTGGCGGTGCGCGGCATACACCGCAAGCGCATGCCCGTGCCGGAGGTGCGCGGCGGCCAGACCGCCAGCTTCGCGCTCAAGAAGGTAAGTAAGCACAGTGGTGCGCGGGAACGACACGCTGCTGCTGGGCCCGGACCCGCTGGGCCGGTTCCAGCCGGTGGCGGTGCGCGGCATACACCGCAAGCGCATGCCCGTGCCGGAGGTGCGCGGCGGCCAGACCGCCAGCTTCGCGCTCAAGAAGGTAAGTAAGCACAGTGGTGCGCGGGAACGACACGCTGCTGCTGGGCCCGGACCCGCTGGGCCGGTTCCAGCCGGTGGCGGTGCGCGGCATACACCGCAAGCGCATGCCCGTGCCGGAGGTGCGCGGCGGCCAGACCGCCAGCTTCGCGCTCAAGAAG